>JAKSZT010054401.1:0-30016 GCA_026826555.1 Tolypeutes matacus
GGCCACGAGGGTCCCCATGGGCCAAGGAGGAAGGCCCCCAGAAAGAGAAAAGGGACGGGCCAAGGCCTGCTCCCCTCCAGGGACTCTGAAGGCAGCTGCACCGAGCTGTCCAAATACCCTGAAGGGAGGCGTGGCATGTGTGAAATGCCCAGCGACACATGGAGAGGGTCCAACAGCTGGTGGCCCACGTGGCCAGGCACTTGTTTCTGACATTTTTTTGGGGGGAGTCCCGAGCAGCTGATTCAAGGAGACCATATTTCTTTTTTCTGAGAAAAGAACCCATCAGTACCATCCTCGACTTCCAGCCATTTCCCACCCTGGCCTCTCACCAGGGGGCTTGAGAGCACAGAATTAGAAGTTCAGGGGGCTCTGCTGCTCGGGCCTTGGGTCCCATGGGTGGCGCGAGAGAAGAAACTCAAGATTGAGCCGATTCTCATTGCTAAAAGGACTTGCAGATAACCTCCACCCTTTACCAGCCTGCATACATCTCTTACTAGCCTGCTCTTGCTCTGCACAGGTTTCCGTGGTGACTAGATGAATGAAACTGACATTCTTTACTACTCGGCTACATTGTTTCACACCTTAAGAGAACAGACCAGGAACATCTCTTAGTGTACAAAGCACAACACTGATGATTTCCCCCCTCTTCTTCTAATAATAGCTCCTTGACTGTCCTTTGGGGAATTACCTTCCTTTGTTGCAAGAGGTCTTGGGGGAACCATCTGGCAGGATGCCCCATGAGCTCCTGGCCTAGGAATCAGCATTGGCCGGAGCTACCCAGGCAGACTCTTACTGCATGGATGGGTGGATTTGTTGATTGATTGACAGCTTTGGAATGGCTTTTACTGCCAGCTCTTTTTTTCTCTCATGTGGTATAATTTACTTATGGAATGCATTGATTTAAAGTTACAGGATGATGAGTTTTGTCAAGTGCATCCACATGCACCTCCTCCCCCCAACCTCCCAGGAGCCATCGCCGCAGGACGGTCCCTGGCGCCCTTTTCCCAAATCCTCCCAGGGAGGCAGCCACCACCCTGGCTTTGCCGGCCCTGGAACTCCACGTAAAAGGAGCCAGGCAGGACTCCTGGGCCTGGCCTCTCCTGCTTCCCGCTCCCCTTTTTGCTTCTGGGTAGTATTCCACTCTCTGGACAAACCACAGCTTTCTCCCGGGAGTACAGGGATGGCGGGAGCGAGGCCCAGCGATGTGCACGCTCTCCGTGGCGGCGCCTCGAAGAGAGGCTGCCAGGTCGTCCCCTCCTCCTGGGGCCTGCCGGCTCTGCTTTTTGTTCCAGAAGTCTCTGTTTTGTCTTAGGTTGGCCAGAGCCAGGGCTGCTGTGCACAGCAGAGTTCCCTCTCGACATGTCTGGCCACTTCGTCCTCCTGCACCAGGCCCTTCGAGGGCTTGCCAGGGCTGCCCCCGGTCCTTGGCCCAGGCCCGTCCCCTCTCCTTCCTCCATGGACCCTGCCTTCTCCCCGCAGCCTCCCGCCAGTTCCCACCCTGTGGGAATGTGCTTCTCCCCGTCCTGGTGGATGCCCCTGCGGTGGCTCCGGGGCAGCTTCTGAGCTGGGCCCCGAGGTGCACCCTGTGCCCGTCCCAGCACTCACTACGCTGCGTCCTTGAGGCCGAGGCTGGGATGGCTGCGTCACTCGTGTCCCCACTGCACTGCTGGAACCAGAGGCACCCATGCCTGGCCCACGGGAGGCACTCGACAGACATGGCCTGAATGAATGACTTTGCTGAAGAATGAAGGACAGTCCCGAGGAAGCGGAGCAGTGCACCTTTCTGCCCCCTCTCCTGGGTGCTCCAGCTCCCTCTCCGGATGGGAAAACCAGAACCGGCTGGGCCTGAGGCCCCGGGTGAGACAGCAGCTCATCGGAGGCCACGAAGGCCACGTGCTGCAGCTGTGAGCTCCGGGGCCAGGCCTGGAAGCTTGGGGAAGCGAGGGAGAGAAAAGGGAGGCCAGGGGCCAGCAGAGGCTGCAGTTACAGATGTGGCAGTGATGGAGGAGGAAGGGGCTGAGGAGGGACTGGCCCAGAGCTGGGGCAGGTGCTGGGGGGGCGGGCGGAGCTCTGTGGAAAGGCCAGGACTCGAGGCGCCCTCTGAGGTGGGGCACAGAGTGGAGGTGGGGGTGGGAGGCCGCCTGGAGACCTGCTGGCTCGGGGAAGGCGTCCAGCTCTGCACAGGATGAAATGACACTTAGCTCTCCCTCGGCAGGGAAGTGATTGGCGCAGGGGACGGGGAGAGGGGAGACACGGTGGACGAGATAGGCCGGCTGCTTTTGGGGGCATCACTGCCTCTGGAGACACGAGGGACCAAGGACTGGGCCAGGCGGGAGTGGACTCCGCCTGGGCCGGCTCTGAGCCACCAGAGACGGGAGCTGGCTGCTCCGTCCCGCCCGCCTCCCGCCTGCCGTTCAAGGCTCCGCCGGGTCCTGGCCACACCTCCCCCCCCCAGTCCAAACCAGGACTCCCAGTCCACACGCCGTCCAGGCTGGTCCTTTGCCGGTCCCTCTGCCAGGACACCAGGCCACGCCCCCTCCTCCTGTCCGTATCGTCCCCATCTGCCTCTCCTGCCCCCCCGCCGGGCGTGCCCCCCCTCCCAATTCCGAACCCCCGAGGCTTCTGTGTGTGTCTTGAAAACCACTTAGACACATGTGGGCCCCAGGCCAGCCCCTGCGCCAGCACTTTTCCTACTGCTTCCCGCCAGCCCCTTTCGGCAGCTGGTGGGGTGGAGGCTTCTGCCCTCCCCATTTTACAGAGGAGGAAACTGAGGTCCAGGGAGAGTTACCTGGGCAGACCTGACCCCCTGGGCCTGCTGCCTCCTGCCAGCCCCTCGGAATCCGGGCCGCTCCCCTCTGCCCCCTCGCCCTGGCCTGTGCCGAGAACAGGGTCTTGGAGTGACCTGGCCTCCCCGGCCCCCTGCAGCCCCCGGGAGGCATCCCCCCTCTGCCCGGCAGGTGGCGCCGGTCCCAATGGGACCCGGCAGGGTCCTCGCCCCCCAGCCGCAGGAGCGCTGGGGTTTATGGAGGTGCTGAAATGCGTGGAAGGCCGGGGGCCGCCTCGGCAGCGGTCTGAGCGCCCAGCACTGCCGGTTCTCCAGCCTCTACCCTCCAAGTGGGTGTGCTTCGAGTGCTCCCCCATGCCTCCCCTCGGGGTCCCCGCCCTGGCCTCCGTCCCTGTAGAGAGCTAGTGGCTCTGCGTGTGCCCGCAACTGCGGCGGCGATGGGCAATCAGGAGCTCGAGCCGCCCCCGCTTCCGACACCTGCCCGGCCTGGGCACCGCAGCGCCTGCGGCCCCTCTGAGCCTCAGCTTCCTCGTCTGCCAACTGGAGCTCGCCGGGCACCTACCTCCTGGGTTGCTGTGAGAGTGAGGGGCCCCGAGGCTGGTCTCCCACAAGCCCTCGGCAAAGGCCCTTTCTGTAGACCAGGGCGGAGCTCGCCCACGTCCCCTCGGGGGGTTCTCGTCCGAGCCGGGGTCTCCTGGTCCGTTTGACAGGCAGGGGAATGGCTGCGTGCAGGCCCAGTGCAGTGCGGGGCTGGGATTCGAGCCTGTGACGAGACCCCCAGGAGCAGCGCGGGGCTGCCGGAGACCACGGGGCAGGCACCCTGTCCCGGATCCACATGGGCAGGTGTGCAGGGGGGACCGAGACTGGCAGGGGAGGAGCGTGCCGGGTCACCTTGGCCAGTTTCCCCCATGGAAGTGGGAGTTCAGGCTCCATGGCTGCTGGAGCCCCGGGGGGCAAAGCTGGGCAGCCAGGGGACCGAGGCCATTCTTGGGGGTGGGACCTCGGGCAGGCAGGGGCTGGGTGGGGCACACGGGTCAGGAGGCCGGGACTGGCGGAAGATCCTGCCTGCTGGCTTTCGCAGGCTTGCTGGGAAACCACTGACCTTTGCTCTGTGACTGCCGACGCCGTCTCCCAGGCCGCTGGACACTGCCAGGCCGCCAGGGCCGCCTGGAAAATCTCAGTCTGGGGCAGAGGCACAGCGCCAACAGCCCACTGGCCCCTCGCCGGGGGTGGCCTGTCTGTCTGTCCGGCCACTCAGCTTTACTCCCTCCAGGTCTGGGAGTAAAGGAGGCTTCTCGTGAGAGCCGGAGGCCAAGGGTAGCCTGGACCCTGCTGCCCTTGCCCACAGGCCTGCGCTCCCCCCAACTGGTCAGAACCTCAGCCTAAGAGAAACTTCTGGTGCTACTGGTCAAGACAGAAGGAGAAAGGAGTCCATTTGTGGTCCAGCCCCAGCGGTCTGCAGCCCCCTCCCCCTTCTGGGCAGGCTCTGATGGGGAAGTGAGGGGACCAGGAATGGCAATTCCACAACTGTGGCCTGAGCAACAGTGGCTTGAGGCTGACCAGGCACTCCCAGCCGGAACGCCACGGTGGGCTGGGAGGGCTGGGGGCAGGCAGGCCAGTGGGAGCAGGCCAGCGGCTCCCCTGCAGTTACCCAAAGGCTGCGCCTTCCCCTGGCTCCCCTGCAGTCCTGGGCAGGTCCTGCTTCCCTTTGGTTCCCGCTGCGTGTCCCCGCTGGATTGCTTCTGGACACCGCGGCTGGCCTGGCCTGGTCCCACACCCCCAGGGCTCTGTCTGGGCAGGTGCCTGGGCAGGCACAGGTGGCCGGGTGAGCCGCGGCTCCTGCTGCAGTGGCTGGTGGCATGAGAGCCCGGCAGCACCCTGAGGCCAAGGGAGCTCGGCTCCAGGCAGGCCATGTCCCCATCGTGGCCTCGGCTTCTTCCTTGCCTAGAGACGACAGCAGTTGCCTGAAGTGATTACCGTCAGGACTGGGTGAAATCGCCTGCTAAAAACAGTGAGCTCGGCATCTGCCGACAGAGCTCCCAGTGAACCCGGGGGCAGCCCTCACCCCAGCCTTCCCCCCTCAACCACGTAACCCCCCAACTAGCCGGGGAGAGACCACCACTCCTGCCCCCATTTTACAGGTGACATGTTAGCACTTACCCAAAGCCACATGGCTGGAAACGGGGGCCTGGAAAGGGGTGGGTCGTACCTGGAATAGGGGGCACCTGGTCTCAGGGTGGCCAGGCCCACAGTGTGTGTCCACACGTGTAGCTGCCCCTGTCATTGTCTGAAGGACAGCTGCTTGCCGGGCGTCTCAGCGGCTGCCCTTCCCAGTGTGGGCTCCGAGGCCCCTTCCCCTGGCTGCCCCTCTTCCCCTGGACACTGGGTGGCACAGGAGAGAGAGCTCAGGGGATGTGACTGTGCCCCAGTGAAGGTCCCTGACATGGGGCGATCTCTGGAGGTCACGGGAGCACAAAGCCCCCCGAGGGAGTCCTGGGCTGCAGGGGTTGGGATTGACAGACGGTGCTACAGGGGTCCTGGTGCCCCAAACAAGGGGCTTTTGGGGCGTTGTGAAGGGGGAAATCCCACCCTGCTTTTGCCTGGGTTATATATTGGGCTGGAAAAGAGGGGACCGTTTGGTCTGGTCTAGCAGACAGGGAAACCAGCCCCTCAGGAGCTGAGAGGCCCGAGGGGGCCTGGCTGGCCGGTGGCCGCACGTGGGCCCTGGGCCCTGCCCCACTCTTGGCTGGTCCCAGGGATCACCCTTGGGAAAGTTGACTTCTGCCCCGGGCTGGGTGGGGGCTCGTGTAGAGGGGCGGCTGCTGGGGCTGCCACAGCACTTGGCCCTTCCCCTGGCACTGTCCCTCTGAGGCCTGGACCCCTTTTGGGCCTGGTGGCCACAGTGCCCCCTCCAAGCTGGCCTGGAGTTTCCTTGGTGGCCTGGCCCCTGCTGGGTGTGACGCCCTGGTCGGTCGGCTCAGGAGGCTCCCAGGATATTCCAGGGCCTGTGCTGCTCCGGGGTGTTAGGGGGCACTGGTGGAGGCAGCACACCTGCGAGTCCTGGCTGGACCGGCCGTGCGGCCCGTGCCCTGGGATGCAGCCCACCGCACTCCCCCCGCCCTCTCGGGAGCTCTGCTCTGGACGCTGCACTGCTGGGACACAGCAGGTCTCCCCCTCACCCCATCTCCAGGCCCTCGGTCCTGGCCGCACAGCCTTGCCGCTCCCTTCTCTTCCCACGGCCTGCCTTGGCATCCCTTGGAAATGTGTCTCTTTTTCTGTTTGCCAAGCTCCTTCTCAGACAGCCTGGAAAGCTCTGGGGGGAACAGTCTCCTGAAAGACGGGTCCATGCCCTGCCCCGGCACTGGAGCCCCCCAGGTCCCCTGGGGCACAGGGCCAATCCCATGTGGCACAGGCCCTGGGAGGTACTGGCAGGCCGGCAGGTGAGCCTTGCCTGGGGGACAGATGGGGTCACCTCACCCCCAGGCCCTGAAGGTCAGTGTGCCACGGGCATCGCTTCTGAAACACAGATTCAAAGATAAAATTGCTAAGACCTTCAAGGCTGAAACCCCAAGCGTAGGGCTTTCCAGGCGGGCTTTCTGGGTGGGCCCTGTCCGAATATGCTGACCACACGCACTTGCAGCGGCCCGAGGACCCTGGCCCTGTGCTCTCGAATCCTCTCCAGGATGCTGCGAGGGGGTCCAGAGAGCACGAGGGCTGGGGTCCCCTAGGGGCTTGTGGGAGGCAGTGCAGTAGCCCCCCAGGAGGCCTGGGCTGAATCCGTGTTTCTCAGAGAGGTGCTTTCTGCCCACATGCCGCTCATCACTGGCCCCCACCCAGAGTTCCTAAGGGTCTTTGGGGCCCCCAGAGGCCTCCCCTGGTTCCCAGCCCCTCCCTCCTGCAATCCCCAGTCACCATGGTCAAGCAGCGGCCAAGGCCCCCCTGTGGACTCCGAGGGTCTTTCAGTGGGGTCTCTGGGGGAGAAGGCCTGGAATCTCCTGGGGTGGGGCTGGGGGCATTTGGCTGGGGCAGGGAGCTGCGGCCCGGAGGGTCACACGGCTTCAGGGGTCACAGAGCTGGGGCAGCTTGCCCACAGGCCTGTCTCCCCGGCTGCCCCAGCGGAGCCAAGAGGAGACGCTGGGGGTGCTGGTGTGGCCTGCTGTGGGGTCCCTCCCAAGGGAAACCGTTAGTCACCCTGGCGCTGGCTGGTGTGGCAGCCAGAAATGCCCGGAGCTCGGGGTGGTGCCAGGGGGCAGGGCCCTGGCGGTTGGCTGGTGGGAGGGTATTGGCAAAGTCCAGAAGGTTCCCAGAGAGGATATGCTTGTGCCTGTGTGTGTGGGTTTGTGTAAGAGAGTGTGCGAGAGGGAGAGTGTGTGTGAGCCAGTGGTGTACACGAGAGTGTGTGAGTGTGTAAGAGTGTGAGTGTATATGAGAGCCAGCGTGAGAACGTGAGTGTACACAAGTGTGTGTGTGTAAGAGTGTGTGTAAGAGGGAGAGTGTGAGAATGTGTTTTTGAGAGAATGTGAGTGTATGAGAGCCGGTGAGTGTGTGGGCGTACGTGAAGTGTGTGTGTGCAAGAGAGCACACGAGTGTGAGAATTTGTAGGAGTGTGTGTGCAGGCACAGCAGGGCAGGGATCCACCCCGCCTGTGCTTCAGATCGCTGACCCCAGGGGGCAGTGTGGACCTGGGTTCGAGTCTCCATCCCAGAACATCTTGGCAGAAAGTGGGGTTCTTGAGACCTGCCTCCCCCAGGCCTCCGGGGAGGACAACACGTGCCTGCCTCTGAAGAGCCCGATGGGCAAAGAGGACACGACAGACAAGAGTGCTGGGGTCCCAGATGCCTGGTCATGTGGCAGCCTCCGTGCCTCAGTTTCCCCATGTGTAAAACGGCGCTGATAAAATGCTGATCCCATGGCTCTTGGCACATAGGGAGGACTCAATAAAGGGTAGAGGCTGTTGTCGTTTCTGCTGTTACTGGGTGCTTTCCTTCTGGGCCCTTCCCGTCAGTGGTCAGACACAGTGCAGAACTTTCTCCTGGGTGGAATTCTCAGCTGCCCAGGGAGGCAGTGGAAGGAGCTCACCGCAGGTACTGCAGGTTGGTTCCTGGGGTGCAGAGGCAGGGGGATGGAGGAAATGGCGTGGGAGCCCTTAAGAATTGTTGCCCGGCTTCAGCCCCTGCGAGGACCCTGCCCGCCCGCCGGGGCTCCGGCGGTGCCCCCGAGTGCGTGCCGCTCACGCCCTGCCGCACGCCGCACTCTGACTCAGCAGCAGCGGAGCCTGCGCCCCGGCCCGCCTGCCAGGGGCTGCCCAGCCGGCCGTGCCAAGCCGGGGCCGCGCATCTGCAGCGCTCCCCGCCGTCTGGCCCGCGGCCCCGGGCTCCTGTCCCCTCCCTGGGTCTCCCTCGGCGCCTCCACCTGCCTGGAGCGCGGCCTCCGGGAAAGCCTGCCAGGCTGGCGGCGGCCCGCGGCCTCCTCTCCGGGCCTCCCTCGTCTTCCCACCTGTGAAGGGAGCGGCCCGCGCCCCAGGCCCCCTCCCCGGCGCCCCAGGCCCCCTCCCCGGGCGCCCCAGGCCCCCTCCCCGGCGCCCCAGGCCCCCTCCCGGGCGCCCCAGGCCCCCTCCCCGGCGCCCCAGGCCCCCTCCCGGGCGCCCCAGGCAGCGGGCTCCACTCCGGGAGGAAGGGCCCGGCCCTGGCGGCCCCGACCTCCCCCGGGACCCCCGGCGGCTCCGCCCGCGTGCCGGCCCCGGGAGGCCTGCCCCCGGCTCCGGGCTCGGGGCTCGGCAGCCAGCAGGCAGCTGGGCCGCCTGGCCGCGCTCCAGAGGCGCGGAGCGGGTTAAAGCGCGCCGGCCGGGGCGGGGGCGGCCTGGTGGGAAGTGTGAGTTCCTCCCCGTCTGCCTGACAGCTATAAAGGCGCCGCGGGCCGCCGGCCGCCACTGGGCCGCGCGCCCCTCCCCGGGAGCCCCCCTCTCCTGGATGCTCTTTGAAGTGGGAGCGGAGGCGGCGAGGGGAGGCGGAGGGGGCGGGAGGGGAGCGGGAGGCAGGGCCGGCGGCTCTGCACGCGGCGCCTCCCCCTGCGTGGACGCACCTGGCGCCCGCCTGCCCACCGCGGCTTGGCCCCTTCCTCCAGGACGACAACCTGCTGACCCCGGCCAGGTAGGCGCTGGGCCCGCCCCGCTGCGGCCCTGCGGGGGGCACGGGATGCAGCCCGCCCAGGCCACCAACTGCCCCCACCGGGGCCGGGGGCCGCCCGGCAGGAGCATCTCCCCCAGCACCCCTCGGGGAGCCATTATGTAACAGGAGGGGGCCGGCGGGGAGGGGGCCGGCGGGGAGGGGGCAGGGAGCCCCAGAGCGAGGCGCGGTGGCCCCGCAGCTCCGAAGCCCTGGGCGGCCGCGGCTCGGCGGACCTCTCCTGGCCGGCTGGCCGGTGGTTTGGACCCCAGGGAGCGACGGATCCCGCGTGAGCCGGCCTGGCCTGCGGCCAGTGGCGTCTGGGAGCCTTAATGAAAACCAAGTGTGGGGCTGTCCGGCACCTGTCTCGGCCGCAGGCAGGAGCTGGGGGCACTGATTAGCCGCCCCAGGGGGCTCCGGGCCATGGGGGTGGGGGCATGTGGCTGGAGACCTGCGGGGGAGGGGCTGCCCCAGAGCTGGGGTCGGGGGTGGGCAGGCAGCTGGTGTGTGTGTGGGGTCCCTGGGAGTCAGGCTCCAATTTCTAGGGCTAACTGCTGCCTGGCCTGGGGATGGGACATTCTTGGGGTGCAAGGACGTCCCTGGCACAGCTCTGGACAAGCTGCAGGTGTGTGGCCTGCAGGACATGAATGTCTGATGGAGTCTCGTGAATGGGGGCTTGCAGCCAGCTCCAGGGTGGGCGCCTGTCGTTCTGGACTCCTCTGGAGTTAGCTGGATGCTGGGGCAGAGCCCTGAGGTGGCTCTGGGGTCTGGGGCTTGTCCTGCTGTTTGGCTGTGTGGCTTTGGACAAGTCATCCTCCCTCTCTGGGCTCTGGGCTTGATGGTTTCTGATACCCGTTCTGTCACTCGCTGGCAAGTGACACTCAGGGCCTGAGACAAATCCTGGGAAGAGGCCTTGAAAGAGCCCTGTCCTTCCCTGTGGGAGGGGAGGGGTCTATGTCGGGGAAGCCGCATGGGGGAGAGGCGGGACCCAGATGGTGGAGCAGCCCACTGGGGCCAGAGGCGGTCCCTGATCTGAGCCCTGGCAGGGAATGCCAAGTGGTCTGGGGGTGCTGGGCTGTCAGGAAGGAGGGCAGCCTGGGGCCCTGGCCTGCCAGCCCCCCAGGGCTCTGGGCGGCACACCCCCCATGCCATCTGCCCCTGGGAGGGAGGGGCACAGAGGCACGGCTCAGCTCTGCACCAGGATACAGTGAGTGTGCTCTTCCCAGAAGGCGGGGCCCTGGGCTCTCAGGGTGGGCGGGGAAGGACCTGGCTACCTTGTGCATGTCCATGTCCATGGGCTCCTCTGGCAACCCCAGGTGCTTGGCGGGGGACGGTCCCACAGCTGAGATGGGCATGCGCCACTCTCAGAGCCACGGGGCCTTCTAGTGCCAAGCAGGTGAAAAACCAGAGTTGACCTGGCTCGTGTTCTCCCAGCCCAGGCCGTGGCACCTGAGCCCAGGTCCTCTGGCTGCTTCACCTGATGCGCCCTCTCATCACAACTGCCTCCCCTCAAACCTGAGCCTGCAGCCCCCTTGGCTGCCCCCCGTTTCCCCCAGGGGCATTTTCCAGGGAGCTCAGATATTTACAGGCAGAATGAAGCACATGCTCCTCCACTCTGCTGTCCCAGCCCACGGCAGGCATCTCCAATGGCACCCTGAGCCTCCATGGACGGCTCTGTCCCTCCAGGCAGCCATTACCAATCAATCCGAGATAACCTGGCAGCCAGGGGACTGGCTGGGCCCTGGGGCTTTTCCCCAAGGCACAGCTGGGCCATCCAGAAGAGGGAGTGGGACCTGGTCGGGTGGTGACAGTGCCTCGCTTCCCAGGATGGACGGCAGACGGCGGCACTGGGCCTGGTCTCTGCTGGCTGTGGTGCTGGTGGCTGGTGGAGTGGAGCCTGCAGGGACCACGGTGAGTGGGCAGCTTTGTCCCCACAGGCCAGCCCAGCACCCAGAGGGTGTCCACCACCCCGTGGACTGGCCTCGGTGGGGCCGGGTGGCAGGTTGGGGCCTGGAGCCCCTCCCCAGGAGCTTGTCTTCTCAAAGCCAGCCCTACCAGCCCCTAAACTGGGGGTCTGGCTACTCTGGAGCCCCTTCCTGGCTTGGCAGGGGGCGAGGGGTGAGGGGTGAGGGGGGGCCGAAACTTTCCTGTCCCGAGTGAAGGCCGGGCAGAGGGGCACAGCGTGGGTGGGCTCGTGCCCTGCAGAACTGAAGCTGGGCCCCAGCTTGAGCGGAAGAAAGGACACGAGGGTGATGAGATCACTCTCCCATGATGCTCGATGCCTTAAGATCTGGGGGTCCCGCAGCCCCCTGGGGTCCCCTAAGTCTGCCCGAGAGATCTGGGCCTTCCTCTGACAATGGTGGGGTCTCCCTCCCAGGACAGTGGCCCCACGTCTAACAGCCTGGAGGTGGGCGCTGACGCCACGGCCTCCTGGTGGGGAGAGTGGACCAAGTGGACGGCCTGTTCCCGCAGCTGCGGGGCCGGAGTGACATCGCAGGAGCGGCACTGCCTGCAGCAGAGGTGCGCTGGCCGGGCGTGCGGCCCCGGAGCTGGCTCGGGACGGGTGCCTGGGTGGGAGAGGATGGCGCGGGAGGGGGTGGCCCTGCCTTCAGCCCGGGCAGGGTTCACAGGCCGGCACAGGCTTTCAGGCTCGAGGCCCTGGGCGACTCGGTCTCCCACTGGCTGCCTTTGGGGCCGCGGCTCCCGACAGGTCCCAAGCAGTGGTGTCGTGGGCTTCAGTCCCCCCTTGATCATGGAGGAGTGGGCATCTGGGGGTGAGGCCCACCCTGGCCTTCTCTCCTCCTGAGCTGAAACATGGGGTGGGGGGAGAAGCCATGGGGCGGTTCAGAGCCACCACAGGCGGGCAGACCTGGGTTCGAATCTTGCCTCTGTCACCTCCGAGCTGCGTGACGTGGGCAGGCCACCTCAGGTCTCTGAGCCTCCCCGCCTGCAGAGCCCAGCTCGCGTTTCTGGCATGCACGAGACGACGAGCGTGCCTGCGGTGGCCCAGTATGTGGCAAATGACGCGGCTGTCATTATTGTTACGAATTCTGTGACGACCCTGTGCCACGTGCTGTGGTCACAGAGGTGACTCAAGTGTCATCCCTTCCTTGTGTGGGAAACAACCACCTCTCTCGAACACCTGTCGGCCCAGGTGGCGGTTCTGGTGGAGGGCTGGGGTTGAGTGGGGAGGGAGGAGCTCCTCTGTCGGGGGAGTCTGGAGAGGCTTCCGGATCCAAGGAGCCGGAAGCTGAGCCGGGGCCTGCAGCTCGTGGCACCCGCCGGAGCTCAGCCCGCTGCCCCCTCCAGGAGGAAGTCCACCGCGGGCGCTGGCAACAGGACCTGCGCCGGCACCTCCAAGCGGTACCAGCTGTGCAGTGTGCAGGTGAGGCTTACGGCCCGCCCTCCTCCCCGCGGAAGGGCCTCGGGGGGTCTTGTTGGTGGGCCAGCCCCTTAAAGGTTGCCGGGAGGGGCCGGCACTCCAGTAGAAGGGAAGGGTGGCGAAGGGCCTGCTGTGGACGCGGGCCCCGGGCATGGCCGGCCTGAGCCGAGCTCAAAGGGCAGCCTCAGCTTTGGGGTCTGGGGCTGCAGCCCGCTGTGCTGGGACTCTGGACAGCCCCGGGGCCTCCTCCTGCCCTGTAACAGCCCCGTCTGGCTGGTTTCTGGGCCCCCAGGAGCCCACAGCCTTGGGGCTTCTCAGGTCAGCCTTGGGCTGGGCACCAACGCTGGCCTCTGCGGAGGTGTCCACCAGCCGGTGGGACAGTCACTGTGGACCAGAAACTTGCCCGCACCTGCCTGGGCCATGGAGCCGAGAGGAGGGCAGAGGGGAGATGGTTGCGGGGCCTGCCGGGCTCCTTCTCTCGGCCGGCCTGGGCCGGGGGCACTGAGCAGGGCGGCCTGTCTCTGGTGTCACGTGTCTGTGCCTGTGGGTGTCTGTGCAGGGAGTTAGGGCCCAGGGGGCGGTGAGTGGCCACAGCCCCGGGGCTGTCACCCTCTGGCGAGCTTCCCCGGATGGGACAGCCAGGGCCCGAGTTGGTGGCCCGGGCCCGGACGCTAGGCTGGGGCCCACGGCCGAGCCTCTCTCCTGCTGTGCCGTGGGCACCCCTTCTGCAAAGTCCCACCTCCCGCCTGGACGCTGATTTGGCAAGCGCATTCAGGTGCCAGCTGAGCCCCGGGCCCTGATCTGGGGCTGTGGCTACGGCTGTAGCTGACGAGGCCTGAAGGCTGGGGCCCGGGGGGAGGCGGCCTGGGCAGCCTGAGCTCCGGCGTCCCTTCCTCCCCACGTGCCTGCTGGGGGAGGCTGGGACTGCTGGAGGGGGATGATGTCCCCGGGGAAGGCCTCCGAGGAGTGGGAGCTGCCTTGTGCTATCCTACCTCCTTCCAGAGCGAGCGAGCGAGGCAACGAGCAGCTGCCCGGCAGCCTGGCCCTGCCGCAGCCCCTTCCTGCTGAGCCTGGCCAGGCCGCATTGCTCCTCGCGCCTCTCCCCGTCTTCCCATTTCCCAGGAGTGTCCGCCGGACGGGAGGAGCTTCCGAGAGGAGCAGTGCATCTCCTTCAACTCTCACGTGTACAATGGGCGGACCTACGAGTGGAAGCCCCTCTACCCGGGTACCTGTGGGCCCGGGGCCCCACCTTGCCGAGCGGAGTGTGGGGGTCTGTCCCTTAGGCACCCACACCCAGTGGGTGGGCCCCCGGGGAGATAGCAGGAGGGCAAGCCGGCCGCAGAAGGCCATGTCCCCGTGCAGCCGCCGAGAGCGGCTGGGTAGACAGGTGGGGAATGCGGCCCAGGGCAGAGCTTGTTGAGGGTCCCGTGGTAGTCATCTCAGAGCCGGCGTGGACCCTGGGTCTCGTGCCCCTCCCCCACGACACCCTCCCAAGCATGCATGCGGGGCGATGCGGCCACTGCAGTAATCGGCTACTCTTCCCCCAGTCACCTGTTCCCGTGCGTGGCCGGGGCTGAGGAAGGAAGCCAGAGGACCCCAGTTTAGGGGTGCTGGGAGGTGGGGCAGGGCCATTGCCCCCACCCCTTGCTCTCTGGTGAGGGGAGAGGAAAGCAGCAGCGCAGGCACCAGTGCAAGTGGGCTGGCTTCTGCTCCCAGGGTAGTGTCAGAGCTCCTGCAGAGGGGCTGCCCCTCACTCCAGGGAGGCACAGGGTGGGGCCGCTAGCGACCTGTGTCTTGGCCCGTTGTCACCACGAGACCTGGCGATGAGGGGTGCTGTCCCAGTGGGAGGGGCCGGGCGGCCCCCCGAAGCCCGCCCTGAGACCCCCGCTGGCCTGTCCTAGACGACTACGTACACATCTCCAGCAAGCCCTGCGACCTCCACTGCACCACGGTGGACGGCCAGCGCCAGCTCATGGTCCCCGCCCGCGACGGCACGTCCTGCAAGCTCAGCGGCCTGCGAGGGGTCTGCGTGTCTGGAAAATGTGAGGTTGTTAAACATTGTAGCAAAAGTACGGCCGGCGGCTCGCGCGGCGCCCGCCCGCCCCGGGCCCTCCCGGCAGCCCTGCCCGCCTTCCTTCCTGCAGCCCATCGGCTGTGACGGGGTGCTCTTCTCCGCCCACGTGCTGGACAGGTGCGGGGTGTGCCGGGGCGACGGGAGCGGCTGCACGCACGTGACGGGCACCTACCGCAAGGGGAACGCCCACCTCGGTAAGGAGACCCCCGGCCCCGGGCATCCGGCCTCCCACCCACCGCGAGCCAGGGGCAGGCTCCCGCCCTGCTCGGGCCGCCCGATTCTCCGTCCCTGACCTGGGAGGCGGCTGGGGGGGCTCCCCCTTTGGCGGGGAACGGTGAGTGGCTATTCGCTAAGCACCAACTGCATACCAGGTGCCGCGGTGAGCCTGTGGCTGGGGCATTGCCTTTAGCCTCGACAGCAGCCTGCCAGGGACGTGGACCCCACACTTAAAATGGGGAGAAACTGAGGCACGGGTCCCAGCGCTTGCAGCTGACCTGGGATGGGCAGCGGAGCACATTGCGTTCTGGGCCCGCGTCTCCAAGAGCTGGGGGAGGCTCCCCGGCCGCTTGGGGCTGACTCAGAGGTGCCCTCCCTTGCCCGGGCAGTGATTCGTGGCTTTGCAGAGCGCGTGCCTGTTTTGCCTCTGGCCCAGCCCTCGAGGGGGTCGGGGCAGGCTGTCACTTACACTTCTGGCGGGTTTCAGCACACT
Source organism: Tolypeutes matacus (assembly GCA_026826555.1). Taxonomy (NCBI): domain Eukaryota; kingdom Metazoa; phylum Chordata; class Mammalia; order Cingulata; family Chlamyphoridae; genus Tolypeutes; species Tolypeutes matacus. Next base: position 15,115 of record JAKSZT010054401.1, read on the forward strand.
CAGTGGTGGCCTGGATGCATTTCCGGGTCTTCGTAAATGCTCGTGGTATTAGACTGGGCCATCGCAACCTCCGGATGGGGGAAGGCAGAGCAGGTTGAAACCTGCTTAGCAGGTGGGCAAACTGAGGCATGCAATGGGCTTGGATGCCCGAGGTTCCCCAGGGGGCCTGGTGAGTCTGGACTAGAGTCCACCCTTTAAGCCTGCCGTGGGCCTGGCAGGCCCCTCTTGGTGTCCTGGAGGCTGAGGCCATGGCCTCCCCCGATGAGGGAGAATTGCCACGTGACGGTCGACTGGCGGCAGATGCCAGCGGGAGAGGGCTGGAGCAGGTGGGGGCTGATGGCATCTGGGGTGACTGTGCCGGACCAAGAGGGCCTGGGCTGGGGGAGGAGGCATGTCTCCTTCAAGGAGGGCCCCGGGGGGCCAGCGAGGGTCTCCCCAGGCATGCTAGGCGGAGGTGCAATGCACGTCCTCTCTTTGGCACACCTGATGGCGAGGCCTCTGCTAGCCCGGGTCAGAGGAAGGGAGTGCCAGCGTGCAGGAGGCCTGTCTGTGAGCACCTGCTATGCATGCACCTCTGAGAGCCGATTATTAAATGCTCAGAATTTTGTGAGCTGGCCGCTAAACAGCGGCTACTGAAGAAGTCTGTAAACCTGTAAACTACTCGATTATCTTAGAAGCAAAGCTAACACGTGCCCCCCACGCATCACAGCCTCACGGCACGCCCTGCCCAGCTCTGCCCAGCTCTCCCAGCTGAGCCACCTCACGCTGGCGGCTTGGAGCCAGCCACGGTGGGAGTGTCCGCCACCACGGATGCCCCGCCCCAGCCCCCTACCCCTAGAGCTGCCATGAGACATTGACCCCTGGCCGTGAAGGTCAAGCTCAGAAGTTCTCAGGACCTAGAAGAGGTGGACGGGGTCAGGGAGAGATGGCACACGGGCGCCGGCCCTTCTCCTCGCGGAGCCCATGAAATCAGTTTGACCCCCAGTGAAACTTCAATGGCCCCTCCTCGCCACCCTCCCCCCGGGAGACCCCCCCATCTTTCCAGGGCCTTTACAGGCCACTTCTCCTCCCTAGACCGCCATCTGCCCCTGCTGCTGGCAGGAGCTCTTCCCTCCTTGGCTTGCCCCAGGACCCTGGCCCTCTCCTGCTGGCCGTGCGCCGTGGCTGCCTTCCTGCTTGAGTGGGCGCCTCGGGGAAGGCTCCGGGCCACTGGCTTTGCCCCCTGCAGACCTCGTCCTAGTGGAGTCGTCAGATTCCGTCTGCCATCTTGCTTGTCCTTTCTCATGCCTGTCTTTGAATGGAGCAGGACTTCAGATCCGTGTGATGCCGCAATAATGGGATTTAAGCAAATACATAAAACAATGCGCCTGGGGCCAGGCCCCCACGAGCTCAAGAGCCTCCCGACCTCACCCAGGAGTAGGAGCTGCTACCCGCATGCTGCAGATGAGGAAACCGAGGCCCGAGGGCTCCATCCTGGGGAGGAGGGGTAGAGTGGGGCTCTGGTCCAATGGACCCCGGTGTGCTGCGGTCTCCGTGGTTTGTGCATTGCTTGGGGGTGGGGGTGGGGCAGACACCTGTGAGGGCTGCTGGTGGCCTAGCAGGAAAGGGCGGGGGTCCCGGGGAAGCTTGGCAGGGCCTTGAACTCACTGCTGGGGAGGAGGTGCAGCTGTGGGGGTGGGCCTGCTTTCTCACGGCCCCCCTTGCCCACCCTGGGCAGGCTGCCCATTTCTGCCTTTCCCGGTGAGAGGCGGTGGCCGGCCTGGGCCTTGCCCGCTGCCTGGCAGTGCCGCTTCAGCTGTGCGCTCCACGGTGGCCTGTGACGAGTGGCCCTCCCCCACCCCCAGGTTACTCTCTGGTGACCCACATCCCAGCTGGTGCCAGAGACATCCAGGTCGTGGAGCGGAAGAAGTCTGCCGACGTCCTGGGTGCGTATGGGCCCGTGCGGGTAGGGGTGGGGATGGTGTTGCAGAATGTACAGGTGGAGTACATTCTCCTGCCTGGACACACTCCAGGGTCCAGAACTTGGGGGTATGAGTGGTGGGGGTCATAGGGAAGCAGAGTTCACCCCCTGTGTGAAGGAGCTTGCACTTGTTTGCCAGTGGAGGGGGGTTGGGATGACGAGTAGTGAGTTCCCCGTCACTAGAGAACCTGGTCCAGGCAAAAGCTAGGGGCGTTGCCTACCTGCCCTGCTTCAGAGGTGAGGTCGAGTTAGGGCTGAGAGGGATTAGGCGGTCAGTCTGAGGTCAAGAGCGACTCAGGTCAGATTTGAGCCCAGGTCTGGGGTTTCTCAAGCTGATGTCTCTTGCCACTGGACTGTCTGGTGGGAGTTGGACCTCGGGGGAGGGGGTCTCCCGACTTGAGGATTCTTGAGTTATTTGCATAGTGGCCCGGGTAGTGAGGCCCTGTCTCGGTAGAGAGTTCTGGAAGGTTTCCTTCTGAGGCTGAAGGTTGGCCCATCAGGCCATGGCAGACGAGTCCATGGCTCTGGCCTTGGCCCACCCTCTGCCGGGCAGAGGAGCCCGGATGACGGGCTCCCAGGCCATGCAGTAAGTCCCCAATGATGGAGGGGCAGCCCCCAGGCCCCTTACCCGGACATGGCTCTCTCCGCCTGGCTCGCTTCCCTGGGTCTCAGGACGACTGCGGGAACCCCGGGAGGGGGAAAGGCTTTGCTGAAGGTCCACAAGCTAGGACGTGGCTCCGGGCCCTCCCGCCCCTGCCCAGAGCCCCCAGCCCTGCGTGTCCGCACGCTCCAGGCCCCGGCCCGTCACCCCGGGGGCCGCGCCGCTGGCCCGGCGTGGGGAGCCGCCGTTGTCGCCAGGCCTCTAGGCCCCTGGCCAGGCCAGCCGCTCTGCCGCTGGATGAGCGCAGGCGGGGAAACACGGCGTTCCCCGAGCTGGCTCCAGGGCGCTCATTCTTGAAACAGACGCGTGGAAATACCAAGCGCGGCCTCGCAGTGCTGGGAAGGCTGCAGGAAGGAAGGTCGTTACTGTCAGTCAGGAAACAGGGTTTGGACTCTGGCCGGCGTTTTAACCCCTGGATGGCCCTCCGGGTCTCCCCGGCCTCCCAGAACGGTGACTTCGTGCGTGTTCTTCTTTGACACTGACACGGGAAGGGCATTTATGAAGCCGGCGCGTCTGCCCGTCGCTCTGGCTGATGACACAGACTCTTCGCTCTGGGCCCTCCGCCCACAACGCAGCAGGAGCTCTGGCAGCCGAGGCCCTCCGCTCCCACGGGCAGCCCCCGGAACATGCTTAAGGACACACTTTGCAAGACAGCCTGTCGCCGAGTGCCAAGTCTGCCTCCTCCCGTCCCCTGCCCCCGAGGTTCCAGGCGGCCCTGCTCACCCTCGCCAGCCCCAGGGGGCACGGGCTCTCCCCGAACAATCAGCTCCAGACAGTTTCCCAACCCTCAGGGGCAGCGGGCAGACAGTCTGCACACCCACTCCTTTCTGTCCCGAGCCTTCGTTAGGCTCAAGTTGGGGCCTGGGGGTGCCTGTGCCCCCGAGACACTCCCAGTGTCCACCCGCACCCCGCCACCAAGAGAGGGTGACAAAGAAGGTGCCCTGGGCTGCCCTCTTGGCCAAGCCTGGGCTAAGGGATGGAGGGGAGAAGGTTAGCCCTGCCGTGCCAGCTCGGGAAGTAAACGCCATCCCTCCCGGCGGAGGACAGAGCCGGTCAGCGTGGGGTGGTGCCCAGCCAGCCAGGCCGGGCCACAGCGCCTCTATGTGGGTGCTGGGTGGGCTCTCCAGGCCCCTTGTCGCTGTCTGGAGGGGAGCCGTGGCGGAGAGCCTGCAGCAGAGCCGGGCTGGATCGCCCAGCCCTGTACCTGGCAGATACCTGCCGTCCAGCGCCTCCCCCTGCTGGCCTCCTGCTCCGGCCTGGCCCCTGGGGTATGGCGTTGGCTCGACACCTCGCAGCCCCTCGGCTCCTTCAAAGGCGGCCAGAATAACAGGACCAAACGGGCCCCCCGCCAGCTATTTTCAGTCGTCTAGACAAGCCCTGAGCTGTTTATTTTAGGCTGATAGGAACGTGCATTTGCATCTCCCCGGCGCTTGCTGGTCGGGGCACACGTCTGACACAGACAGAGCTCCCGACTCCCCCACAACGTGGCCTTTCCTGTCCTTGGGGTATTCTGGGGCGGGCGTGGGGGGACAGGTTTGGCCAGTGTTCCCTGAGCACGTGAGGCCGGCCCCCCCTGGGCTCGCTGCTCACGTGACGGGCGGCCCTGCCCTTTCAGCTCTCGCGGACGACGCCGGCTGCTACTTCTTCAACGGCAACTACAAGGTGGACAGTCCCAAGAACTTCCACATCGCCGGCACCGTGGTCAAGTACCGGCGGCCCATGGACGTCTACGAGACGGGCATCGAGTACATCGTGGCACAGGGGCCCACCACCCAGGGCCTGAACGTCATGGTGTGTGAGCCGGGGGTCCGCGGGCGGGGGGCCGGCGGCACTGCCCCCCCAGGGCCCAGCCACGGGGGCACTTCCGGGGTGCGGAGGCGGGCGGCACCACTGCTCTGCTCGGGTTGGGCTTCATTCACTCCCTCCATCACTCGTTCATTCAGTAATTCACCCCCTCGTTCATTCAGTGCGTCTTAAAGTCCTCCACTTACTCTCACTTCATTAATCCATTCACCCAGCCACCTGCCTACATCACCATTCATTCGTTCATCCACTCAGCCCTGCTGTTAGCACCTCTGGTGGACAGTCATGGCAGGGACAGCAGACCCACCCCTTCCCCACAGGTGGGGGTCTATGAGCCCCGCTCCGTTTCCTACCCACCCATGGACTGCAGTGTTTCTGCCAGGCCCTTGACACTGGGGCCAGGACGGTACTTGTGGCCCCTGGCTTCCGGCCTCTGTGCAGGCCTGGCCCCCTTAGACACTGCCTCCCCCAAGAGGCTCAGGGCTCTGGGGGCGGGGCACAGGGCGTGTGCTGTGGGCAGCTCTGTGCCCGCTTGCCAGGAATATCCCGCCATGGCTCGCACCTAGGAACAAATGCCATTGCGGCTTTGGGGGCTTGTCGCCAAGGCCAGGGCACATCTGGATGAGCAGTTCTCCAGAACTTTCTCAGACTTGGGGACTGAAGAGGTACGACTGGGGATAGAGTTCGACCACTGCAGCTGTTCAGGTCCCCCAGACCCCCGTGGGGGGTGCTGGGGTCTCCACTTTGCAGATGAAGAGTCTTGGGCACAGAGAGCTTGCTGGGCACGTGGGCTTTGAGCCCAGGTCTGCCCGCGGCTGGAGTCGGCCGCTTGGGTTAAACCCACAAGCCATAGGTGCCTCTGATGTGGGGTGTCCCCGCTCCCCACCTCGGTGGTCTCAGAATCCAGTGGGGGCCGGGGGTTTCTAGGTCTTGTGTGTGTGGCTTCCCTGGGGAGATGGAGGCGCGTGTGCAGGATTTCGGGGGGTGATCCCAGGAACCACACCTGGGCAGGCGGAGAGGTTGAGCTGTGAGGCAGTCATGACTGGGGGGCTCTGCCCAGTCTCCGGGGCGCTTTGCAGTTGAAAAGCCTTCCCCAGAATTATCTGGAACTGAGACCAGAAGGCTGAGCCTTTAGACTCTGCATGCAGGTTGCCCCTCGGGGAGGGGCATGACCTTGGGACATGCGGCACCCTTTGGCTGAGGGAAGTCCCGGGGGCGGGGGAAGGCTCACTGTGACCTCGGGGCAGGCCACACTCCTGGTGGCGTGGACAACATGTCCTCAGGTGGGCTCAGTCTCCCCTGGCAGGGAGCAATTCCTCTAGGACTCTGCTTGGTCCTTTTCCCAGGGAGCCTTATGGGAGGAAGGCTAGTGGGACCCGGGGCAGCTGGCCTGGAGGGCATCTTTCCTCTCCCTCTGCCCGCTTCAGAGTCTCCTTAGTCTCACCTAGCACCTCGGCTAGTCTACGTGGCTTACCTGGGGGGTGTGTGGGGGTGGTGGTGGATGGAGACCCAGACTCTTGTCCTCTTCAAACCAAGGCAGCTGCACTTGTCCAGTTACCATCCGATTGGCCAGGGGGCACCAATGATGCTTCAGGGCAGCAACTGGGTACCAGGTGCCCTCGCCCCTGCCCCCAGCCCCCAGCATCCCTGCCTGCTCTGGTGACCAGGGCTGCTTAGCCCTGCCGGGGCGGTGACCCCTTCCCGGTGCCCAAGCCGAAGCTGAAAGTTGAGAGACGCTTGCTGCATCTCCTGGTGGGCGTGTTCTCCCTCCGGGGTCAGGCTTTCTAGATCCACAGACCCTAGAGTTGCCGGGATGGGAAACACAATCCCTGAGTGGGCTACCGGGAACGATGGCCACTGCAAGTTTGCGTCTTGTTTCCCAGGGCCCAGGTAGTCTGCTGAGCAGGGACTCGCAGCAAGGTCGGAGTTGATTAGGCAGTGCATCGTGTCACGGAGGATGCCCCGAGGCCCTCCACCCCAGCGTCGTTATGCCTAGGCTGACCCCTTGGGGCCGCTTTCCATTGCTCTAGGGGGTGCAGTGCACGATGGGGCCAGTGGCCCCTGTGGCCGCATGCCCATTGCGGTGCCTCCTTTGCTAAAAAGTGGGTGGCTTGGCGCAATGCAGCGCCACGTGGTGCTGGGGCTGGCTGAGGCTCTAAGGGCAGGATTGGCAGATGCAGCCTCCCAGGGCGGAAAGGGGACTACGTCATCGGCTTCCGCCAAGCAATCCTCTCAGTCGCTGCAGCCTGGACAATCAGGCGTGGACGTGGCCAGAGCAGCCCTGGTGGGAGGGGGCTCGTGCTATTGGCCCACGCGTGGCTTGCAGCCCTGCCACCGGGGCTGTGCCGTCCCTGAGGCGACTGATGCTGAGGCGGGCCTACACCCACTGGCAAGGCCATTGCGTCAGTGACTGGGAGGTTCAGTGCCTCCCGTGTCAGGTGTGCTCTGGCATGCGTTAGCACATGCTACACAGCGCTTCACGTCTGTGCCTGCTCCCACGGTCTGTCCACGTGCATCCTCTTGGAAGGTCCACAGCCTTCCAGTCTTTTCCACCCAGGCTCTGACCAACTTGCCAGGCCACTTGCCCCTGCCCACGAGTCCATATGTATTCTGATTTGGGTCACTTTGCTTTCCATGCAAAGTGCATGCACTGCCTGGAGCCCACTGGGAGAATTTCCCTTCCCTGCAATTTTTACTCCAAGTAAAATTGGGGCTGCAAGGAAGCCACAATCTGTTTTCAGCTTGTACCGTCACGCCAAGTCGACCCGTCTCTGAGTCAAGTCCATCTGCGTCCCTCCTCCCTCGCCTCATGGTGAGGGTACCGCCATGCACCCAGAGCTGTGGGCTGTGCGTGGGACGCTGTGCTGACATGGGCTTTGGGCCGGGTGCAGATGCGGCTCTCTGGGGCCCTGGTTGTTTCTCATCCTGGCTTTATTGTTTCCATGGTATCACGGAGCGCTGCTGGGTCTTCCCAACCATGAGTACTTCTCAGCCCAGGTCCTGATGGTCAGCTCTGGTTGCACAGCAACTTACTGTCCTGTGGGCAGAGCGCCCCATCTCTGGGAGGGCCCAGTGGCGCCAGGGGTGTTTTTCACATGATGCCTGTTCCTTTGCGGCAGTTGCCATGGCCTGGCTCCCGAGCCCTAGAGGCACATTGTGATTTTCCAACTGGGGCTCGCCAGAGGCTCCTGGGATATACGCCCCCATACCTCTGTTGTAGGGTCTGTGAGGTCATCTGGCCCAGGGGCGTGGCCGCGTGCACCACTGGTGCTGCTACAGAACCTGTTCTTCTCAGGCCGATTCAGAGCTGGCAGCCTTTTGTGTGGCCCAGTATGTGGACTGGAGCAATATTCCCAGATGTGGAAAATGCCGTCTCCAGGATTCTGCGTGGTGTGTGTGTTGGGTGGGGAAGGGAAGTATGAGTGCAGTCATTTGCCCTTTACTTTCCTGGTGTCCTCTGGATTACTGGGCTTTGAAATTTTCATTCGTGGGGGCCACTGAATCTTCCAGAATCTATGGTCCTCTCGGAGATGTATGTTTTACCATGGCCTCCAGCGTGCCTGCCACGTCTCGCTCTTCTGGCCTGATTAATGTGCTGCCGTCGACGTGGAAGTTGGACACCTTGCCCTGTAGGCTGCCGAAGTCCCTCTGTACTGTATTGTGGCCGAGGGTGGAAGAGTCCCATAAGCTTCGGTTGAAGTTTTCAATGTACGCTCTTGTACCTCCCATGTGAAAGAAAACTGCTCCTGGTCCTCCTTCTCTTTAGGGACAGAAAGAACTTGGTTGCCGCTTGGTGGCTGTGCGCCATCGGCCTGGGGCCACGTCAGTCTGCGCTTGGAAAGGTACCGTTTCTATCAGGAAGCTGCACTGGGAGCCACTGTTTGGTGGAGCTCGTGGTCGTTCAGTGTCGTGCCCCCAGACCTGCCTTGCATTGTAGGGCGCCTCACTGGTGAATTAAATAGGAACAGGATGGGGTTGACCACCCCTGGGTCTTGTTGTTTTCTCCAGGATGTGGTCTTATTTTTGATTTACTGTCTTGGATGGAGGCAGAGGGCAGGCTCAGGGGCCACCACCAGGCTTTCCCCCTAGGATAGCTCTCAGCCCACTAGGGGCCAAGGCAGGGTCCTGCCAACTCCCGTTTATGCGTTCGGGCACTGACCACTGGGTGAGGTGTGCTGGGAGCCAGACAGAGCCGAGGAGCCTCCTCCACGGGCCCTCCTGGTAACAGGGCAGTGGCCATGCTTGGGCCCCCGGTTAGAGTGACAGTTGGATCCTGGTCCCGACAGGCCTCAGAACGGTTATCCGTTCCTCCCATGCGCAGGTAGCCAAGCAGACGGCTGCCGGCTCTTCGGGGAAGAACCGGGGGGAGCTGCTGCTCTGTGTACTTGCACTGGCCGGGGGGCCTTCTTCCTGGGGCTTGGCTTTCCTCCAGCCAGTGGGGTCCGGGCCACTGCCCCCCGCTCCCTGGTCCTCCACTCCTGCTTTCTTTTGGTTATGTAGGCAATGCCGCTTCGGCCCCTCCATCCACCGTGCCCCTAGTGCTTTGTTCTGCTAACCACGCCCAGAGGCCCCCGTGGGTCAGGCCCCCCACGTGCCACTTCCACCTTGCTGCTGACTGCAATGGCGGGACCCACCTTGCCACCAGGCCTGAACTATTTCTGGGTCCTGCCACCCCCACTGCCATCAGTCCTGGCCTAGAGCATACCTGCTCTGTCCCTGCAGCCGCCTTCTAAATGACCTGCTGTCCCCTCACCGTCACACTTCTTTCCGTGCTGGTGGATAGAGCCCACCCAGAGAGAACAGTCTCTTGGGGAGGTTTCTAGCCTTTTACTCACTCTTCACCAGCTGCCACAGTGGTCCCAGCCTGCCTTCCGCTGGGAGGTGGCCCTCCTTTCTCCAGGCTCCCAAGGACCACCCCGGCCATGTGTGAGCACTCTGCCCCAGTGGTCTTACCCACAGCTAAATACCGCACGAAGGTGCTCCTGCAGCAGCCGCCCCGCCCCCCAGATCTGCCCTTCCCTGTCCTTGACTCTGCCCCCAGGAGCCAGCCCTGCACACTTCCATGGCTTCTGCCAGGTCCAGCAGGCTCCAGCCAGGGCCAGGCTGCAGCTCTCCCAGAGCCATCAGCCTGGAGGCCAGGGGAGGCCTGGGGGGACCGCGAGCATCCTTTTCATGCCGGGGAAGGGCTGGCCTGGGTGGGGAGGGCCACGCCGTGTCCAGGCCCAGAGGCCCTGGGGAGCTGAGGTCCAAGCTTCTCAGGCACACTCACTGGGCCTCCGTACCCCGAGTTCCGGGGTCCCGTTCTCCCCGGCTGTGTCCTTTCTCTGTCTGATACCTTATAGTTAAGTCCTGGGCCAAGGCCTCTGTCTTCTGAGTCCTCCAGCCGCAGGCCCTGCGGGTTTGGCTGTACCCCATGACTCCCCTCCAGGGGCCTCGGCTCGGGGCTCCGCCACTGCCAGTGGCGGCCCCCCACTGCCCCTGGCTGGTGGAGCCCCTGCTCCCAAATCCCCCTTTAGTGCCTGCGCCCCACTCCCGGCACCACTCTCTTGGGCTTGGGTGCTTTGGCCCTCACTCATTCAGCATCTGGGGGTTGCTGGGCCAGTCTCAGAAATGGCCCTCGTGGGGCAGAGGGAGACGCTGGGCTGTGCTGCTGTCTCAACGGGGGCCTCAGCCCGCCCCACCTTGGCCGCAGTGGAGGACGGCGGTGGTGGTAGTGGTCCACCCGGCCACGGGGAGCGTTAGTGCTTAGAGCCGCTGATGCAGGGCGATGGAAAGTGCAGACTGGGTTTCGGTGGCTTGGCTGCCTTTGAGCCGCCCCCATTGCCTGCACCCGGGCTGGGGCCCCTCCCCGGCCCTCTGGCCGTGTGGACGCGGGCTCCCCTGGGCACAGGTGTGGCCTGTCCAGGGACAGCATCCAGGTGGGAGCCCAGGGACCCAGCATCGCTCTGGGCGAGGGCGGAGGGGTGGGGAAGCCACCCGAGTGAGGTTTGGGGCGGGGGTCCCGCTCCTTCTCCTTCCCCAGGTGTGGAACCAGAATGGCCGAAGCCCCTCCATCACCTTCGAGTACACGCTCCTGCAGCCGCACGCGCATCGCCTCCAGCCGGTCTACTACAGCTTCTCCGAGCCGGCCTCCGAGAGCTCGGAAAGCCAGGAGCTGGACGGAGCCGGGCTGCTGGGCTTCGTCCAGCACAACGGCTCCCTCTACGGCCAGGCCTCCTCGGAGCCGCTGGGCCTGGACAACCGGCTCTTCGGCCGCCCGGGCTCGGGGATCCAGCTGGGCCTGAGCAAGGTCCGGGAGAACAACGAGGTGTGCGAGCATGCCGGCGGCAGGGCCTGCGAGGGAGCGCCCAGGGGCAAGGGCTTCCGAGGTAACCGGGAGGGGGCCTCGGGCGGGGCCCGGGGAGGGGCCTCCATCGGGGGCCTTCACCTCTGTCCTTCACATTCACTCTGGGGGCAGACGCAATGGTCCCCATTTGGCAGATGGGCAAACTGAGGCTTCGAAGAAGAAGCCACTTGCCCGAGTCACACAGTCTGCCATGGAGGAACTGGGGTTCAAGCCCAGGACAGTGCGAGCCCACAGCCTCCGCCTGGCTCCTTGGGGGGAGGCGACAGAGAGCAAGAGTGACGCTCAAGGGCTTCAAGGCTAGTGGAGAGACAGGCAGCGGCCCAGGGTGTGGCAAGAGCTCAGGCAGGGCGAGACCCGGGAGCTGAGGGGCCTGGGGAGACTCCGCCGCAGATGGGGGTGGCAGGGAAGGGTCCTTGGCGACCCCTGCAAGGAGCGCAGGTTAACAGGTGAGGGTGGCAGGGGCGGGGCCGAGCGGTGTCAGGTGGAGGGGACCCGGGCAGGTGAATGCGTCAGAGCTCGCTCCCTGGGACAGCGGGGCACAGAAGCTTCTGGTGGGGGTGGCTGGAGGATGGACCAGACTTCAGAAGAATCCCCTACGCTCCCTGGGGGGGCCAGTCCCCAGGCTCCGAGAGACCGGCTGGAGTCCCCCTACGAGAGACTTTCGGGGCTGCCTGACGCTGACGCGTGCTCTTGATGACCTCAGCCGTGCCCTGCCCTTGTCTAGAGCAGAAGCCCCTCTGGGGCCCTCTCAGCTCCCTGGGGTCCGCCCCCGGGGGCCTGGGCCCCTCCCCCAGGGCAGCCCTTGCCCCGGCCCGAGGGCACCCTGGGGGCTGAGTGTCCTCTCGCTCTGTAGACAGCAACGCCACGGGGACCGCTCTCACGGGGGACAAGGATGGCCGAGAGGCGGACGCCCACTTCGCCTCCCGGGAATTCCTCTCGGCCAACGCCATCTCCGACCAGCTCCTGGGCGCCAGCTCTGACTCCAAGGAGCTCCCCCCCAACGAGACTGTGAACAGCATCTTCGCGCAGGGAGCGCCAAGGACTGCCCCGGCCGAAAGCCTCTACGTCGACCACGAGGAGCGCGCGGGGGTCGGCGCCGACCTGCTCAACGGGTCCTACCTGGAGCTGAGCAGCGACAGGGTCACCAACGCCTCCTCCGAGGCCCCGTCCCCCAACGCCAGCGCCAGCCTCCCCGCCCCGTCAGGGAACAGGACCCACAAGGCCAGGTAGGAGGCGCGGCCAGGCGCCTCTGGGTGGGTGGAGGGGCCAAGGCCGCGGCCGGGGACGCCTGGGCAGCTGCCCGTGGCTGGCCGGGAGTGGGTGGCCCAGGGCTGCCACCATCCCTGCTGGAGGACAATCCCCCAGGACAAGCCTCCTGGGCCGAGGGCGGCCACCACCTCCAAGGCTCCCCTCACTGCCAGGGTCCCTGTGTGTCCCCGGAAGCTCCCGCGGGCAGCAAGGCTGGTTAAGCGGACAGAGCCTGACCCAGCAGCCTGTGGCGGGGGGTGGGGGCTGGGGGCAAGAAGGGGCTCTGCGGACTCGCTTGCTTTTCTTTTTGAAGACCACCCGAGTCCCTGCACCCTAAATACCAAAATGGCTTGAACTTGGGCCCGGGCAGAGTGGGGGTCCTTGGAAGTGGAGGGGAATGGCTTTGATGCTTGGGATTTGCTCTTGAGGTGATGTGGTTTGGGGTGACCCTTTCACTCATTCCGGGGGACAAAAGCAGCAGAGCCCATCTCCCTAGTGAGCCAGGAGGCCCTCAGGAAGGCGCCTGGCTGGGGACTTGCTTGGCGGCCCCCCGCCCACTTTTCCCTTTCGCTCAAACTGTTTACCTCGCACTGGGTACCTGGGCTGTGGTCGGGCCGTGGGGCTGGAGGGGACCCTGCTTTGGCAAATGTGGCAGAGTGGGAGGTCCGGAGCCCCTCAGGGCCTCCCTTCCCGCAGGGACCAGGCAGGGCCCTCGGCTCACCCTGACACCTGCGTCCTAAAAGCACCCAAGGGGTGCGGCCTCTGGCTGCTTTGCGGGACTCTGTGGCTGGAAGGGTGTTTGAGGCTCGAGGCTCGCTTTGGGGGTCACAGCGCCTGAGGGGGGGCTCATGGGGAAGGGCAGGGCGTCCCGAGTCAGATGGCGAGGCCACGGGAGGGGGCAGGTGGTGAAGGCTCAGGCCTCGAGCCGCTGCAGAGGGGATTGGATTTTGTCCTTGGAGCGCATAGTAGGGACGTGATTCTGGAGGCACGGCTCTTTCCAGGAGAAAGGGGCGCTACGAAGGAGAAACGCTTCTCTCAGTGAGAAGGTGATTTACGGCAGGGTCACAAGCAAAGAACCGGGGGAATCTTCCCCAAACCAGTTCAAAGTGAGAAAGGGGGCAGGGTGTTCATAGGGGGAGTAGGGCTCGAGGCTCCAGGGACGACTACGTGATGCCTTCCTGCCAGCGGGGGATAACAGGGGCTCCTGAGTTCTCTCCCGTGTGCAAAACTCCTGTTTGATGTCCCGGTTCGCAGCCTTTTATCCCAGTGAAGTTGCAGGTTTCCTGGGCTATAGGGAGCTCCTGGCACCATTCTGTGGTTTTGTGAGATTTTTCTTATTCCTGACTTTCCTGGGAGTAGAACTGGGAAGTTCTGCTTATTGTCCTTCTAGGAACTAAGAATAAAGAGTCAGCTGAGATTAGGTTAATAGAAAACCAGTTCAACTAGGTCTGGGGAATGTATTTGAATTTCTCAGAGCTGCTTAAGAAAAGAAATTTTTAATAAGCACACTTTCCAGCTATCAATGAGAAATGGAAACTTATTAATAAACGGAGCCCCTGGGGTGGGGCCGTCCCGAATGCCTGACCCGGGGGCCAACCAGGCCAGTACCTGCAGTCGGGGTTCCTCCCGGAACGGGCCCAGGCCCCACTGCTCCGTTCGGCCCGGGGCCTGGAAAGTTCTGGCAGCTGTGTGGAGGAGAGGAAAGCACAGGAGCCGGGTCAAGGAGCGGTCTCCACCTCACCGTGTGACTTGGACGTGCCCCGCCCCTCTGGGCCGCCGTTTGTCCCTCTAACGTGCGGGGTTTGTCTGAGGACGTCCGAGGGGCTCAGGTATTTGTTGATTCTGCGCCACGGCCCGGCTGGGCACTAGCTGGGCCCCTCGTGGCTTTCTGAGCCTGCCTGGGGGGCATGGACCCCTAGCGAGCTGCCCCTGCCGGGCCGCCCTCCAAGGGTGCTGCCCACAGGACCAAGGGTGGGCCGGGGGCTCGAGGGCCAGGGAGGCTGCCGGGGAAGCCACCAGGCCAAAACAGCCGCGACGTCCAAACACGGGGAGTGGCGCTGCTCGAAGAGAAGGCGCATCGCAGGGGGCAGCCGGGAGGGCAAGGCTGTTCTCAGGCCCTCGGCGAAGCTGCAGACAGTCAAGGGCGGGGCCGGGCAGGGCCCCCTCCTGCTTTCTGGGCCTTCTCCAGGGGAGGCCCGGGAAGGAGGCTCAGCGCCTTCCTGGGCGAGGGGCAAGGGCCGGGCGGCGCGCCCAGGGCTTTTCAAGGGCCCTGCCCTGCGCAGGCCGCCCCTCCAGAAATAGTACCTTTTGTGCTTAAAATCCAAAGGGTTATTTTGAACCGGGCCGCGCTGTCTCCAGCGTGGAGAATGAGTCACGCGGCGCTGGCGCGGGGAGTGTGTAATTAGATAAAGATGGCGGAGCCGCTCCCTGGGGGCGGGGGGCACCGACTGGCCCTTCCCCTCCGCCTCCCTTTCTTGTGGGGGGCACAGAAAGCTGTGGAAGGGCGGGCTGGGGCGCCCCGGCGCGCAGGGCAGTGCCTCCCAGGCCAGCCTCGGGGAGGGCCAGGCTCTCCTGCCGGGGCGGGCTCTGCAGGCCCGGGCGCCGGGGGCCGGAGCCGAGCTCCTCTGTTCTGCAGGGACTGGGTCCCTTCAGTTTGAAAGATTCCTCTCATTTTTAAGGAGACCTGTGGAAAGGACAGGCAGGCTCTGGAGAGTGGTGACAGCGGCCCAGGCCCCGCGCCTGCCCTGCCCTGCCCTGCCCTCCCCTGTCCTCCCTCCCCTCCCTGCCCTCCCCTGTCCTCCCTCCCCTCCCTGCCCTGCCCTGCCCTCCCTCCCCTGCCCTGCCCTCTCCTGTCCTCCCTCCCCTCCCTGCCCTCTCCTGTCCT
>JAKSZT010054401.1:40801-66567 GCA_026826555.1 Tolypeutes matacus
GGGGGATTTGGGAGACTTGGGGGAACTGGTGGGACTTGGAGGACCTGGGGGAGCTGGTGGGACTTGGGAGACATGGGAGACCTGGGGGACTTGGGGGACATGGGGGACATGGAGGGGGACCTGGGCGACCTGGGGGGACCTTGGGGACCTGAGGAAGGCCAGAAGGAAGGCTCTCCCTGGGAGATGGCAGCAGGGAAAGGCGAGGCTTTGGGCTCTTCCTGGGACTCAGGGTCAGCTCGCCCCCCACTGGACGTGCAGCAGGCCCAGCCCGCGGCTCCGTGGGACGTGGGGCTTTGAGCCTGACCGGCCTGCAGGACTCTGCATCCAGCTTCCTGTCCTGCGCACCGCTGGGAGAGCTGGGGCAGCAACCCAGCGCGGCCCAGCCTGTGCGCAGGCGTGTGTGTGCACGTAACTGACGGTGAAGGTTCTTCTCGGTCGCCAAATCCCTAAGTCACAGGCTCGTTTTGGGTAGAGCTCAGCCACCAGGACCCCGGGCTCTGAGCCTCCCTGCCCCTCCCTCCCTCCCCCCTCCTATTTCCTGCCCCCCCATTCTCCTTTCTGGGCTCTGTTCTGACCCCCATGAAGCTGGCACCACAATCACCCCATTGGGTCGATGATAAAACGGAGACCCAGAAGGTTTGGGGCCCCCCAGCTGCTCCCCAGAAGCTCAGTATCTAGGCCAGGTACTCCAGTCCCGGAAGACCCACGCAGCCCTGGAGAAACTCGTAAACCCACCCTCCCCAGAGGGCCCGAGCCCAGCCCCCATCCACCCACTCGGGAGCGAGGGTCCTCACTGAGGGGCCCAGGGAAGCTCAGCAGGGCCGCCGGCTTGGCGCCAAGCTTTATTTGTTTTCGCTTTTCTCAGGGGGCCTGGCCGCAGGTCCCCGCGGTGGGATGGGTGCTGCTTTCACTTCAGAGAGAGCTACACGTCTACACAGAGGCTCGGACCAGCAGATGGGACAGGGCGCCGGGAAGAGGACAGCCACAGGAAACGCCCCCAGCCCCCCGGCCCCCCCGCCCCCCAAGCGAATGCAGGAAACAAACGCGATGGGCATTGGATGCAGGGTGGGGGCCCGCGGCTTCGTGGGGCATCTCGGGATGGATTCGTTAGTGCGTCCAAACCAAGGCTGGGGGAGGCAGCCAGGAGTGGGACCGGCGTGGAGAGGGACCCAGAGCGCGCGTCGTCACCAGCTCCACGCACGCCGATGGCGCCGTAAGCCGTGGCCTCTGCGCTGCCCGCCCGCGGCGCGCCCCGGGAGGCTTGCCTTGCAGGGAGCCATCTGAGCTGGAGAGCGGCATCCCCGGGCTGGAAGGGCCCCCCAGCGGGGGAGCGGGGCGGGGTTCTCGAGGGGGCATGCTGTGGCGAGTGTACCGCCTTTGGCTGGGTGGGGTGGCGCGGAGCTGAGCGCCCCTGGCTTTGGGCATTCCCCTGGGTGGGCTGGACGAGCTGGCGCATGGGCACAAAGCTCCCTGGGAGACCTGCGCCCTGGCCGAGAGTGGGCCCCACCGCGGAGACCGGTGGCAGGCTGCAGAGAGGGCCTGGGGGTCCGACTCCCCCAGACCCTGGGTAACCGCCAAGAGCCGGAGCTTGAAGGGCTGAGACCAGGCTCCACACTGGACAAGACGGGGACGGAGGCCCTGGAAGGGGAGGTCTGAGGCCTCCGGGGAGTTAGCCTGGCTCTGCCCTCGTCGCCTGCCTCGGCTGCCCCTGTGGGCGTCTGTGCTGGGGCCACGTTTGGGGTGGGGGTGGATGTGCAACCCGTCGGTTGGGAGGAGGCCTCTTCCTTCCCTCTTTCCCCGAAAGCCAGTCGGGGGCTGAGTGTGTCAAAGACCCTGCTGTCCCGAGACTCCCCCTTCAAGGGGAATCTGTCCATCTGGAGGGGGGCAGCTCGAATGGTCCCTCAGCTCCAAGCAGGTGCTCAGGAGGGAGGAGGAGGGAAGGGAGGAAGAGGAAGAAGAGGGAGGAGGAGGGAGGGGAGGAGGAGGAGAGACCAAAAGAGCAAAGGGGAGGAGGGAGAGGGAGACGGGAGGGGAGGGGGCGGGTGCCCCGGGGCTCGGGGGAGACACTTACTTGGTCCCTGGCCACCAGGTGCGGCCCGTGCTGCAGGCCCTGGGTCGGCTGTGGTCACCCGTTCCTTGAGCAGGTGGCGAGGCGAGGCCCAGGGAAGAGTGACCTGGCCGAGACCCCATGGGACGGAGGCCGCCTGCCCTTACGCGTTTACCGAAGGGGAGCCTGGGCCTCAGGAGCCGGGCCCCGGCGCTCCAGCCCCCCGGCTCACGCCCCTCACCTGGAAGCTGCTGCACCTGCCCTGCGTCTGGCCCGCCTCCCTTCCACCCCAGGCCCCAGCGACCCCGACCCTCGGCGACGCCCCCTGGCGGGGAGACTCACCCCTGCAGGGAGCCTGGGCGCGTCCCGAGGGTGGGGCCCAAAGCCCCCCATGCCTGGGACCCCCTGGATGTCAGGGAGGCCCAGGCGGCTCGGCCCAGCCCTCGCCTGGGTGGGCGCCCCATGGAAAGCCCCCGGCGGCGGTGGGGCGCTCAGACGTCGGTGCTGACGCTGCGGCTGCGGGAGAAGGCCTCCCGCATGGCCGAGAGGCGGTTGGGGTTGAGGGCCTGCAGCCCCCCGAAGCCCCCGGGGGGCAGCCCCAGGTCCTCCTGGCTGACGCTGCGGTAGGCTATCCGCTCCCCGCCATTGCACACGTCCTCGTCCTCCGGGGGCTCCTGCAGGAAGAAGGTGGGCGGCTCGTAGTGGGAGCAGCTGCGGCAGAGGGCGCGGGCCCGCGGGGACCTCTGGCTGAAGGAGGTGGCGGCCGCGGGGTAGAGGGCCGGCCCGTTGGTCAGCACCAGGCTGCGGCTGGGGGGCGGCGGCGGCAGGTGCGCGTGCACGGCGAAGTCAGGCTCCTCCTCGTCCTCCTCCGACTCGTCCTTCTTGCAGCAGTAGTACTGGGGGTAGAGGGTGGGGGGTGAGCCCCGCACCACACCTGTCCCCGCGCAGACGCACCTGGAGGCCCCGAGCCCACACCCCCACCCGCTCAACCAGCACGGCTGGTGGTGCCAGGCTGATTAGCTTATTCATCCACATAGGTGTGGGTTATTCATTCCGCTTTGCAGGTGGGGAAACCGAGGCACAGAGGAGGCGGGTAACTCGCTGATGTCCCCAGCCCGCAACTTCCCCTCCGTTCTCAGGAAGACCTGGAGACTGCCGGGGAGGGGGCACAAGGTGGAGCGAGGGCGCGGACAGCCTGGCTGTCGGTGGACGCTGTCCCTCTCCCCCTCTGGGCTGCAGCATCCTCACCTGACAGGTATTGGGAGCCCCCGTGATGGGGCACCTTCCCAGGGACCTGGCTCCTCCCACTTCCCGGCCCTTGAGGCCTTCCTGGGGGCTCCCTCCACAGGGGTGCTCGGGCGCCCCCCGCCCCGGCGTACCTGGAGCCGGCAGTAGCACAGGACGGCGATGATGCACAGCAGTATCACTGTCGCCAAGATGCCCCCGGTGATGACCACTGACCCGGCTGTCATCCGCCCCCTCCTCCATCAACGGCCTGCAAAACACGCCCCGTGGGCAGCGTCACCCTCTCCTCAGCGCAAATCTTCAGAAGCTGGGCCAGAAAGGGACCATAAAATGCTCCAGGACAGCACACAAGAGGCAGGTGCTCGGGCCGGGGGACAGGCGCTGCCCTCGCCAGCTGCACGGCCTCGGCCTCACTCTCCAAGCCGGTAAAAAGCGGCCGCCAGCTGCACCTGCCCTCGTGGGGCGTGCGGGATCCCACGGCCCTGCATTGTAGCTCTCGGCACAGCGCACGCTCAGTGAGCAATGCCCTTCCAGCCTGGCTCCCCATGCTTGTGCAGTTTTAAATTTACCCAATCGCAATCAAGCTGAACGTGTGGTTTCATAACCTGTTATTTTCACCTTACAAGATCGTCCTTATTTTTCCATATCGCTAAATATTCTTCTGCAAGGTAATTTCTAGCAGCTTCTACCTGCCTTTTCGCTAATAAGATTGTTGCCTTTTTCAAACTCGTTTAAGCAACGTTTTAATAAGTGTTTTTGCAGCTAAGTGTCGGGGGCTGGTCACAAACCACAGGGCTTATTTTGATGATCTTTTCAGGATAAATTCTTAGGAATGGCATTCCTAGGCCCTTTGCAAACTCTTGACTATAGAGAATGTCACACACCCAGCAGAGGGGTGGGGACACGCATCCCGCCAGCGTCCCCCTCTCCAGCGGGGTGCTGGTACACGGGCTCTCCGATGGGCAGTGCCCGATCCCCGGCGTGTGCTGAGGTTTGTGGTGTGGACACTCCCGTCCGGGCCGGTTTCAAGCTGCTCACAGAATCCCCACGCGTTTAGGGACCGTCTCAAACCGCACTCCGGTCAGAGCGAGCTTCAGCACACCCCTGCCTCCACTTCCCCACCTCCCCGCCCCCACTTATTTTTGTTTTTGCACGGGGTGGGGGTGGGCTCCTGGAGTACTTTTAAGGAAACACCAGAGGAGATCAGTTTACCCATAAAAACTTCAGTGTGAAACCCTACGGATGGAAACTTGAAAACAAAAAGCGGTGGTTAGCTTTCTCCAGCCATCTCCAGCATGTCCATTTGCAGCTGGTTTGTTCAAATCAGGACCCAAACCAGTTGCATCGGGCTTTCGTGACCCTCATGCCCCTCCTGCTCTAGAAAAGTTCCCATTCGCCGCCCCCGCCCCTCCGCCTCAGGTGGTTTAGCGAAGAAACCGGGTCAATCATCTTACAGAATTTTCCACGTCCTGGGTCTGCCTGTGCTTACTCACGGTGGCGTTGAACAGGTTCGGGCCGTCGTTTTGTCCTCTACACCTGCTGTAGCCCTTTCAGGGAGTCTGATCTGTGGGTTCCGCTGTTGTCAGCGTGATCCGTCATGGCAAATTTCCCTCAGCCTTCCACCTGCCCCCTTTCACAGTCAACGATCCCATTATTTCATTAGGAGTTGCAAAGCAGTGATCTTTCCAGTTTGATCACTTCTGCATTTATCAGCTCTGCTTCTTCTCTATTACCCATAAGCCTACCCCGCTTCGAGGCTCAATTCTTTCCCTTTATCACTTTTCAGAAAAGAAATTGTGCCCCGAGGTTGGTGATTGTTTTCATAACGTCATTATCGACTCACTGATTTTATATATTTCACGTGTTTCAATCCACCTCAGCCAGGATCCTTTTTTACGTTCAAATCGTCGTGGGTTTGGGACCGTGGGTTTGGAGGCCGCTCCCTGGGCCCCGGCAGCCCCTGAGACTGCTTTCAGGCCCAGGTGGCCCAGGCATCCTTGCCCAGACCCAGAACCGCCCTCTCTCGGAGACACCCGGCTCTTTGCAAGGTGGAAAGCAGGGTCTGGCTGCTGGAACGCCTCATCCCACTGGTTTCCTTGGGTTCCCAGCATTTCCCAGTGAACAGAACTAGGGAACAATCTTTCCTTGTAGGAAGAGAAAAATAAAGCATGAGTTCATACTATTTCTGCTTAAAATGAAAGATTACATGGTTTTCTCTTATTCAAGTTTGATGTCTGGGTGTCTTTTACATGAAAATCTTGCTTCCTAGTGACCTGAACTTAGTCACTTATTTGCTTTATCTCACTCTATACGACGTCAATATTGTCACTAACACGTCTCCTGAACGGAACTTGAGTTCCCTCTGTTATTCTTTTTGGTCGTATTCCATTGGGGATGTGGAGTAAAAAAGACTGTTTCAAAGTCATGTGGAATAATTCTTCATGTGGTTTTTCTACCAACTCCACACTCAAGCTCATTTTTTTCAGTTTGTTTTTAGTTTTTTAAAAAATGTTGATCTAATTTTCCTTTTTAATGATAAGAAGCGCTTGGCTCGGAAGGGCAATGCGAGGGGCGCTCAGGGAAGGCTCACCCATTCCCGCCCCTCCCCGTGGCTCTGCCCGAGAGGTGGCCATCTCAGCCAGCGTCTCTGTCTGCCAGGGCCGCTATGACGAATAGCACACACTGGTCGGCTTACAGCAGGGTATTGTCTCACGGTTTTGGAGGCTCGAAGTCTGAAACGAGGTCTCCACCAGCCACGCTTTGCCCCAGAATCAATCTGTGGCATCCTGGTGCCAGCTTGCCACCTCCTGCAGGGCCCTTGTGTCTCGGCCTCATTCTCCGGCTTCTTAAAGCACTGGCTTCTACTTCCGTGTCCACTTTCCCTTGCTGATAAGGACTCTTATATTCTGGCCTCACCTACACAGGCTCCTCGAAGATCCTAGTCACACACGCGTCCACACCTTCCACAGCATCTTCAAAGGTCCTAGCCACAAAGGGGCTCGGCCCGCAGGGAGGCCGCCACGACTGGGGGGGCAGGCGCCAAGCCCCAGCACTTAGTTCCTGGCTTATCCTTCCACTGATTGTTTAAAAAAAATAAGCAAATATGTATTTCCCTGCCTCTTTTAATCAAAAGTAGCATTTTACACACGCTTGCTGCACCGCCCTTTTGTCCTCTTCTCAGTATTTCCCTGATATTCCGTATATCCCCAGGGACCCTCGAGAACCCACCTGGAGGCCCTGAGCTCCTTCTCAGGCTGCACCAGGCTCTATCCCGTGGGGTGCCTGGCTGACTCAGCCACGTCCTGTGGGTGGGCATTTGCGCTGTTTCCTGGGTTTTTATTTTATTTTATTTTTTATTTTTTGCTATCATAGCAATGTGCAACGAGAGCTCGGCGGTGGGCACGTCTCTAGAGTTTTTGGTAAGCGCTGCCAAAGGCTTGCCAGCATCTGGGCCGATTTAGCCTCTTCCAGAATTGCGAAGAACAGACACAAGGGATTTCTGATTCAGACGCAGGTCTGGGTGCTGGGGGGTCGGGGGTGCCGGCAGGGTTGGGCGGGGGGAGGTCAGGGGGCAACAGTGTCCTTGTAGACTCCAGAGCCAGGCTGGGGGTGGGGGTCAGGGACACCAGGGGTCCCATCACACAGCTGGGGAGACACAAGGACGTGACTCGCCCAAGAGGCTCTGGGGTGGAGGCAACACTGGAACCCAGACCCCTGGCAGACAGACGGACAGGGAGCTTCAGACAGACCCAAAGTGACGAGACTGATGGAACACAGACAGACAGATCCAAACATGGGCAGACAAGCAGAGCCAGACATGGCTGGACCCTTGGGGGCAGAGTCGGAAGACACAGTCCAGGACATGCAGGCGGATGCAGAGAGCCGGGGAAGGAGCCCTGGGGCCCCCACGTGCCTGGGTGCCCTGCCTGGCAGCGCCCACCTGTCAGGCCTCCAGGGGCGGCTGCGGGTGCGGGAAGACCGGGGGCAGCACCCGGGAGCCTGCTGGGCGGGAGGAGGAGGCGGCAGCCGGCGGCAGGGGGGCGCCGGGAGGGGGCCAGACCCACCGTCCAGACACATTTCACGCTCTGCTCTGAGGCCTGGCAAAGCAGAGCAGGCGGCCGCTGGCCGAGGGCTGCAGGCGAGGGCTGGCTCGGCGCACCAGCGGGCCTGTCCCTGGGCAGTGGGCGGCCCAAGGGACCCCAGGTGGCCCTCCTTGGTCTCCATGGCTGTCCTGCGGCCCCTGACTTTGCAGAGGAGGAAAGTGAGGCCCAGGGAAGGGAAGGTGCCTGTCCCAGGCGAGCCGGCCAAACCGCAGGACCCTGCTGGCGTGAGGCTGGCCGCACGCGCCCTTTCTGACAAATAGGCCCCACTGGCGGTGAAAGCCCCGACATCAGGGACACGCCAGGCCGTGGCCCCCCCAGGGGCCCCGAGCCCCCAGGCATGGCGCTTCACCGTCCTCGTTGCCCCACCCGTTGATGGCCAGGCAGACCCGCCTCCCTGAGACCCCACACCAAGCCCGGGGGGCCTGGCCACCCTCTTTGAACAAGAGCAAACTGAAGCCACAGAGCCAACGCAACTGCCTGTTCCCAGCCGGGAAGTGGAGGAGTCGGGGTCACGTCTCGGGGCCGAGGTTTACCCCCACCCCTCCTCTGACCGTGGAAATCCACATCTCCTGTGTACGGATGCCCCGAACCCCCTGGCACCTTTGCAAGAGGCACCGTGCAGAAGGTGGGGTGTAGGGTGTCTGCCTGGCCACGGCCCTCTTCCCTGTGCCCTGCCCCGGAGCCGTGGGCGTGGCGTTTTGGGGTTGGGGTGGACGTACGCCCCGGGTTGGCCCAGCCGGCTTCTCTCTCCTGGGGAACGCAACTGGGGACGCTGGTCACGTGACCTCTGCAGGCAGAGGCAGTGTCTGCAGGGGAGAGAGGAAGGACGCAGGTGCCTGGAGAAACCCCGACTGCCGTCCTGCCTGGGGCTGCAGTCCCCTCCCTGACGTCCTCGGTGCAGCTCTTACTTTGAATAGTCCCCCTCGAGTGGGCTTCTGTTATTTGCACCCCCAAAGATAAGTACACCCCCCTCCTATCGACGAGTGAACACATGGAAGTCCAGAGAAGTCATCTGAGTTCCGCAATGCCCTTGTGCCTGGAAGTTCAGACGCCCCCTACCCTGACACCTCGACACCACCAGGGGTGCACGAACGGGGCCGGCTGGCAGCAATGCAAGGCCACGTCCCACGGGGAAACGCGTCGCCGGGCCCAGGAGCATCTCTGGAACGCCTTACTGAGGCTGGAGGGGAGGAGAGGGACGCAGGAGGCTGTGGCGAGGCCAAGCCCCCCCTTACGACACTCAAGGGAGAGGACAAGGGGACAGAGGCGGAGCCGACCCACCTGCCACCAGCCCCGCTCCGTCTCTGCCGGCTTTGAGTGCCGTTTCTCTGTGCCTCAGTCTACCCCTCTGTAAAGCGGGGAGGACAGAGGATTCCACGAGGCGGCAGGGACCAGCCCAGGGCGGTGCCACTCTGCCATCTGTCGCACCCGCTCTGGGTTCTGGATCCCTCGTCGGGTGTTCAAGGGAAGTGGGCAGCGACCGTGTTTGCTGGGAAGGCCCCCTCCTGGCCCGGGGCCCCAGGCGGCGGCTCCTCTGGGCTGGGCCCCTTCCAGCCGCCGGTGGCGTGACAGGAAGGTGCCGGCCCGGGCTGGGGGCCCAGGGTTGTCAGCGGCCACCACGCCGACACCGCACGCCGTCCAGCTGGAGCGTCTCAGCTGCGCTCCACAGATCCGTGCGCACCGGGGAACGGCCGTGCCCGCGATGGGTGCCAGGTCCCGGGGCTGGCCTGGGAGACAGACGTGAGGCCCCTGGCGGCTCTGCTGGCATCCCAGCCTGTCAGTCCACAGTCATCTCAGCCCCACCCTCCTGCCTCCCCTCTGCCCTTGCCGGGCCCCACCTGCTGGAGAGGCCTTCCCTCGGCCTCTCCAAACCCCGCCCTGCCGTCAAAGCCCAGCGCACACCCGCCTCCTCCAGGAAGCCTCCGCGGGCTTCCCTGATGCCTGCCACAGAACCTCAAAAGGCCAGCACTGCAGAGGGTGGGGACCGTGGGGAGGAGACCCCCTTAGGGTCTCACATGGCGAGGTTGCAGGAAAACAGCATCCAGAGGCAGTTTCCCGACCCAGCTCCTGCCACCTCTGCCGAGCTCGGTCTTCTCAGCCTCCTTCGTGCTGCCTTCAGACTCTGCCCAGCTGGACACGGAGGTGACGTGAGCCCGGCAGGGTGGGGTGCGTCCTGCTCTGTCCTACCCTTGCCAGTGATCTGGGGTCAGAGGCCTCTTTCTCTGGGCCTCAGTTTCCCTCTCTGTAAAACGGGGGTGGCAGGGCTTGGATGGCGGATTCCTCCCAGCTCCGGGGTGCTCTAGGTTTATATTTTCACCCTGCCCTGAAAGGGTCATGAAAGAAAAACAGTGCCGGCCACCGGCCCAGCAACCACCTCCGAGAGGGCAGCTCAGAGGCTTGGGGGCCAAGAAGGGATGGGACTGCAGCCGCCTGCTGCTCACTTGCATAGAGGCTTCAGAGGAAAACGTGGGGGTCCAGTGTCCCCAAGACAGCTAAGCTGCCAAAGGGCCTTGGGGACCCGGACACTGGAGCCCATGCTGTGCAGGGAGGGCGGGGGGGGGGCTCAAGGGGCTCCTGAAGGAGGAGGGTCCTTGAAGGAGAGCCGTGTCGGCGGGCTGGGATGCACGGAGCCGGCTCAGGGTCAGCCAGGCGGAGGCCGCCCGAGGCCCGTGTGCAAGCCCTGATCAGCAGCTCCTTCCCAAGCTCGCCGCCTGGAAGCGTCTGCACTGCCAGCCAAGGCGTTTGGCGAGCAGGGCGCTGAATTGTTAATCTGCCACCCTGGGACCATAAACGGTTTTAAAGCTTTATAAACGGGCTTTGCTTCCCGGCCCCCGCCCCTGGCGTCTGTGGAGGGGAGGGCCCGGGCCAGGCAGCGGCCCGTCTGGTAGCCCCACGTCTCGCCGGCCGGCCCAGCGGCAGAACCAGACGCTTTTATGAGCTCGGGTCGTCTCCTGAGGCATTGAAGGCCAAGCGGGGTGGCGTGGGGGTGGGGGGCAGGGAGTGGGAACACCTGGCCACCGCGCCAGACAGCCCCCTCTCCACCTGCCTCCTCCTCCACGGAGCCCCCACGCCACGGCGTCTTCCTCTGGCACAAGCCCCCTGCGTGGCTGACATCTGGACCATACGTCCCGGGCTCCATTTCAAACTCTGCTCTTTTTCTCTCCCCTTGCCCATCCCCACGCTCTCATTTGCTTTAAAGGCTGCACGGCCCAAACCTCCTTTGCCTGTTTGTCTTGTGCCGCCTCTCATGCCTAGCCCCAGAGCCTTGCACGATGTAGGGCGCACAGTGGGCGCTTAATGAGTGCATGATGTGGGACACCCAGTGGGCGCTTAATGAGTGCTTCTGCCTGCCCCAGGTCACCAGAGATGCCCAGCGTGCCTCTGAGCTGCCGAGGAGAGCTTTCCGGGCCGTCTAGTCCAGTGACTTCCAAACCTATGGGGAACCGGAGCCTGGGGAGCCCGGCAGACACGCAGATGCCCGGCCTCACGCCCAGACGCCCTGGCTCTGAAAGTGGCCCCGAGTCTGCCCGCTTGACAAATGGCCCTTCTAACCGAGTGGATTGGAATGCAGCTGGGGCCAGGGACCCGCCCCCTTCCAGATGGGGAAACCGAGGCCCAGGGAGGCGAGGGCTGGCCCTGGGGGACCCAGCAGCAGGGCCAGCTCAGGAGCCAGGCTTCCTGCCTCCCCACCCCGGGTCTCCCGGAGCGCCACCGGAGAGTGAGCACGCCCTTCCCCGCCCCCCCAGACATCTGTCTGCTAGCGCAGCGCCTGCTACCTGAAGCCCCCCGGGCCGTCGCCCCGCGAGCAGGAAAGCAGGGCCCGCAGAGTTCCTGTCTAGACCAGCTCCACATTTGTTCCTAATTTCACGCTCCGCGGGCTCCCAGCTTCCCGCCTTCAGTAATAAATGGACGGGGAAGTGCTCAGCAGCCTGCCGTGGTTCGGCTCCGAGAAATTACCCAGAACCCGGCTGGGGGTGGGCTGGCGGGGGTGGGCCGGGGCCGATGAGGCCGCTCCCGGCAGCACCCGGAATGGCCCCCCAAGCTCCGTCCTCAGCCCAGATCAGCTCCCTCTGAGCTCAGCCCTGCTGGGGCCTTGGCCCCTTGGAACCGGGGAGCCGCCATGTGCCTGGGGGGCACCGCGAGCCAGGCCTGTGCCCACCACCAGGTTCCAGAGGCAGCCCGGGGCCCACCCCTGAGAAGCCAGAAAACACCCTTCCATGGGGTGCTAGGGGGACTGGGGGGACCCACAGCAGCGGGGCACTGCACTGCTAGACCAGGGGCAGGGATGGGCCGGGGCTCCTTGAGGGGCCCCCAGAAAGAGGACAGGCGCCAGGACTTGGCCGACCATCTCTGGGGCTCCTGGACCCCAGCTGAAGAGCCCCTTCAGGGGTCCATGTCTTGAGAGCTGGGGCCTGGCCTGCTATTCGCTGCCCTATCCCCACTACCCAGGCCTGTGCAGGGCACGCAGTGGGCGCTCAGCACGGACGCATGGCCAAATGCCACGGGACCTTTGCATGGACAGAGCTGGGCACAGAGCCCAGAAGGGCTGGGACGGGGAGTGGTGGGGCCTTCCTCTCTGTGGACCTTAGCTCAGAGGCACCCCGAGGAATGATGCAGTGGTCATCTCAGCCCTCTCCGTGAGCCCTCTGGGGGCGGCGTGTCACGTCTCATCCGTACACCTGCCCCCCGTGGCATGCCTTTCCCCAGAGGAGGGAGTGGGGGCTGAGAGCAGAAGCTACAGGCCTGGCACACATTTGGCAGGGCCAATTTCAAACTCAGGTGTCTTCCCCACCCCAGCTGGCAAACCAAGGCCCGGACGCACCTCAGAGGCACAGCCCGCCGTCTTGCAAGTTACCCGATCAGATTTTCTAGGGAGTCAGCAGAAGCCAGAAGTTGAGATGATCCCCAAGCAAGCAGAAGAGCCCATCAGATCAACAACCTCTCCTTCTGCCCTGAGGGCCTCCTGGAGCCCAGAGCCAGCTGGAGCCACTGGGCTCGCTGGAGCCATCGGCATCTGGCTGAAGACGAGGGGCAGCAGAGCTGGGATCCAAACCTAGAGCAGACCTGAGCTGGAGCCCGGCTCGCCACGGACATGGCTCAGAGCTGAGTGAGGAAGGGAGACGGTGGGTCCTGAGGACCGGGAGGCTGGGTGGCTGGAGGGGGTGGCCCCGTGGCCAGGAGATGGAGGGAGCAGGTGCTCCCCACCTGGGCTGGGCAGGAGGCTTCGTTGGCCCTGCTGTCAGGACCCGCAGGAGTCAGGAGCCCTCCGGGCAGGCGGGGCAGGGGGAGGCCCCCGGCTTCCATTAGGGTGTGCTGAAGCCACCCAGTGGCTGGGTGGCTGGAGGGGGGCACCTGCCTGTCTGCCCGTGTTTCCCCGGGCCTCTCTGGTGGCTGCGGGTTAGGGGCACACGGAGAGCTGGCTTAGGCAGGGTCGGGGAGGAGAGGACGGTCATCAGCTGGAGGTGGCCTGGCCCTCTCGCCAGGCCCTTCCTGGAAACGCGCAGCCGCAGCCCACCAGGGTCCTGGGCTGGGATTCCGGCTGGATCCGGTTGGCTGGGGTGCGGCCCTCCCTGCCAAGGGCCAGGCCCATCTCAAGACCCCGCTCCTCCCCCGGCCTAGCGAGGCTCTTTCCAGAGGCTACTCTGGGGCTCATGGGACCGATGCGGGAGGAAGAGTGAAGAGAGGAGAGAGAGAATACGGTGAGGGAGAAAATGAGGGGTGGCGAAAGGGAAAGGCTGGGACCTCGAGCCCTGCGTTGTGGCTTCTCCCCCTGGAGTCAGTGAGGGCTGCCTCCAGGGGCCCAAAGGGGTGATGGGCAGAGGACCCAATTTCAGGACACCCCGGAAGCCCCCAGACCTCTCCTTGTCTGACCTTGTGGACATCCACTAAGACGTTCTCACGGTCCATGCCGTTTCTCTGGCAGGCTCTTCCACCATGGCCTTGGTACAGAGCCATCTGCCCTTCAGCAAAGGGCTGCACAGAAATACCCCCAGGACCCGGGTACTCTCACCACCTGGGGTTCCTGAACCATGGGTCTGAACCGGTCGGTCACTGCCTCCCTCCGGCACTTTCGATGGCTCCCCAGGGCCGCACATCATCCTGTTCCAAGTACCGCCTTCACCAACAGGCAAGGGGTCTAATTATCCCAACTTACAGACAAGGAGACTGAGGCCCAGAGAGGTTCGATAAGCTCATGAGGTCGGAGTTAGGGGAGGGGAGCCAGCAGGTGACGCCTTGCCTCCCCCCGGCCCTCCATGCCCTGGCGCCTGCCTTTGGGGGGAGCTTGCCTCATCTGGCCCACCAGTGCCCCTGAGGGCAGGTACCTGGCTTTCTGCAGCCCAGGCCCTCCCGCCACCAGGGGTCAGCACGGCCCGAGCACACGGCAGGGGATCCGCAGGTGGGGCCCACTCGAGCCCAGCTGGGGTCCACGGGACAAGCTCGTACCCACACCCCGAGCAGCGGCGCAGGGTCCAGTGTGGGGAGGGCGCTGACCGGGTGTTGCCCGCGGCCCGCAACCTCCTCAACCCCTGGGGCCCAGCAGGCAAGGGCAGAGCCCAGGCCCCGGGTCGGGAGAAGGACCCGAAAGGCCTCGTTCAAGAACTTTCTGGGGCTGCGGTTTCCCGACCAGGCGCACTGCGCCAGGAGGGGGCTGGGCTAGGAGGGCAGGTGTGAAAGCCACAGGCGGGTCCCGGCTGTGCACGTGCCTTTTCTCTCCCTTAAACGTGTCCCTGTGCAGAAACTGGGTTTTCAGAACCCTTTCTGCCCCTTGAAGGGACTTTCTTACTTTCGACGGCCTCTGCCAGGATCGAGTGCAGCTCCTGGTCCCCCTTCAGGGCATGGAAGGTGGAGAGGATGGTGGGCCAGGCCCAGGGTTTTCTGGACCCGTCTCGGCGTCCATTTGTCAAACACACGCTGTGCCCCAGCGCTGGCCAGGGACTGGGCCCTCTGCGCTTCTCTCCACCCTGCAGGACTCTGTGTTGGTCGTGCTGTGAGTGCCCTCGAAAACAAAAGGGAAACCGAGGCATGAGGAGGGGGCGGCCTATACAGAGAAGCACGACCAGGATCGGCTTCCAGGCCTGTGGGCGGCTGGGGCGGCAGTGGCTTTGCCCTCCACCGCGGCTCAGAGCCTGAAATTCAGCGACAGTCTGAGGACGCGCAGTGCCCTCCGTTGACTCTGAGCCCAGAAGGGAGGGCGAAGGGCTCAGAGACTCAGCAGGGTCCCCCAAGTCACCGAGGGGAGCCGGGCAGGCAGGGGACAAATGGCACCCTGTGATCGTCCAGCGCGTGGGGCCAGCAGCCCTCCCTGAGGCCCACCCTTCCCCCTCCTGGCTCTGACTTGGGCTCTCTGGACGCTGCACTCAGGGCACAGGTCCGCCCTGGGCACGCCCACGGCCCTGGCCGCTGCAGCACGGGGCGCGGTGAGGCTCATCCACAGTGGTTGTGGGCTGGGTCATGTGGCGGGCTCTGGAGGGCTCGGTGCCCGGAAGGGGCGCAGACGGGGCCTGGGCCTGTCCCGGAGCGGCTTGGGGTCTCGCGGGAGGCTGCTCAGTGCATCTGGGTCTGCCTCGCCCTTGGTGGCCTGCCCGAGTGGACAGGGGCTGTCACCCGCCACCTGTGCTGCAGGAGGACCTGCCACCGCTGGGCGCACACCTGCGCCGTGGCCTCCCGGGCCGCAGCGTCATGAGCATTTTCCAGGTGCTCCCGCTGGTCTCACACAGGAGGGGTCAAGGAAGGCCCCACAGAGTCTCCTGGCTCAAGGCTACAGCTCCCTCTCCTCCACTGTCCCCACGGGGGGCTCAGCCCCATGGCCACGGGACCCCACCTGGAGAAGTGGATGGCCTGTGGGGGAGGGGCCAGCACCTGGCACTTCAGGCAGCAGCAGAGCCAGCACGTGCAAAGGCCCAGCGGCAAGTGGGGTGCTGGCCAGCTCAGGCCCGTGGCCAGGGCTCGGGCTTTCTGTGGGGAGCCTCCCTGGCCTCCTCTGAGGCTGGACTGCCTGGCCACTCCCTCCAGCTCAAGCCTCGTGTCTTAGGGAGGATTTTGCCTGAGCCCACCTGAGTTTTCTCATTCTTGGCAAATGCAAGTAAGTGCCCAAAGGATCATGAGGGAGTTAAAACGCCCAGACGGTTCACTCAGCTCCTTTCTGTCTGCCACCACATGCTGCCCATGAGGCCAGTCACACGGTGCCCATTTCACAGATGCAGACACTGAGGCAGGGCCTGGCCCCAGACACACGGCCACGCAGTTAGGGCACCCACCCTCCTGGCGGCAAGGACGGGGCTCACCTCCCGCCCTTGCCCTTACACCACCAGCTGAGGTCCCCGGGGAGGTCAGGGTTGGGGAGAGAAGACCTGGGCGCTGTTGGGCAAAGCTGCCCAATGGGGACCAGGGTCCTGGGTGCCACCTGGCCAAGATCTAACAAGACAAGGAGAGTGGTGCTGCCATTCTCCCCTTTTTACAGAAAAGGAAACTGAGGCTCAGAGAGGCCCAGTGACTTTCCCAAGGCTATGCTCCTAGAAGCAGCAGGGACCCAACCCCAGGTGTGGTCTGGCTCAGAGCCGTGCCTGCCACCCTGAAGGTCAGGAGTGGGGCTGGCGAGGGGCTGGAGCTGGGTCCTGCCCCTCGTACTGGACCTCCTGGCAGCCTGGCAGTACCCTGATGGGGTCACTGATCCCCATTCCCTCCCTGGCCCCCACAAACCACATGTGCCCATGGAGAAAGACCCACACATGTAGAAACGCAGGGGTTGAAACGACCCGCTGTCAACCTCAAGAACTGAGGCCAGCGAACCAGGCCGCGGCCAGTGCCGACTTGCCACCTGCATGTGTGAAGGCAGCCTTGGGGAGCAGAGCCCTGCCCTCCCACTTACCTCGGCGGCAGCCCTTCCGCTTCCACGGCGGAGGTGAGCCGTCGTGGCACAGACCGCGTGGCCACAAAGCCCGAACTAGCTACCATCGGGCCCTTTCCAGAAAAAGCTCCAGAGAAGCGCCTCGATGCTCATCTCTGTGCAAATACTGACACGTATTATTATCATAATTATTTTACCAAAATGAGTTCAACCCTCATTTTGCTGCAGTTTATTTTCCTACTTCTTACCTTGTGGGTGCCTTTTCACGTCAGGACACTCAGAGCCCTGGTTTTTAAAGAGCCCCCCCGGTTTCCTTGGCAGGGCCCCCAGTCTCCCAACCTCCAAGGCATCCCTCGTCATCTCTCCAAAGCGTCTCTCAGGAACACGGCTCTGACACCCTTAAGGTCATCTTCAGTTTACCTTGCCCAGCCTGGCCACTCGCTGCCCTATGTTCCTGCACCGTTCCTTAAACTCGTCTGGGATGAAGTTTTTCTCCTGGGCCTCCCAACCACACACTTTGCATTTTCCTGCTTCTGAGCCTTTGCCAGCACCATTCCCTGGGCTGCTTAGTGAAATTCCCGCCATCAGTCTGGCATGCTCCTTGAGCAAACCTTCCCTGATCCCCACATCTGGGAACAAATGACTGGAGCCTTCGGCCCTGGGACACACACTCACCATCTCCCCTTCCCTTGGGGGCTGTGCCCTCTCCATCTCCTGTGCTGGCTCCTCCCCATCTCCCCAACCTCTAAATGACCAGGGCTCAGAACCCTCTTTCACATACACATCCCTCCCATTGGCAGTTTTGTCCAGATTTACACTTCCAACAACTTCCAGGTTGGTGCCTCGGGCCGAGACTTGAACTACGAGTGCCAACCGGCCTCTCTACCTGGACGTCCAATGGGCACCTGAATGTCAGCATGTGGGATTCCCAGCTCCCGGTTCCCCTCCACAGGCTTCCCTTCCCAGGAAACGGCAGCTCCCCTCTTCAGCCATTTGGAAGGATTTTAGGGAACAGTACTCCAAGTTCACACAGGCCCACAAATAATTCCTGTTTCCACCTCTCAGAGAGGAAAACTCTGCAGTTCATGGAGCCGGGGGAAGAGCACACAGGGTTTTGACCAAATTCCGCTCTGGTTTTGCCTAGCAAAGCTCAAAAGCAAGACCTGAAAGGATCACATTGTTTCCAAGTATTTTAACTGCTCTCCAGAAAGAAAAGCTCAAGAACATGTCAAGGAATACAAAAACACCCAGCACCCAACAAGGTAAAATCCACAAGACCATCTATTAAAAAATTACCAGGCACGCAAAGAAGCACAACAATACAATCCACCACGAAGGGAAAGATCAATCCACCAAAACTGACCCAGACATGACAAGATAATAGAATTTCTAGCCAAAGGCATTAAAATAGCTATTTCAACTGCATTCCATATGTTCAAGGAACCAGAGGAAAAATTGGGCACGTTAAGCAGGGATATGGAAGGTATTAAAGAGAACCAGATCGAATTCTAGAGATGAAAAAAGAAACAAATGTGTCTAAGATGAAAAATACACTGAGTGGGCTTGACCACATTAGAAATTGTAGAAAAAAGATTAGTGAACTTGAACACAGCAATAGAAACTATTCATAATGAACACATGGGATAAAAAAGATGGAAAAAATTAAACAAAGCTTCCAGGGGAGCTGCGGAACAACTTCAGCATATTATGCCTACTACAGTGCAAAATTGGCATCCCCAAAGGAGAAGGGGCAGACAAAATAGGAGAAGAAATAAAAGCTGGAGAATTTCCAAATTGGATGAGAACTATGAATTCACAGATCGAACGTGCTCAGTGAACCTTAAACAGAAGAAAAAGGAAGAAAAATAAACCCAGAGGAACTTTATAAGCAAACCGCTTAACACCAATGAGAAGGAGAAAATCTAAAAAAAAACCAGCCGGGGGGAAAAGACCCATGACAGAGGGACGAAGATGAGAGGCAGCAGACTTCTCATCTGAACAGTGAAAGCCAGGGCACGGTGGAGCAGTATCTTCAGAGAACTGAAAGAAGAAAGCGACAGCCTAGAATTTTCCACCCAGCAAAAGTTTCTCTCAAAACTGAAGGTGAAATGAAGAGTGGCATTAGTCTTAGCAGACTTCTTGGGTCCTGGAGGGCGCGCCCCGCAGCCAGCTCCTTGCTGGGGCACGGTGGGTGCAACCATTGCAGGTGACCTGTATTTTCTCATGAGGTTGGGTTCGCAAGTGGGCTGGTCTGGGGCTTCTGCTCTGCTCACGGGGGCCTCACAGGGGAGCCAGGCTTGTCTTGGGGGAGCCACTCTTCAGGGGCTCACCCCATTGGGGCACCCAAAGTTCTTGGACCCAAAACCTTCAGAATGGAGCAGGTGCTGCAGGAATGGGCACGCGAGGCCCTTACCTCTCACCGTGGGAGACTGGAGACAAAAGAGAACTCTGAGTGTATTAAAAACAAACCTAAATATATAGAGTTTTTAGTTGTTCACAAGGTTACAAGTAGTTGCCATGGCTACAGCCGGAAGCCGCGTGTGCTGAGACGGGGAGGCGCGGCTCTCCTTAACCCAGCAAACTGGGGCACTTGGACAATTTCTGCCCAGGAGTCAGGCTCTTGGCTGCTGGGCTGGAGGGAGGAAAACATCCGCTGCCTCCCTCCCACTCTCCCCGGAGCTTCATTTCCATGGCTAATTAGCATAGCACCTGTGTCCTCACAGCTCCCCGCAGTCCAAACGAGTTTTCAGGTGCAGCATCTCCCCAGAGAGAGCAGCTGTGAAAGCGAGCAGACAAGGAATCCTTGTCCCATTTCACAGGTGGGGTGCTGGGGCCTGGGGTGCAGAGTCACCCAGAGAAAGAGGATGGACGGGTGAAACGAAGCCTGAGCCAGAGGGATCTGCACGTCTCACAGGCAGGTTCGTGGACCTCTTTTTGAAATGTGTCTCCCCAGGTGGCGACTGGGGAATGTACTGAGGTCATGTAGGGAAGCTGAGCCCAGGAGGCCCCTGCCGCCGCCTCAGACCACCCAGTTCCTCCCTGCGCCACCAACTCAGGCTGCCCGGAAATTCCTGCTCCAGCCTGAGAGCCCCGGGCGGGTGGAGGGGGCTGGGGGCCAGTCCGCCCCTGCTCAGCTGGGGCCCTTTCCTGCCCTCTCCCGTTAAGGGGGCCCGCACCCCTTCTACACCGGCTCCCGGAGCTCAGATACTCCCAGGATAAAGCTCGGTTTCTGCACCTGGCCTGGGTCCCCCACCGCCAGCGACCTGCTCACCCTCCCCTGCCCCGACTCTGTGCCCCAGCCACACCAGCCTCCTACCGTCTCACAGGGCTCTCTCCTGCCTCCGGGCCTTTGCACATACTGTTCTGGCCACCTGGAGCTGGTGCCCCACGTGGCAGTCTCAGGGTCATCCTCAGACCCAGCTCAGGCCGTGCTTCTTCCTGGGGGGCTCTCCTGCCTTCCCAAGCCTCCTGTGGACCACCCCCCACGCTGAGTCCCCCCACACAGCACCCAGCCCACCACCCCAAGCTGCAAAGGGGGCTTGGCCATGTGGCCCTCCCCAGCACGGCAGCCGCTGAAGCCTGTGTGTGGGGGCGGGGTATAAACCCTCAACCTTCCGGGGGCTTGCGCTCCCTCTGCCCCCTTGCATGGGAACTCCTCGGCCTCCACATGCCCAGTCTCTCCTCCTCTCTGCTCCTCGCCTTTTCTCCCTCCATTCTCCCCTGTCCCCGACTCCCTCTCCCTCCTCCAGTGCCTGGTGTGGGTGATGGGGAGACTGAGTCGAGGAGGGGCAGGAGGGGCTGGGGAGATGAACAGACACTCACCGTGAGGTTCGGGGCCAGCGCCCTTTGCACCATGGCCCCTCTGCCTCTGCTGCCTCTTCCTGATCAGCACAAAGGAAGCCCAGGCCGTGGGCAGCGCGAGCCCTGTGGGGTCTGGGACAGAGCTGGGGCCGGCTGCCCAGCCAGGCCAGAGGAGCGTTAGGAGGCTACTCGGCCCTTCTCCAGCCGGGCCGCCAAGTGCTGTCAAGGCCAAGGCGCAGCTGGGCTCTGGGATGGCAACACGAGCAAACACTGGCCTCGGTCCCTGCCCTCAGGACGCCCACCACCCAGAGAGGAGAGACGCTGATCAAACCGTCGCCCCAGCAGGCGTGGAATTACAACTGTGTGCAGCGACGGGGGGAGAGCAAGAGGCAAGAAGCCGCCACCTAAGAAGTGGTGTTTGGCCTGAGATCTCATTGAGCAGACGTTAACCAGGAAGGGCGCAAAAGTGAGGTGCAGTGGAGGGCATTCTGGGAGAAAGGCCAGTCTGTGCAAAGGCCCTGAGGCAGGAGGGAGCTCTGTGGCTACAGCTCCATTTACTCTCCTTGAGGCCCGGGGAGTTGTCTTCCAAGAGTCTGCTGGTCTCGGAAGGTGGTTTTAGTTTTTGTTCTGATGGACCTTCAGGCTCTGTGTTAGTCAGCCAGAGGGGTGCTGATGCAGAGTCCCAGGACTCTGCTGGCTTTTATAAAGGTATTTATTTAGGGTAGAAGCTTAGAGTCACCAGGCCCTAAAGAGTCCAACTCAGGGTACCCTACGAGGGACTTTCTCACCCAGAGTCTGTTGCCACAAGATGGCAGGTGATGTCTGTGAGGGTTCAGCCTTCCTCCTCCTCCCAAGGCTCCGTGACCTCAGCTTCCTCCAATCTCAGCCGCAGGCTGGGACAAGTCCCATCTCTCTCCCGGGCCTCGTTTCTCTCCACGCTCAGCTGTAAACTGCAGGCTCGCCTCTCCTCCCAGGGCCTCGGCCGTGCCTTCTCTCCTTCCTCATGTATCTGCTTCTCTGTGTGCTTACTTCCCGGGTCTCCAATATCAAAACTCCAGCATCCTCCTCTGCCAAGTCGGGCGGGGACTCAACACCCTACTGACGTGGCCCAATCGAAGCCTTAGTCATTATTTAATCAAGTAAAACTGAAACCTCTGAATCCATTCCAGTCCAATCTGCTACTGGCCCTAACCAGGTCTGGAGGTCCAGGCATGTCAGGAGTTGCCCGTGAAGGAGGAGAAAAGGCTGTGCCAATGGGCTGTGGAGGCTGGGTGTGGGCAGATTGAGGACCGGCCTCTGTACTGGCATTCAGGTGAGAAACGTGTCCCGGGCGGCCAGTGGCCGGTCTTTGGAGGGCTATTGCTACTCCATGAAAACATTCACATTAAATCAGCAAGCATTAATTGAGTGCCTCCTGTGTGCCAACCCTCGGTATTCCCGGGCAGGGACAGCTGCACCCGTTCCCTTCTACATCTCTGGGGTGCAAAGAGGCTCCCCAGGTCAAGAGATGGGGGAGGGGCAAGACAGGGCGGCCCCCGTGCCCCTCCACCCTGCAGATGCTTGTCCACCTCAGCTTGAGCACTGAGGCAAGGCAGGCCAGGCCGCTGCCCTCCAGCAGGTCGCAGCCATGGGTTTTTAACTCCTCAAGGTCTGACGGTAATATCAGGGTGGGGTGATTTGGGGGCCTGCCCTCTTAGAGAGAATCTTCAAAAGCACAGTTCCAGAAGTTCAGGAACGAGCTCCCCCCACCTCCCCACCACTCTGCATGGCGGCCAGAGGTGAGGGAGCTGGGAATGGAAGAGGGCGTCACGAGCTCCTCGGCCAGGGGAATGGACTTCTCAGCCGCAGGGGCACAGAGGTTGTTGTCGTCGGTCCTTCACTCTCTCCTCCGCCATTGACCTTGCCGGGCACCAGAGTGCGTGCAGTATCTGCCCTGCCTGGCTGACACTGAGCTTGGCCAGGTGAGTCATCGGCCACCAGGGCCTGGGTGGAGGTGACAGTGCCCCAGGTCTGGGCCAAGTCCTCATGCGGCGTCGTACATTTCCATGCACCCCTTTGCATTCCTATGATCCGTCAGGAGGCGCGTGCGCCCCGGCAGCAGCTAGCCCAGGAGACGAGGGGCCGTGTGCTGCAGACCTGAAGGAGCCCGAGCAACCTGCAGGCCAGGGAGCACGCAATAGAGTACTGGGTGCTAAGTCATTGGATATTGTCATGGTCTGTTACACAGCATTACTGTGGCAATAGCTGACTGATGCATGTGGGATAAAGTGAACAGAGGGTACTAAAAGAGAACGCAGTTGTCACAAATTATGCAGTAGACAAAACCCTTCCAGGACGCCCCAAGAAGCTGTAAGGAGGAGCTGCGTGGCCAGGGAACAGGCCAGCACTGCAGTGGCTACATCATCAGGCCACGGAATCAGGGGCTTCCTATCCCTGTGATCCTAGAGAGCTGAAGACAGTTTCCTGGAGCCTCGGTTTGTGCATCTATAAAATGGGGATAATCAGAGTACCTTCTTCTTGGGGTTGCTTTCAGAGATAGAGGTGATACACATAAGACAGCTCTCGAAGTGTCCCCATTTGCATGATGAATTACGTCACTCCCTCTTCAGTCCTGACTCGTCCCAGGTGAGTGAGTGTATGGGGGTGAGGTGCTGCTGGTGACAAGAGCAGGTGGGCAGGGGACAAAGGCAGAGCCATGCAGCCTGGTCCAGCCCGAGGAGACTGGCTGGTCTGTCCAGCAGCCAGGAGGGGGTACTTGGGCAAGCCTTGCTCGGGTGTGGGCACTTGCCCTGCAGTTCGGCGGAACCCCCCACCCCAACCTCACCCCCAGGGGGAACCTGGCACTTACCAGGGGAAACCCTGCCTGGACCCCTGCCTCTGGGCTGACCCTTAGGCTGCTGTGGCTGAGGTGGATCGAGGCCCCTGGAGCTGGTCTAGGATGTGCAATCACAGATGCCCAGACTCTTTAAGCCTCACATTCTAGAGTCTTAGAAAATCAGAACATCTGGGCCACGGGTTCCTGGACTGTGAGGATGGCATTTGGAAAGGACATTGAAGTCAGCTGGACCAACCACCTGCTCAAGGGACAATAGTGAACTGTTTTTGGCCCTTGAGATGTCAATTCATCCAGCACGTGTGGCTCTCCAGCTCCCCCTTGGGAAGGGAGGACGACCGAGTGCCTCGGGCCCCGGCCAGGCCTGTTGTGTCTCCCTGGGGTCAGTCCAAGTTCCCCCCAAGTGCAAGTGGCGGGAAACTGCCTGGGAGGACCCCTGCCAGCCGCCCACCCTTTACCCCTCACTCCACATCCACTTCCTATCCAGTCACTGATCCCACACGCATTGCTGTGCCGATGGCCGAGATGGGCTGGGGGTGCTGCAGGGCTGAGCCCCGGCTGTGCTCGCGCCGCCAAGTCTCCGCCGTGTCAACTGACTCAGGATTCGCTTATAAACTTCCGTGGGCAGCTCTGCTGCCCCGAGCAGTCGGTGGTGGTGTGTTGCTGAAAGGCCCAGCTTGCAGATGAAATGGCTGTTAAGAAACCAGTCTTCATCAGCACCACTCAACGGCAGTGCGAACCCCGGGGCCTGGCAAATCAGCACCACGAGCTCCCTGGAGGTGGGAGATTCTGGGCTCGCTGCCGCAACCTTGGCTCATCGCCTGCCTCTCCCCCCACGGTGCTGCGAGCCCCGTCCTCCCTGAGGGGCTTTGGAATGCTCAGGGATGGGAAAGAGACGCCGTTTCCAGCTTTACACACGGGGTGACTCGCTCCGGGGGACCCTGCAGAGGCTGCAGTGTGCCCTTGTCAGACGAGGCTGGCTCGCCCAGCCATGCTGTGAGCTCTCAGCCGTGTGACAAACGTCCCCCGAGCACCCCACCATGTGCAGGCGCTGGGCTGGGACCTGCAGGAGCAGGGTGGACTGCTGCCCATCCCCAGGGGCTCCTGATCTCGTGGGGGAGGCGGTGCTGCAGATGGAGACCCCTGGGCCAGGTGTTAATGGGGGGCCCCCGAGAGGGCAGAGGGGGGCAGACCTCCCTGGGAGGTGGGCCTGGAAGCCGAGGCCTGGCCTTCACCTCACCAGGGGCAAAGGGGGCTGTAGGTGGGAGGACCCTCAAGGAGGGAGGCACTCGGAGGGTTCCAGAAACGGGATAAGCCAGTGTGTGGGAGCGTGGCGGGGGAGAGGGACAGGGGCCGAGGCTGGGGTGCGGCAGGGTCTGTTTCAACAGCCTGGGCTCTGTTCTTAGCCGGGGATGGGGATCAAGCAGGCACTGACCCCCGATGGCCCATGACGGTGGGGAACCTACTTCCCGCCCCAGGTGCCAGCCAACAGGCCCTCCCCCGGCCATGCCTGGAGAC
This sequence comes from Tolypeutes matacus, assembly GCA_026826555.1. Lineage (NCBI taxonomy): Eukaryota > Metazoa > Chordata > Mammalia > Cingulata > Chlamyphoridae > Tolypeutes > Tolypeutes matacus. Next base: position 65,197 of record JAKSZT010054401.1, read on the forward strand.
CTCAGCCTCTAGTGTCTGGCTCCCCGCCAGGCTCCTGGGACCCACATGGGCGGCCAGGGGTCCTCACTGCCACCTTGCAAGTGGGCAGAAGCAAACCCGCTCTTCTAGACAAGGAAACGAGCTCACAGAGAGGCTGATGACATGCCCAAGCCTACCAGCCGCGAAGGGCTCCGGGCGGGGTTTGGGCTGAGCCGGGCCGGGCCCCGACACTCGGCCTGGCCTGCTGCCTCGGACGCTGCCCACCGCCCCTGCGCCTGCCCTCCCCTCTGCCTCCCTCTCCCCGCGTCGCCTGCGGGTCTCGGCCTCCAGGATGTCACTCCTCCCAGGGCAGGGAGAGAGAAGACACAGCCCGGGGGGGGATAGAAACGACCACAAAAGGGATTATTGAAGACACTGTGTTGTGAGACAATTTTTTAAAAATAGAAATTTGTTTAGTAATTAGAGGGAGCTCTCGTGTGGGAAGTGCCACGGAGGTGAAACTTAAGTTGCCTGTATTTTTAATTTTGTAAATGGGTTCGCACCGAGCCTTCTGCATAAGGAGAGTTTTAACCAAACACACGCTCAACACAGGTAAATACCAGAAGCTCTCAAGTCAACAGTGCTACAAAGACGACGCTGCTTTCTGGGTAAACTATCAGGCTTTTCCTTCTGGGTTGTGAGATGCTGGCATCAGCCCTCCTAAAGCAGCCGCTGGTTTTGAGGGGGGACCCTGTAACGCCCCGTTTCTGGCCCTAAATGTGGGTCCTACTTTTAGCCAGCTGGGTCTGCTGGGCTCCTGGAGAGGGGCCCCTGGGGTGGCCCTGCCGAGGAAGAGGTCAGGATGCTTGCCTTCGTCCTGGGAAAGGGACATCCTTATTCCGCCCGCGGGAAGTCACCGAATGCCTCGAGCCAGCCGGTGTCGGCCAGCCCCAGTGGAGCACTTTGTGAGACGCGGTGCCAACCTGACATTCTGCACACCCCACACGTGGCAGATAAACTAAGGTGCCTCCTCCCTTCCACGGCCCGGCCCCCCACCGCGGCCCCTGCCTGCTCGCCCTGTGCAGCGTCTCTCTCGGCAAAATAACAAGAGCCGACGCCACGGGCACGTGCCTTGGCCCCAGAGGAGGGGGAGCCGTGCTGAGCTCCACAGAGAGACGGCGGGACAGGTGCAGGGGCGAAAACACACATGGTCACGAAACCGATGCTCGAGTAGCCAGGGCCAATGGCCAGCCCGGGGGCTCCCCACCTGCTTCTCTCCACCTCCGAGGGCTCGAGAGCTGAGAAAATTCGGGGCGCCTTTGGTGGGCCGTCAACATCAGACGCTCCCTCTGGACGCCAGGCAGCTCCTCTCCAGCCTTCCTTGTGCCACCTCCAGGGGCCTCCCCCGAATCC
>JAKSZT010054401.1:66967-131512 GCA_026826555.1 Tolypeutes matacus
GCACCTTAGTAACCCCCTCCCCCGTGCACCTTAGGACCCCCCTCCCCAGCCCTGCTGGTCTTGCGGTTTAACCCCATGCGCTGTTGTCTCCAGACCGCGCGATTCTTCCCTGCCTGCTGTCCGCCACTGAGCACATTTATGAAAGGCACAAAGGAAAGCAAACCCGGCGGCGAGCTCCACGTACATCTGCTATCATGCGGGCCCAGTGAGGCAAAGGACAGGGAGGCGTTGACGTGGACGGACCCCCGAGACGCCTTAGGTGGAAGGGCCGAGCCAGGCGCACGTGAGGCTGCCTCGCCTTGGGGGGCCGACGCACCAATTCCTGAGCGCTGAGCGCTGGGGGCGCGAGGCAGGCAGTCGGGGGCTTCTACTTTCCTTAGGAAGGAAAAAAGCACTGGGCCGCTTGCCTTGTCTTTTACAACAAGCAAACAAGCATGTGTTTCTTTTTATATTAAAATAACTTTAATATATATTAAAATTCAATGTATTATCATTAAAAATAAGTAGCATGGAGCGGCTGTAAGCGTTTTTCTGTTTTTGATACGGTGTATTTTCTAGAACAGGACTTGTAAGCTGCACAGAGCACAGGGCTCCCTCGGGAGCTTGTTGAGACACAAGTCTAGAGGGACCTGGGATGTGCATTTCTAAATTCCCAGACACGCCGACACCGCCTGGAACACGGCTTCGGACTTCTGAACACATGGCGTGTGAGAGAAAGGCTGCCCAAGCAAATAACAATAATAGCAATACAAGACAGAGGACTGGTCTCCCGGGGCCCCGGGCTGGCAGCAGGCGCAGCGGCCGGCAGTGCCCTTTGCCACCTACGCTGCGTCCGGAGGCCTCGGACCTGGTTGGGAGGAACGGGGGCACAGGTGGGACAGCTCTGCCCACCTGTGAACACATCGTGGTCCAGAGGCCGATGCAGTCTCCCCGGGAGAGTGGCTGGGGACACAGAGCGTGGTGGGCCTGCCTGCCAGGGGCCAGCGCCACAGGCCAGTCTGCCCCGAGGCCGCCTGGGGCTGAGTGGGGAATCAGCCCTGGCGGGAGTGCCCCGGGGTGCACCAGCCTGGAGGCCAGGCTGGCACCAGGGCCCGGTAGCACATGTGCTCCCTTCCCCCGGCAGCCAGTGAGAGGTGAGCTGGCAGAGCCTGCCGTTTTAGGAAGGGAGCTCCCGAGACCCAGAGAGGTTCAGTGACTTCGCTAGGGACACACAGCTTGGAGATGAACGCAGCTCTGGGTGGCCCCGAGAGTGACCCTCTCACACCCCTGGCCACCCTGCCGCCCTCAGCAGTCAGGGGACACAGCAGACGAGGCCCTAGCCCGGGTCACTGCCCAGGTGCCTCCTGGGCTTCCCAGCTGGTCCAGCCTTCTCCCACTCCTGCTGCCAGGGAGGGCTGAGCACAAAGGTATAGGGGCCTGTCGGCCTGGCCCGGGCCCACTCCCATGGAAGCCCCCTGGGCTGGGTTTGATGCTACGCTGCCCCTGAAATGGAAGGTCCTCTTCCAGGCCCACCTGGGCTGCACCCTCCCCCTTACCTGCGGCCCACCCCGAGCATCCGGCTGTGCCCCAGGGTCTGCTGGGAATCAGTGTAGACTGTCATACAAAGGACGCTGTTCAGTCCTGGGCTGCAGCCCCCGCCGCCAACACGCGCACCCAGAACCTGGGTGCCGCTGCTGTCGCCTCAGAAGGGATGCTTGACACCTGCCCACTCCTTACCATCCTGTCCAGGCCACCATCGTTCCCCTCCGGAGTGGATGCAGCGGCCTCCCCAGCCTCCCGGCCTCCAGCCTCGTCCTCTCCGAGTCAGCCTCCCCTCTGCAGCCCGAGAGCTACCTCTACAGTCCAGTTCTGCCCGTGACCCTCCAGGCCTCGACCCTGCTTGTGGTCCTTGGGCTTTGGGCACAGTCCCCCGCCCCCTGGCCGAGCTACAAGCCTTGCCTGGCCTGACCCCTGCCCGCCTCTGCAGACCCCTCCCTCACTTATGAGGCACCACGGCTCCCACTGGGACCAGTCGGTTGATGTGCGAGGCCCCCAGGATGGGGGGGTCCTGGTCCCCTGGTCACAGCCGAGACAGGAGCCTCAGGCCCAGGTCCACAGCCGGGACAGCGCACGTGGGGCTCGGAAAAGGGGCCTCGGTTTGCGTGGCGGCTCCTGCTGCAGCCCTCCCCTCCCCTCCTCTCCCTTAGCCGTCCCCCCCTTCCCCCGCCCCCGGGGCAGCACGGTGAGTCGCAGGCCTGCAGCCACAGCGCCCCCCACCCTCGGGCAGCCCCCCCCAAGGGGGTTGGGCCAACGTCTGGGGAAGGATGCCGGCTTGAGCCTGTGCAGGGGACGTACATTTCACAGGAACAAAGAGCTCTGCCAGGAGAGACAAGCCCCCCAGACCCAGAAGCCTCTGCTTTGCAGACACCTCAGAGAGGAGCTGGCAAACGCGGGCGGCGCGGGATTCGTCAAAGCCCCTCTGGAGCAAATCCAAGGGGACTGAGAGGCCACGAGGACTCCAGCTGAGCCGAGAGCCCCCCGCCCCTCCTCGGCCTTGTCATGAGGGCTGGGGAGCCGACCCTGGGCGCCGCAGCCTCTGGCCAGCCACGACGAGGGGCCCCAGCGCCCCCTGGGTGCCAGGGAGGAGGGCAGAGAACCCCAGTCTGAGAAACTGAGTAATTTGTCCAAGGTCTGAGCCCAAAGTCCACTCTCTCTCCAGCGCTCAAATGGCCTTTCTACGGAGCACTTTGGATAGAGCAAGGTGCAGAGCTGGAGCTCAGCAGAGGACCAGGATGAGGGGCCCCCGCTCTGCCCCCCCATGTGATGTAACCCGCCACCCCCTCAGCTCTGCCTGTCCCACTCCCCTCCGACTCCTCTCAGGGTCTCGCTGCCATGGCTCCGGAGAGAAGGCCCAGGAGGGGGCTCAGGGGCCTCGTGGCGGGAGTGGGACCCTGCGCCGTGAACTGCCATGCTGGTCAGGGGTCAGAATTTAGCACAGACTCCCAAGTGTGTGAAACCTGAGTGGGGAGTGCGCTTGGCAAGGGTCCAGGGATCTCGGAGCCCCTCGGCACCCCCGCAATCCCAAGGCAGAAAGGGAGGGGTTGCGGGCTGCCTGGCCTTGCCCACTTCGTGGACAGATGGAGAGACAAGACGACAGAGGGACAGGGGAGGCGGACTTGCCAAGGTCACCCGCAGAACTGGACTCCCCGTCTGTGCCCAGCTTTTCCCCAAGAGGGAGTCCTTGCCTGCGTGTGCTGATTGCACAGGCAGAAGCCACGTGGGTCTGGGGGCTTGCAGCCTCAGAGGTTGGGGGGCCTCTGTGGTGGGCACCCTCCCCTGCCCCCCGAGAGGCAGAGGCGAAGAAGCTGGGCCACTTCCCCAGGCCAGGGTTCTGGGCCAGGGTCCTCCAGAGAGGCCGGCCAGCACTCTCGGCGCTCACCCACCCCCGCCCCCGTGCACCCCAGGACACGCGCAGACCTCCAACCAGTCAGATCACCTGCATGGCCAACCAGGCCCATGGGAGACTCGCCTGCCCTAACCCAGCAGGACCCAGGGCACCCCGGCCACCTGCTGTCTTGTTCGTGGCAAGAGCCCCAGCCCCCACCCCACGTAGGCACTCACCAAACAGCTGTCAAGAGAACAAGCTACCCCGAGACCCAGACCTCCAGGTGAAGGGGATTTTTCACATCTCCAGCACCCAAGCTATTTAGAAAGCTTGTGGCCAGTGCACAAAGGGTTAAAGCGCCCCCACCCACCCACCCAGGGGTACCTGCACCCACCACCCTGCTCATGGGGCTCCAGTGTTCAGTTTATTTCAAGAGCGGGAAGATAGATGGACATGGGTGCTTTCCCAGCAAGCCTGAACTTTTGGGGGGGTCATAAGTTCTTGCTGTCCCTGGAACTCTCCCAAAAGCCTGGCTTGGCCTGAGTGGGGGGGTCGGGAGGCTAGCTGGCAGGGGGACCTGCTGGGGGTAAGGCCCCTTGTCACCAAGAGGGGTCAGTGATGTTGTCCCCTCAAAGTCTCATCCCAGCACCCCAGGGACTGCCACAAGGCACTCACTGGCAAGACCACTTGTGCCCACAAGACCCCTGGCCTTGGGAGTTCAGGGCACTAGGGGTGGGACGGCGGAGCCGGGAGGGTGGACGTGAACTCTCTCCTGGAGTTTGGGTGTTTGGGGGTGTCTTCATTCCTGGCCGAGAAAACCCAAATGCCAGTCCAGTGTCTTGCCTCTGCCCCTCCTCATTCAAACCAAAGCTGGTGGGGGCAGTGGTGGTGGTGGCAGAGCTGGCCTGTTGGAGTCCAGCCCTGCCACTTACTTGCTGAACTTCTCTGAGCCTCAGTTGCCTCGTCTGTAAAACGGGGCAGTGGCCCCCTCCTCGTGGGTGCCAGGTGGGTGTCATATGGTAAAGCCTGTGAAGCCCCCCACACTTGTCAGGCAGAAGGCGGAAGTGAATGGAAGATGGAATTGTCCTTAGAAAAAAAGGACTCAGCCCCGGGGCAGCAGAGAGGCCGGGCGCGGGGGGTCCCGGGGCTTTCTCTGAAACTTCCCTCCCCAACACCCCCCTAGCCCTGCTGCCAGGGAGCTGAGCCCCTTTGCACCTTTGCAGTGGGTTCCCCTGCCGCTCCCCCAGGCACTGCCCACCTGTCTCGGTGCTCAGCACTCTGCACGGACGTACTTTGGGGCCAGTGGGTGGACAGTGATGGGGTGGGTGATGCTGGCCGGGGCCGCTGCATGGGGCAGGGGGCCGGCGCTGCCCGGCTGGGATGGGCTGCAGTGGGCGCTCCGCAGTGGGCGCTCCGCAAGAGGTGGGCGCCGGGCCAGGGCTTCCCCGCTCGCCGCCTCGCCGCATCCCCTGCTGCCCCGCCTGCTCCCCGCGCCCCCGGGCCCGCGCGCCCGCCCCGGCCCTTACCTTGCACCATGCGAACGGCGCTGCCCCGGGCGGCCGAGGACTTGGGCGCACGTGACGGGGCGGCCGGCGTCGGTCCCGGGCAGGGCGCAGCGAGTCCGGCCGCTCGAGCCCAGGCCACGGCCGCGGCGCCTGCAGGTTGGAGCGCGAGGCGCGCGGAGGGAGCGCGCCCGGGCGGCCCCGGGGAGGCGGTCGCGCGCCCAGGCGGGAGCCCCTGCCCAGCTCGGCGCTGCGGCCGCGGCTCGGGCCGCCCAGGCTGCTCCCTGCGAGCGGCACGCGCGCGGCTGCAGCCCAGTCCCGGGCGCGGGGGGCGCGCGCTGGCGGGGAGGACGCGTGCCCGAGCCGGGAGGGGAGCGCGCGCCGCCGGGCCCGCGCGCACGGTCGTCGGGGGCTGCCGGGAGCGCCCGGGGAGCTGTCCCTGGTGCTGACAGCTCGTCCCTCCGCCGAGGCTGCGCGACCTCGCGCGGGGCCTGGGGGCGCGCCCACCCCACCCCGAGCCCTGCGGGGCCTCCGTGGCTCACCGCCCGTTGCCCAGGCATTCGCGCTTCCCACGGCTTTGGGCTCTGGAGTCAGGCCGAAGCTGCTGCTTATCAACAGCGCGTCCCCGATGCCCTTCGGACCTCTGGTTCTGGTTTTTAGAATGGGACAGTAGCAGGACCTAACCTTCAAGGCTGGTCTGAGGAGGAAATTCGGTGACGTCTAGGGCCCTGGCACATAATACGTGCTTACTAAGTGCTCGCCTTGATTGTGGTTTGTCTCCATCCTCTTGGTTAACTCTCACCGAGCAATGAGAGAAGGGCCATGCTTGTTCTGCTGGTGGGGGGTGGTTTGAGGTGTCTGGGGCCCGGCAGCCAGCTTCCTCTCAGGGGCCCCTGTGGGGTGGGGATGGAGCAGAGCTCTGCTACCTGACCCTAGTGCAGCGCTGGGACCTGGGTACTAGGGAGAATGTAAGGCTCTTCCAGCCTGAAAGAGCTGCCCCAAGAGGCCATGACCTCGTGGTACCTGCAGATATTCAAGAGGAGGCCGCAGGCACTGAGGTTCCGAGCTGAGAGAGTTCTGGAACTTAAAATGCTGGTGAGTTAGAATATGTAGCTGGCCCGTGGAAAGCCCCTTGTGAAGGTTAGCTTTTATCATCACTGGCTCTTACATGCTCTATAAGAAGCTATATCCTGGTAGGAAGAACCTGACACCTCTCTCTCTCTCTCACACACACACACACACACATGCACACAAACCATTCTAGAGATGGGAATACTGAGACAGATGGGCTGAGGACTGAAGGGTGAGCAGCCTGCTCAGGGTCAGAGCACAAGGGCAAGAGGGTGAGAGTCCACAAGCCCCAGACATGCGCCAGACTCCCTGCCCACTCCTCCCTGCCAGGTCCCGTAGCAAGGGTCATCACCAGAGCTCCCAGAGCCTGCCAAGCCCTTTTGACCCTGGGAGAGTTTCCTTCTGACAAACTGGCGAGTGCCTCATTCCTCTTAACTAGTGGGAGGAGTCCCTGCCCCCTGTGGTTCTCTGTCCCAGCTGAGCAGGGTAATTAAACATCACCTGCCTCGTTTCTTGGGGACCAGTGGCTATGTTTGATTCATTAATGAACCGAGTGCAGTGCCTGGTTCCTCCAAGCACTTATCTCGTGACAATTACCTTTCACTGTGCTGCAGACTTCCCAGGCACAAGGCTTGGTGGACATTGTCTTAGTTCATCCTCACGACAACCCAGTGAGGTTAGAAATGCCAGTGCCCGGACTTCACAGGTGAAGGCTTTTGGTGCAGCTGACTGCATGTGCTCCAAATCCCCCTCGGTGCCAGCTGCATGCAGGTTTCCCATGTTCTCCCCAGCTAGCAAAAGACGCTAAACGCAGAGAGAAAATCCTCAAGATGCCAAGCAGCCAGCGAATCGATGGCCCGGGAGTGGGTATAGACTCTTTTAACTCAACATTGTAGTCAAAACCCCTATTATAACAACTGAGCAACTTGTTTTTATTTCAGGGCTGCTTAGATACTGGCGAATGTGTGCCAAGAATTTTAAAAGGAGCATCACTGCCTACCAGGCTTTACCAACCAGCCCTAATGCCTGTCCACTTGCACTTTTCATTCAAACGCTGCAGAATTTTGCAGCTGGGCCCGAGCAGCTGCAAACTTCTGTGGCCCTAACTTAAGTCCTTCAGCTCTGGGCTCTTGAAGCACTGGCTTCTTTCCCACATGTGCAGGCCTCCCGAGCTTGCAGGGATGCAATCGGAGCCCATCTTATTTAAACCAGGGCTGACTTTTTATCTGAGACCTGTGAGACAGGTGTTTTCATTACCCTTGTTTTCTCGATGGGAGCTGAAGCCAGCAAGGAGGTCATTTGTCTAGTGATGCTGGATGGCCGCCACCAAACTTGTTTGTTGTGTGACCGAATTATGGCTAGCCTGACTTTAAGCCAATATCCATTTTCAAAAATAAAAATAGGGGGAAAAAGATAAAGAGGAGTCACTGGTCTGACTTCATAAAACAATCCGCCATCAGGTTCCCTACAATAGGAAGAGGATTCGAGTTACACACAGTTCTTTCAGGTTGGTCAAAACCAGGCCTGGGGGCGGGAGGGAGGCGCCGTGGCCCCTGCCGGAGCTCCTGCTGCTGTGATGTGCTTTTTGGTTGCATCAGTGGCAGCTACTCGGTTCCCATCACCTGCATCTTTCCACAGCACGGAGCTACATGGAAGTAACGTGAATCCAACAGCTGGCCATGCTGGGTGAAAAATCCCCATGCATGGGATTTTCACAAAGGCAGTTTTCCACTTGAGTCAAATGGGGCTTTCCTAAGATCATCCCGATGCTGTCAAGACAGGACCTTGATGTTCCTACATGTCTGGGAGGCAAGTGTGGTCATCCCTGCCCTATGGAGATTACAGCCTCCCGGAAGATGGGGGGGGGGCTGACCAGTGTGTTTCTCTCGAGGGCTCTGCAGAAGCTCTCAAAACACACCCACAGAGGGGCAGGACAAGATAACGCTCCTTCCTGACTGTGCCCCAGGCACGGTTCCCAAGACACACATTCGGGGTGGAAAGGGAATGTGCTCAGCTGCTCTGCAGAAAGGCAGAAGGAGCAAAGAATTCAAGGAATAAAATTCCTGCCAAGGACGGATAACAACGGCTAAGTGTTTTTCCAGTTCTCTTCTGGGGAGCCCTTGGGAGGCTGCGAGGTCCCCCCTCCAGAGGTGCCCAAGCACAGGGTCTCTGTCTTGGAAGCACAGAGGCATCAGATGGGGCCGCTGCCGGCCGGCCGGGGCTGACGTCACCCTTGTTTCAGCTGCTGGCTGGCGCTCAAGGCATGGAGAGGGGCTCCAGGGGGGTTTTCCAAGTTCTTCTTTCCCTAGGCTGGCACCGGCCAAATGACCGCCAGGCCTGCTCATTTGCACTGGCGCACTCTTATGGAAATTACCCCTGCCTAGAGGTGGTTAAGTCAACTTTTGTGAGGCCATTGAATGGTTTTCCTTTCCTTGTTTGCCCCCAACAGGGGTCTGCAGTGTTTGGATGGGCCCTTGGTGGGTCCATTTATGTCACTAAGCCTGTGTCTACCCAACTCCAAATTATCGGTCCAAGTCAAGCTCATTTAGAGAATAAATAAATAATGAGAGACGGCTGACAGCATAAAATGGTGACTCTTCCCTGATGGTGGGTAGGCAGAGAGCACCACACGTCCTGGCTGAGACTTTGGAATGGGCGTCGTGACCAGGAAAAAAATGAGGCGTCCAAATGTGCAGGAGAGTGAGAGGGTCAGAAACGAGGGTGCCAGGGTTGGGGTGGGTGTGCATGTGGGGTGGGGGGTGTCTCTGTCCCCCGGGTTTGGGCAGGCAGCCGTGTCTGTCTGAAGAGACATTGCTGGGGGTTTGTAACTACTGCAGTGCTTTAAACCAGTGTGACCACAGGCTTGATACGTTCCCTCCTTAGAAAGCACGCAGGATGATGGATGAGGAGGAGCTGGTTCCGTCAAGGTGCTCCCAGGGCTAGGAGCATCCTGATGGGGTGGGGTGGGGTGGGGGGAGGCGCGAGTTGGGAAGGATTTATTGTTTCAGAATCTTCCTCCAGCTCAGGAGTGTTTCACTCTGGAGAAGCATTAGCAGAGGACAGTTCTAATCTGGTTTTTCCAGCCAAACCACTTCTCCACAGTTTGTGCCAATCAGGCAGTGCCTGTGTGTGATTCATTTGTTCATTTCATTCATTCATTCATTCAATCATGTGTCGGGCACTGTGGGGACCGAGATAAGGTGAGAGCCCCTGTTATCTGGGGGCTCAAAGATGTGTGAAGTTTGCAAAGGTTGAAGGGACAGGGCCCCCTGAGTTGGGCAGGGCTGAGCCAGGTGACAGCATCCACAGGCGACATTTACTGCGTGCTTGCTATCGTTTAGCTCTCCCCACACCCCATGAGATGAGAACTGTTCTTTTCTTTTATCCATTTTACAGGAAAGAACCTGAAACTTCAAGAAGGTAAATGACCTTCTCCAGGCTATGCAGTGGCCGGAATCTGTCTGCCTCTGACTGAGGCGTGGCTGCCAGACTACAAAACATTTATGCTACAAAATAAAAGAAAAAGAGAGAGAGAAGGAAGGAAGGAAGGGAGGGAGGGAGGGAAGAAAGAAGGAAAGAGAGAGAGAGAGAGAGAGAGAAAGAGAGAAAGAGAAAGAAAGAAAGAAAGAGAGAGAGACAGAGAGAAAGAAAGAGAGAAAGAGAGAGAAAGAAAGAAAGAGAGAAAGAGAGACAGAGAGAAAGAAAGAGAGAGAGAGAGGGAGAGAAAGAGAGAAAGAAAGAGAGAAAGAGAGAAAAACCTGCCTGGACTGTGTGAGTCTCGGGTCAAAGTGATCTCCCTGTAGCCTTTCTGCTTCTCTTAGCATAGGTTGCCGAGGATGTGGAATACTGCTAGGTTTAACCAAAAGATGAAAATAAAATGCTCTGTGATTGACACTTGTAGACACTGTTTCATGGCCTCAAATGTCCTGGGAGGCTGGAATCTCGAGGGTGACCTGTGCAGCTGGGCAGCCACAGACCGAACCCTTCTCTCGGGAAATGGAGCCTGGAAACCTGGACTTGCCTCTTGCTCTCCCGTCAGAATCTATCGTGGTCCCCCCCCACCGGCCCCCGGAGCCCTGGCCGATGATGACAGATTTGGGGGGGCACTGGAGGAGAGAATGGAGGGGAGCAGTGGGGCTAACTGTGGGGATGCAGAAAGGAGCACAGAAGGCTAGGGATGAGACCCACAGGTGTGCAGGTGAGGGGAGCAGCGGGTTCCACGGCTCCCTCCTGGCCTGGCCTGGGCAGCTGCTTCCCTCTTCCCTCCGGGGGGCCTGCTGCAGCAGAAGGAGCATGGCCGAGGCTCTGAGCTCCAGCAAGTGGCCACTGCTGCTCTGGGTCGGTTCCCACGCCTGTCAAAAGAAGCCTGGAGGGTGCGCCCCACCCGCAGCCCTGCCCAGCGCCCGGTGCATTTCCTGCCTGGTTCTCAGGAGCCGTCTCAGCTGTGCACCTGTCTGCACCAGCACGGTGGCTGCAGAGGGCAGAGGCTTTGCGGCTCTTGTTCTCCACCGTTTCCTAGCACCAGGCATGGCAGCAGTTTGTTGAGTGACTGAAAGACCATCACACAAAGAAGGAGTGCCCGCAGCTCCCTCCTGATGTGGCCGGTCCTAGATTTCCAGCCACCCCAAAAGGGTGGTGAGAAGTAGAGCTTCGCCTTCTTCTGCTACCCCATTTGGAGTCTGCTGGGCCGTTACGATTCTTTCCTTTTGACTGGTGAGGAAACTGAGGCAGTGAGGGGCGGGCAGTGGCAACTCCTTTCCCACACCACTGGGCTCCCCAGAGGGAGCCGAGCCGCGGCCGCCCGTCAGCTCTGGGGCACTTGGAGCACGCAGTTGCTCCTGGAGCTCTCCGGCCTCCATTCTCTCCCGCAGTCCACGCCGACACCCGTTGGAGCTCTTTCCGAGCCACAGACACGTGGGACCCCTCCTCAGCGGGAGCCTTTCGCTTGGCTCCCTTCACCTCTAGGATGGTCCAGCCCCACCACATCGTTCAAGGCTGGGCCCCCCACCCCACCCCAGGCCTTATCACCCACCCAGGCCACTGTCCCCCTGCCACGGCTTACCTCCACACCTCGCGGCCTTTGCGTGGGCCTGGCCCTCTGCCAGAGAGGCCCTTTCCACTATCGCCATCTGACGAACTCCTATTCACCCTACATGGCCCAGCTCAAATGTCACCGCCTCCAGGATGCCAGGAGGGTCAAAGGCATTATCTCCTCTGTCCTCACATAGCACTTTTGGGTCAAAGTTGAATGTCACTTTCTCGATGTTTATTTGTTCCCTCTCTTTGAGCATGAGCACCCAGGGGCCAAATCAGACCGACTCATACATTTATTGAGCACCTACTGTGTGCAGGCACTGCATGGGTGCTGGGGGTGCAGCAGTGAACGGGCAGTGCTGACCTTGCCCTCCCAGAATCAGCCGTCTAAAGGATCGGCTGTCTCATCCTCCAGCCCTACCCCAGGTCCAGCCCACTGTCTGGGCTTTGGGATTTGGGCCTGGGGTCAGCTCTGGTGGTAGATGCACAAGAAGACCCTCATGGGCCTGCAGTCAGATGCACGGTTCAATCCTGGCCCCGCTTCCTTGGCAGGGAATGCGGCCCTTCATGAGAGACACTGGGCCTCAGTTTCCACATTGCAACACAGAGCCGCCTGCAGTACTGACCACGCAGGCCTGTGGGGAGCTAGTCAGGGCACCCAGAGGAAGGCTCTGGCAGTGGGAGCTGGAAGAAAAGGCTGTGGCCTGTCATGGCAGGGCTGGGCACGAAGCCCACCTCTTCCTGGCAGGAGGAGGCACTGGAAGTGGCTTCTGGATCCCTTACCCTGCCAGCTGCGTCCTGGGGAGCTCAGCAGGGGATGGTGGGCGTGGGGGGCCTTGGCCAGACAGGCTCCCTGCCTCTGGTGCCCAGAGTCCAGGCCGGGCCGGGACAGGCACCCAGGGACTCTCAGGGCGCGGCCGGCCCCCTCCTCCACCTGGCTATGGAGCAGCCTTTGCTTTCTCCATCTTTCCCTTAGCAACGTCTGGCTTGTGCAGACCTGGGGGCAAGGAGCCCCTGGATTTGGGGAGAATATCTGGAGCTGTACTGGCAGGAGCCACGGGCAGCCGGGGACAAGGAGGGATGCCGCCAGCTCCCTGCACGGTCTGAGCTCTAGACTACTCATGGGTTCACAGAATCGCAGCTGAAAATGCTGAAGTAGAAGAGCAGTCAGGAAATGTCCAGCCTTCGCCACAGAGCCACCCTGGGGACCCCCTCACCGCCTTTCTGTGACCCACGGTCACCCCAGAAGCAGCTCAGCAGACTGTAGAAGGGAGGCAGCCCTGTCCGCGGCCAGCGTGCTCTCTGCGCGTGGATGCTGCCCCCCACCTGCGCCCCCCACACCCTCTTGCTCGGAGCCCTGTGTGTGTGTGGCTTCCTCGTGGGGGAAGGGACGCAGGGCCAGGGTCTGGGCTGCGGCCCCACGATCTCCCGGGGCACGGGGGGAGCTCCTGGCCTCTCCCCCTGGACCGCGTTCTTGGCTGCACTTCCCGTGATACGGAGTCTGGGGTTGCTAGGCCCCCGCAGCTGACTGGAAGTTCCAGAACCAGCAGGCGCATCCCGCCGCCCCAGGAGCCTGTGGCATCCGTCCCCTGCACGCTGCCTCGGGCAAGAGTGGGCTTTCCTGGCCTTGGGTTGCAGGTCCGTCCCCTGCACCCCCTGCACCCCCTGCACCGAGGCCCCGCTGAGGCCCCCGCTGTGGCGTGTGGCCCCGAGTGTGGCGGGGACTTGTCTGTGCCCACTTATGAGAGAAGCCTGCAGTGACTGCTCTGTGCCCAGGAAGCCGTCCGTGGGCACTGCGTCTTGCTCCCGTGCCTTCCAGCTTCCTACTGGGCTTGAGGATGAGGCGTGCCTGGCTCCCTGGCACCCCCTCTAGGGCGTCAGCCAGGCTGTGCTCTAGGCCCCAGCTCCTCTCCCCCGCTCTCTCCTTCTGAGGTCTGCTCTCCGCTCCCTCCGGGGCCCCTGCCCACCTGGGAGGGGCAACCACAGCGTGGTCCCCCTCTCCTTGCCCTGGTCCCCCTCTCCTTGCCCGCTTCTTTGTCTGTTGCCTTTTTATTAAGCCCTCCTTGTGTTATCCTAATTTGAGTGCACTAGCAGCTTCCCGCTGGGCCCTTGCCTGAGGCCCCCTCCTTCCCTTTGTGTTTGCTGGGCCATCTCTCTGCTCCCTCACCAGTGTTGACTGTTATTAGGCTTTACAGTGTCTTCCAATATGTTTGAATTTGCATTTGCCTGCCTGCTTGTCCTTTCCTATACCTGCTTATAGTTTGCCCATTTCCCCCCATTTCTGTGTCTTTGTAGCCTCATGTTGATCTGCCAACACTCTTTATATATTCTGCCTGTGACTCCTTCATCTGTAGCATGGTGTCTTAGTTTTCCAGGCTGCTAGGACAAATGCTGTGCAGTGGGTGGGCGTACACAATGGGAATCTATTGTCTGATGGTTTTGAGGCCAGGAGAAGCCCAAAGCCCAGATGTCAGCAAGGTGAGGCTTTCTCCTCAAGTCTGCAGCTTCCCGGTGCCGGCTGCCGGCCATCACTGGCCCGTGTCCCTGCGTCCGTCACAGGGTGAGCCCTCTCCTTTCTCTCCTGGGGTCTGCTGGCTCCTGGGTTCCAGCTCTTCCCATGGCTTTCTTGAACATGCCTGAACTTCTTTTGCTCACAAAGGCCTCCAGGGAGCTGGACTGAAGCCCACCCTCGTCAGCTGGGCCCCACCTCGACTGAAATCACATCTTCAAGTCCTCTTAGCAGTGGGTCACAGCTACCTGAAGACAGGCCAAGATTAAGGACCTGTCCAAAAAGACAAAAACCAAAACAAAAAGTAAAAAAAAATAGGCAAAAACAAAAACAAAAAATAAGTTAAAAAAGACAAAAACAAAAACCAAAAAATAAATTAAAAAGACAAAAACTAAAATGTACAAAAGACAAAACCAAAACAAAAAATAAGAAATAAAAAGAACAAAAGCAAAATAAAAACTAAATAAAAGCTACAAAAACAAACACAAGCATAAAAAAATAAATTAAAAAGACAAAAACAAAAACAAAATTAATAAAAAAGACAAAAACAAAAAACAAGCATAAAAAACAAATAAAACAAATAGAAACAAAAACAAACAAAAAAGAACACATCCCCAGTCCAGCCTTCCCCGCAGGGGACGCAGCGTCTCCTCCA
Source organism: Tolypeutes matacus (assembly GCA_026826555.1). Classification (NCBI taxonomy): domain Eukaryota; kingdom Metazoa; phylum Chordata; class Mammalia; order Cingulata; family Chlamyphoridae; genus Tolypeutes; species Tolypeutes matacus. The sequence goes on from JAKSZT010054401.1 coordinate 81,103, forward strand.
GGCTGGTGTCTGCGCATCTCCGCAGTATCGAGTCTCTCATTGGGAAGAGGGAGCAAATCTCACGGGGTTGATGTGCTGGCCTTTTCCTGCAGGGCTATTGCGAGGGGGCAAATTCGCTGCTATTTTCTTGTTATTGGTACAATTTTCATAATTCCATTTAGTCTTGAATCCATTTAGAATTGTCGTGTTGTGATACCAGTTAGAGGTTTAGCTATATTTGTATAAACGAATAGCCAGTTGCCACCCTTTCCCTACTGAAGTGACTGATGACATTCGATCCTACGTCACGTTTCATACCCGCAGGGGTCTGCTTCTGGAGCCTTCCCTACACTGCCCAGCTCCATGTCGATCCCTTCACCAGTACACCTGTCCTAGCTCTATGAAAGGTGCAGCTTTCTAGGAGGGGGGAACATGGCAGTGCTCTTTGACTTTTCTGCCAAAATTGTTTTGCATGATTTGTCTTCTGTAGGATCTTTATAATCAGCTTTGCAGGTTGGGAATCCTTTGGGGCTTCAGTTAAGATTGGATTGAATTCTAGGTTAATTTGAAGAGAGTCGACTCCTTGGAAGGTAGAACAGAGAGTCACAGACTCCAGCACCAGACGGCCCCGTCTGAACCCCAGCTCTGCCGCTTTCTACCTGTGCGTCCCGGGACCTGTAGCTTGAATTCTCTGTGCCTCAGTTTCTTCATCTGTAAAATGCTCCGAGGACTGGTGTGAAACGTGCATGAGCTAAGATGTGCAAATCACATAGGACAGTGATTGAATCAGGCATCACTCTTTGGGAATGAATCGTTATTTAATTTACTCCCAGGGAGGAAAGAACACACCCTTGATTGTAAAATGGATCTCGATTTCAGAGTTGCTCAAATATGGGAGATGCGTGCATTAAAATCAGCACGGCAGGGTATTGTCTGTGCGATGTTAAGTCTCTCCAGCAAGGAAAGTGGTTTTTAGCTTTATTTCAGTTCTCCTTAGGAACACTTTATGGGAATCTTCATATAAGCACTTCGGGGTCCTCAGTAATTCTTGAGAGGATAAAGGTGGGCTGAAGCTAAAAGCTTGAGGACCTTGGCTCTGCTCATGGGTTTTGCAACAGAAAAGCAGTAAAAGCTTAATAGAAGCTGCAAGAGCAGCTAACCAAAGCCAGTCCCCATCCGACTTAAAAGAAAGGGCACGGATCAGCCACAATGTGCCTGCAGGGACAAGCCGAGTCCTGTGTCCTCGCGCTGCAGCGCCAACCAGCCAAGGGAGGTCTGCCGAGGCCGCCAGATGGAAAAGGAAGTAAAAGACCCAGACATCACGCCAGGAGAGCAGACCTGCGACTACTCACAGCCACTTGGTAAATTCAAGCAAACCCAATGGAGGCTTGCTAGGACAGCTCTGAGTTTAGCAAGTTGGCCAAATACAAAATATATGTTTTTAAAAATCAATATTTTGTACACATGACAGTAACCCAATTAGGTATGTGACGAAAAATGGATTCCATTTTAGGAGAACTGCAGAGGAGGCTTAATTGAATCCTTGATGTTTACTTGTTTTAAAAATTAAGCAATTATGGCATAAAAAACATATGAAAGATCTGAGTGGTGAGCACATTGATATTTATAATATTATTTTCTGTATGTTTGAAATATTTCATTATGCCAAGAACACAATATCCCATTCCTGACAGCAACAAAACTACTTAGACCTAGCTCTAAGTTTTACTGGATTTCTGTCTCCTATATTAGTCAGGGTTTTCCAGCGAAACTGAATGGATAATATTATCTATTTTAAGAGATTTATTATAGGAATAGGCTCACGAGACTGTGGGGATTGGCAAGGCCACATTCTGTAGGGTAGGTCGCAATTTGGAAACTCAATGAAAGTGAAGGTGTATTCCCCAGGAGAAGCTGGCTGCCTGAAGAAAAAGCAAACATTCTGACTGCCAAAATCCTCAGTTCTTACTTTAAGATCTCCAACTGATAGAAGGAGGAGACTCCCTTCATTGCTGAGGGTCATCTCCTTTGTTGATGGTAGTTGCAATGAGCCATAGATGCAATCAACTGACTAATGAGATAAATCCATCAACGAAATGCCTTCATAGTAGCAATCAGAGAAGTACTTGCTTGACCAAAAACTGGATGCCATAGCTTAGCCAAGTTGACACATGAAATTAACCATCACATTCCCCTACCATTTTTTTCTATCCCCTGTCTTCCTCTTTCTTGGATTAAGATTTAGTTCTCCAGAATACACCCTTGAGTAATTCTTTCAGAAAGGAGGTTGGTGGTAAATTTCTCTGAGTCCTTGCATGTTTGAATATTCTTATTTTGTTCTCAAACTAGAATGCTGAATTCAGAATGATAGATTTAGTAATATTTTTGCTCAGAACTTTGACTGTCGTCTGCCATTTGGTGTTGCTGGAAAAAGACTGACACCCACGGAGTTTGTGCTCTCCCACAGATAACTGCTCTCTTTCTCTTGCTCTCACTTTCTCCCTCACGCGCATGCTCTCTACTGTTTTCTTTCTCTCTGGAAGCATTAGAATCTCCACTCTGTTTCTGGCGATCTGAAATGTGTCTGGGCTAGACCCGTTTCCGTTTGTTCTTCGGCACCTGGTAGGTTCTCGGAGCCTGAGATGGATATCTTTCTGTGGCTTGGAGACTTGAGCCATTGTCTTGCCTCCAGCCTCGCTTCTCCTCCACTTTGGGTATGTCCCTTAGATGGGCATGAGGTAACTGAGCAATCCCTAAGTCTCCCTCCTGTTCCCCACATTTTCCATCACTTTGCCCTTTAAGACGATTTCCTCGAGAAGCACTTGGCCTGCTCATCCAGCTCACTAATTTGCTCTTCAGATGTCTCCTTTCTGCTCTTCAGCCCATCTATTTTAAATTTCCATGATCTCTAATTAGTTCTTTTATATAAAAGCCCATTCTTGCTTCATGAATAAGATAACCTCTTATGTCTCTCAGGATAGTAATTATACTTATTTTAAAGTCTCCTATTGACTCAATGCTGTTTCCCTGGGTTTCGGAGTTTCTGTTTTTGAGATGGTGCCTCTGTTTTACGGAGTTGTTTTCCTCAGTATTTGGTCACGTGGGCAGTGTGTTTATTTTTGCATTTGACATTCCCTGGTCATCCACCTGCCACTGCTGTATCTGCTGACGGTCATCCAGTGGCCCTGGGGATGTTTCTCGTTGGATTGGGGTCCACTGCTTTCCCCTGGGGAGCTGACAGTCCTCTGCTTCAGCCTGGGGTCTTGGGGAGCTCTCTGCTGCCAGCCACAGAGGGGAAGTGAGACCAGCCAGTTGCCAGCCCAAATGCAGTGCCCCAGCTAGGCGTCTGGGCAGCGTCCCCCGCCCCCACCCCCCACGATTTACAGCCGTCGCCTCTGGCACTCAAGCCCCTTCCGCAGTGATCTTCTCTTGAGAGTCTTTTGGGAGGCGGTTCCCTCTGCATTTGTTTCCAATAATGCCTTCGGAATTCAGATCCACTGGAAAGACTTACAGAATTCAGATCCACTGGAAAGACTCTTTCACACTTTTGAAAAGCAACAGCATGCATTTTTTCCTTTTAGAATATTTTTCCGTATTTTGTGGGATTTGGGGGAGTGCTTAGCCACAGAATATCGTTAAACACACCCTGAAGGGTGCATCCCCCCCGGGGCCCCGTGATACCCCCCCCAGCTTGGAGCCACGGAAGCTCTGAACACGCCACAGCCTTCCATTTGGGCGGTGCTTTTGGATAGAGATGAAACCAGGATCTGCTTGACTTCCCGAGGCCACACACCAAATAGCCAAAATGCTTCCACCACCAGCACAGGCGACGTCTTCCAGGGCGACATCCCCGTTCCGACCTCCTAAACCTAGCCTGCTTGGAGTTCCCCTCTCCACATGGGCTGTCTCCCAGCACCCATCCGTCCAAATGTGTGGAAGGATGGCCGATGTTTTGGTTTAGGAAGATGGAGCTCAGAGAGTGTCAGCTGCAGAAGCAGAAAAGGAGGCTGACAGGGAAGCCGCTTAGGTGGCTACTTACAGGCCCCTGGACCAGACCGGGAGCCCTGGGCCCTGACCACACGCGGGCCGTGGCCGCCCCACCATGCTGGGCAGCTTCAAACGCAGACCTGCTCTCTTGGGGCGAAACAGGCCTTTGGACACAGATATTCTGCACAACGCCAGCCCTCCAGGACACCCTGTCATTCCAGATACTGACCGCACGCCACCCAGATACTGACCAGCAGCCGCTGCCACTTTGTCTCTCCTACGTGAGGGCCAGCATCTCTGTCCCGGCCTTCCCCCCGAAGGCATTATTGGGCCGAGTCTCCCCGTAACCTGATCAGCAGCAGGAAAATTGGATCAGGGTGTCCAGCTCACTGTCCGCCTCTCACTGCTTGAGTGTCAGAAGCCCTGGGGCGTGGAGACCGCCTCGCTTCCAAAGCCCCGTCTTTGAAAAGCAGATGGCCGGTTTCGGCCTTATTGAATTTGCGTTTATGTATGTGATGCATTTGGTTGTAGCTGGAGGGAGGCTGCCTGCCCCAATAGCTAATTTGCCCATCAATGAGCTTTAAACCCACTTACCTGTAAGAACCTATTTGTCCCATGGAGACTGCGTCATCTTGGGTGGCTGAAGGAACAGCCAGTGGCTGCAAGGTGGCACTGGCCGAGGCCCTTTGGCCTTGAGACTGATGTCGGGAAGCACAGCTGCTTTGGCCCCACAGTTCCCCCTCTGAGAATTTATCCCAAAGAACCGCAGGCACTGCCCACGAGGATAGACATATAGGAGCATGAATTGCCCTCTTGGCACTACCAGTTAAAAACAGCCCAGATATTTACCAGAGGGGCTGCTGGTTAAGTAAGTTGGGGTACTGCCGTACAATTGCTCGGCTGACATTCCATATAGTTCAAAATATAATTGGAAAAGCCAGGGGCAAGAGTGTGTACAGGATGCCACTTAGAAAACTAGCGAAAAGAAATTCTGGAAGACTAAGTGCTAGGCTGTGGATGGGATTTTTTTCTGAGGATGGGATCCTGGGGATGTGTATCTCCTCATGTATTTTAGCCGCCTTTACAGCGCTAAGAAGGAGCTGCCATCTTCCTAAGAGCCAGGTGCTGTTCTAGTACTGTCCCCCTGCTGACTCGCTGACCCCTGTGCAGGGAGGAATAGAGGGGCAGAGAAGTTAGGGAGCAGGTCCAAGAGGGTCCCCCAGGGCTGGGGTTCGAACCTGGACAGTGGGCTCTGGGGATCTGGGCCTGTCACCACGACATCATCTGCCTGCAGGCGTTGAAAGCAATTGTTAGTTTAGCAATCAGGAAACAAGAAAACGTTTAAATCCCAGCGAGAGCCCCAAATCAGGTTTCCTTCCCTGATAATCCTTGAGGCCACTGTCAGCTGCGGTGGGAGAGAGGCGTAGCAGACACTCTTTCTTTTTAGGCCGATTCGAGGGTATCCTTGACAGATGATGTCACTGTCATGGATGACATCATTGCCATCTCCCCGTGTGTGGCTTGAACCTGGGAGACGGGGAGACGGGGGGAAGTAAGGGGAGGAAGAGAAGGCCTACGCCGCACTGGTGCCTGGGGTGCCCCCAGCAGGAGCCGGCTCCCGGCTCCAAGGCGGCCCCTGGGGCGGGAGCACTGCTCGGCTCCAAGGCTGGGCAGACCCACGGGCAGGAGGGCCAGGCTCAGGGCGGTGGGTGAGTGTCCTGCCCTGAGGAAAAGGGCCGCCATGTGCCCCGCGCTCCATAAGTGCCGTTCCGCCCTGACTCCGCCCAGGGCCGTGACAGCCGTGAGGAGCAGAAGACAATCAAGGCCTCCTCTAGGCCATCAGGGCCCCTCGGGGCTGGGAGGCGCTCCGGGGACGGAGCTCAGGGCCCCAAGCGCTTCTCCACCAGCTGAGCCTGGTCCCAGCACACACTGGCAGCCCCTCCCGCGCCCGGGAGCGTCCCAGGGCCCAAAGCCACCGCTTTTCCATGTTGGTGAGTTTTTCAGAAGAGCCCCAAACGGGCAGAACAGGCCGTGCCTCCCCCGTGTCCGTGGGCAAGCAGGCTGAGCCGTCACGGGTGACAGCAACAGGGGCCTTGGGAGGCTCCCGTGGCCCCAAACCTAGAGGCTTAAAACGAAGACGCACATTTACTCCCTCGCACCCCTGGAGGCCACAGATCCTGACCTCCATGGGTGGCCGGGGCTGCGTCCCTCCCTGACGCCCGGGGGCTCCGTTTTCCTGGGTCCTGCAGCTCCCCCCCCCCGCCCCCGCTCGCGACCCCGTCCTCCGCCTTCAAGGCCGGCCGTGGCACCGCCTCTCTCCTCGCTGCCTCTGCGTCCATCCTGGCGCCCCTCTCCGGCGCTGACCTCCTGCCTCCCTATATAAGCACCTCTGGGGGGACTTCAGCCCACCCCCACAATCCAGGCTCATCTCCCAACTCACATCACACAGCGCACGGGTCCCAGGGATCAGGGGCGGCTGTTCTGGCTGCTGGGTGGCAGAGTTGCCAATTCTAACGTTTTCCCTGAGCTTCCTGGGGCTGGAGACCTGCCCTGGCCCCCGATCCACATGACAATAATTTAGGGGGGACGCTCTGCAGCAGCAATAGAGGACCCCAGAAGGCCAGGCCAGCGCCGCCTCGCCACGCCACCTAGCTGGGCGGGCCGATTCCGGGACAGCCGGCGGGACGACCGAGTTCAGGGGCCGTGGTGTTTCCCTCGGAGGCAGCCGAGGTGCTGGTGCGGGCGGGCGGGCTGCAGGGGCCTCACGCAGGCTCGTGGGCTGGAGCTGGTGGCCCCCAGCACGTGCTGCTGAGCGATGGAAACCAGCCCCGTGCTGCTTGTCCCCACGCCTGGTGGGAAGCCGAGGCTCGGCGGCCGGGGACCGCCCTGGTCACGCACTGGGAAGCGTCACGTGGACCCTGCGCTCCTCTGCGCCTCGTGGGGTGCAGGGGGTTACCGCCCAGGGACCGGCTGTTGCCCCGAGCAGTGTGGCCCTTCAGGGAAGCTGAAGGTGCCGCCTCCCCTCTGCCTGAACCCCCGAACCCTAGAGCAAGGTGTGGGAGGGCCTGGCCACCTCCGGATCCCCTGGTAGACGTGTGTGTGCGTGTGTAAGTGTGGGTGAGTGTGTGTGTGCAAGTGTGCGGGGGGGAGAGCAGGCTCTGCAGCTTTTTGGGTCACCCCCTTAGTGTCCCCCTTCTCCTGACCCCATGGCACAGAGAGGAGACTGAGGCACAGAGAAGCAGAGGGCCTGATCTGCCATTGACTGAGCCGAGGCCCTGGGGCCAGGGGGCCCCGGGTCATGCCGGGAGGTGGCCTGGGCTCCCTGACCCCGGAGCTGCTGGAAGCCCCAAGTTGTGGAGGTGGATTTCCAAGGGCATGGGGTGCCTGGGCCCCAATGCGAAGCCTTTCCAAGAAGGGAGGGGAGAGCTTCCCAGGTGCTGGGCACCTCCAGGTCCCCACACTGACCCTGGCTGGGGCCCCTGCTCAGTGCCCCCGGCATCCCCAACCTTGGGCAACTCTGCAGCACCTGCATTCCATCAGCAGACCCTGGAGAGGGGTGCTGCCTTCTCCTCCAGGGGAGTACTCGCTCAAGGGGGATTTCAGCGTCCCCTGAAGGCAGGGACCTAGAGGCCGTGCTCCTTGACCTTCAGGTCCCTTCCAAGGCTGCCCCGCCTTGGGCCAAGCTCCGGGCAAGGGAGGCGTACAAGTGGGCCACGGGAGACCCCCGAGGGACCAGCGACCTGCCTGGCACAGCACCTTTGCGCCGTTCCCAGAGGCAGCCTCCAGCGGTCCCGCAGGTGCCTTGTTTGCGACGTGCTTCCACCATGGCTGGCTCTGCTGGATTCTTTCTGTTCCAAGGAGGTCCCCAGGACGTGATCCTCGGGCCCCGAGTGGACACTGGGACGTGATCCCGCCATTGCTAGGTCTGGCCTGGTGCACGGCCCGCCTTAGGGCCCCTAGCACTCCGGCGTGGGAGGACAGACAGTCATCTGCGCCCAGGCCTCCTGCGGCAGAGGAGGGGGTGCCCTAGCACGCAAGGGCTGACAGCGTCAGGGAGGGGACCAGATGTGCAGAAGCAAGAGGCTTATTAAATCGCCGGAATTGGCTCTAAATGAGGTCAGCCATGCTGCACTCGGAGGCAAGCCAGGCGTAGGGCGGCCCAGCAGGACGGCTGTGACACCCTGTGTGCCCACCCCTGGCCCACCCCCTACCCTGGCTCTGGAGGGCGACTTGGGGGGGACACGGAAGCAGAGCCAGCCTCAGGGGGAGGAGTCGGGGGAGGCTGCGGTACCGGGGGGGGAGGGGGGATCGGGGCGAGCCCTAATTTTCCTTCCTGCTCCACGGCCACCCCCAAGAACCGGAGTCAAGCCCGATGGCCACACGGAGGGTCCGGCCGGCTCAGCAGTCCCGAGAGAGCTCCGGGACAGGCGGTTCTATGGTGCCGGCAGCGGGGTGCCACCTCTGCCGCTCGGGACCAGCTTGTTAGTTTTTAAGATCCGTCAGTGAGCGAGTGGCAGTGTGGCGGGAGCCCGCTGGGTTACGGGGCCTGGGCAGCCTTCGCCTCCAAACTCCCTTGACGCCCGACCCAGGTGGAATTTTCCTGGACTTGGCCAGCTCGGTCTGCGGCCCCCCGGCTGGGAGCCTGCCCTCCGGCTCTGCCAGCGACAGGCTGTGTGACCTTGGGCGTATCACTTGACCTCTGAGAGGCTTCGTCTCCTCCCGTATAAAACAGAGGTCATCACAGACCCGTGCGCCAAGGTCAATGGCCTGGCACAAAGAGATACAGGCAGCCTCTGTCTCTCCCGTGACTACGAGCACAGGATTGTTAGGGCTACTGAAGTCAGCCGTATGATTTTGTCATGCGTTTTGTCAAGCTGGCGTGCCAGCTCACTTCTGAACTGGAGAAGGATGGTTTCTGAATCCTGTTAAAAATAACCGGGGTTTGCTGAGGACCACCTGTGAATTCCCACCTCTGGGCTAGGGGCAGCCACTGAGCCCATCTCAGGTCTCCAAGGGAGGCCACGGCCTTGGGTTGGACAGAGCTTCTCCAAGGTGCCAGCTGGGCTTAGCAGGGGCACAGTGGGACTCAAACCCAGATCCTAACCCCCAGGAGGTGCAGGACGAGGAGCCCCTGCCCGGAGGCAGAGCTGGGGCTCGTGCCGCCTGTTTCTGGCCAAAACTGTCGTAAGAGCGGGGTAGGTGTGGGGCCCAGTAGCCGCCCGCTTGGAACATCCCGCTGGCTTGGTCGTCACAGGTGCTGGGGACAGGGTGCCAAGGAGGCCTTTTACATCCCTCGCCTGGTCTTTCCCGCCATCCCCTGATGCTGGAGGGACAGCCCGGCCTGCGTCCTTATCCTTAGGGGGAGCAGAAATGGATAGGATGGCGTGCTCCAGGTGAGGTGGGGGTCCTTGGAGCCGACAGGGTCCCAGTGAGAGACTCCCCAGGTGGGCTCCTCTCTGGCCTGGGGCTGTCTCCTGTGCCGCAGCTTTGCCTAAAGGTCTTTGGGGTTGATCCGCCCCCTCCACCTCCCAGCCCTGGGAACAGCCGTCTCCAAGTCTCCCCCCAGACCTCCCCTCCCTCCAGGAAGCTCCCCCCGTGGCCCCAGGCCACACGAGCCTCCCTGAGCTCTGGTACCCATCGGACTCGGTGCCCGGGCGCTCTCAGCCTCACGGCCTGCTTTGGGGCCAGTGCCTGCCCACCCCCCAACCCCCGTGCTCTGGCGGTGGCCTGGCCTCCGCCCGTCATTCCTTCGTGTGTCCGCGAATGCACTCGTTCATTCAACAGCCTTTCTGCTCGTCCGGCTCTGTGCCGCCCCGAGCTGGGAATGGTGACACAGCGGTGGCCGAGGCGCCTGCTGCCCCACCCCAGCGCCCGCGGCCATTTCATTGTCCGTCCATGTGCAGCATTGTCTGTGGCCAGGCCTGTGGGTGGGGGTAACGGCGCCCCTCTGTGGGCCGCCACGGCCCGGGCCGTGGCCTCTTGCTGCGTCTGTCTGTCCCGTGCAGAGCGACCTGACACCGGGAGGCAGAGCGCGTTCCCGCCGTCGTGGAAAGGCACAGTCGTTCTCCCAGGAGCAGAGCTCGGCGTAGGACCTGCGTCCAGCAGTGCCCTCCAGGCCAGCCCCTGCGGGGGTGTCTGAGGACCTCAGGCTGGCGTCAGCCATGACACACGCTTTTCTACGTTGAGGTTCTTGGCCTCCCCAAAGAGGAGGGGCAGCGGGAGGACGAGAAAGGAAGGAGAGGAGGAAAGGAAGGAAGGAAGGAAGACAGGGAGGGAGGGAGAGAGGGAGGGAGGGAGGGGAAAGGAGGAGAGGGAGGGGAGGAGGGAAAGGAGGGAGTCAGCAGTGCCCCTCGCGGCCCCCCCAGCAATGCGCCGCGCGGCCTGCCCTCCCCTCCCCCCAGCAGTGCACCGCCTTCTGGAGCGGCCTAGGCGCCAGCTGGAGCCTGTGGGGAAATAGAAAGAAGACAAAAGTGGGAAACAGCAGGGCGCGGAGAGTGTCTACACACGGCTATTTGGGGACCGTCTTCTATTTTTAGCTAGAAACGTGTCCACCCTCCGGTCCCAGGCCCACAGCCGCTCGGGGCGCGACCCCCTCGGTCCCCTGTGCAGTAGCCCCTCCGGGGCCTCAGTCTCCCCGTCTGTGATGTGGGCACCTCAGTGCCCGTCCTAGCGAGGCTGCGTGGCGGTCAGCGCTGGGCCTGGGGGCTGCGCAAGCCACTTCAGAGAGGCCGCCGCGGACGCGGAACCAGCTGAGCCCGGCTCAGTCCCTGACGATGTCCAGGCCCCATTAGAGCCAATTAGGGAGGCAGGAGGGCGGCAAAGTACTTGGCCCGGGGCACGGGCTGGTGGCAGCTTAGGGGACAATTGAATTCCCCACCAGACAAATGTGATTACGGGGGCGGCCCGGCCCCTCCCCTGTGGGGACTGGAGCATAAATGGGCAGGCGGGCGGGCGGGCGGCCCAGCCATGCAGACCCCCTGCCCCAGCGCGCGCGAGGCGGCCTCCATGTACGGCACCGCGGTGGCCGTCCTGCTGGTCATCCTGGTGGCCGCGCTGCAGGGCTTGGCCCCCGCCACCAGCCCCTTCCCCTACCGCATCCCCCTGGACCCCGAGGGGGCCCTGGAGCTGTCCTGGAACGTCAGCTATGCCCAGGAGGCCGTGCACTTCCAGCTGCTGGTCCGCGAGCCCGAGGCTGGCGTCCTGTTCGGGATGTCCGACCGCGGCGAGCTGGAGAACGCGGACCTCGTGGTGCTCTGGACCGACGGGAGCAAGGCCTACTTTGGGGTGAGTCTGTCCCCTGCAGCTCTCCTACCGCCCCCCCCTTGGCATGCACCGTCCTCCACCCAGCAAGCCTTCCCTGCTGAGCTCTTGGGGTTCCCGGGGCTCAGCCCCATTCTGCCCTAAGCAAGGCAGACGGCAAAGCGGGCGTCCGCCCCTTCCGTGATGCTCACTGCACCCCCAGCTGGATGTGCGGACCACGGGACCTGAGAAGCAGGGCTCATAGGAAGGACCCAGTCACACACACCCCACGTCCCTGCTGCCACCCACCGAGAGTGCAGATGCTCACACACACACAACCAGCCACCCACTCCCCACCCACCGAGAGCAGACGCTCACCCCCCGTGGCTCCCCACTGACACCGCCAGCACCCATACCACCAGCACGCGCTTTGTGGCAGCGTGTGGCCGAGCATAACACACACTGCACTCCCGGTTCCTTGTGCTCACACCTGTGGGAGAACCTCCCAGGTGCAGGCTCCCCCAGGTGTGGAGGGAACCTGCTCCAGGGAGCTGAGGCGAAGCCTGCTCACCATCTGCTCCCTCCCTCCACTTGCCCAAAAGGGTGGGGTGAGGGGCAAGAACCCCTTCCAGCCAGCGAGGCCGTAGGGAGGTCTCGAGCAGGGAGACCCCTGGTCCCTGCCCTCCTCCCGAGAGTGACCTGGCCCACCAGGGCCCCTCTCAATGACCCCCAACTCTCTCCGTGAAACAGACCCTGGCAGGTTTAGCCATGAGTGGAGGAGTTTCCCCAGTTACGTGGCGGACGTGGCCGGGCATGAGCTCACGTGGCAAAGGTGAGGCTGCCCAGGCAGCCAGCCCGGGGCCGGGCCTCGGTTTCCTCTCCACCTGCCCGGCTGCATTCTCCCGAGCTGGCGGGGGCTGAGGCTGAAAGCTCTGGAGCTGGCCCGGCGCCCCCCAGCTCCCACAGCTGTCCGTTTCACAAGGGGGGCCTCCGAGGCTGGGGGAGCCGAGCCACAGGCTTGGGGCGTCCCAGCAGGATGGGGCGCAGCTGCCCTGCCTCCCCTTTGAGAGCCGAGAAGCCCCTCGGCCACCCGTGCGTCAGCCGTCCCCGGAGGAGGGGCGAGTCCCCACGCTTGCCGTGCGGGGAGTGGGTTTCTGTGTAAGCTCTGGCACAGGAGTGACCCCAAAGCTGCGTGTGTTTGCTCCTCTCCAGGCACTTTTCCTGCTCTCGCCCCTCCCGGCTGCTGCAGGACTGAGGGGGCGTTGCCTTCCCGCACAGAGCAAGATTAATTTGCACAACAAATTCCCGTGAAAACAAATGTCAGCCTCGGTTGTCCTCCCTTAGCAACATGTTCAACAAATACATTCTAGATTTCCAGCTGAAATAGCACAGGCTAGCTTCTCCTGCCTCGGTTTATAATTAGTCCTCCCGCAAACCTGAAGAGGGCCCCAGCTGGGTTTTCAGGGTGCTGCTTTGCTCTAGGGAAAATTTTGCAATCTTTTGCAGATTTCTTTTTTTTCTCAAGGAAATGCAGAAAATGTGGTTCAGCCTAGATGGAGGGTTTAAAATAAAAATAAAAATAAAGCACCTTCAGGCAAAAAGGCTGTGGTGTTGCTGAATCAGAATGGGCGCCTGGCTGCCTAGAAGCCCCCCCCCCCGAATATGTCCCCCTGGGTGAGATGCCCAGGACGCAATCCTTCAGGCAGGGCTCACTCAGGTCACACAACTGCAGGGTCGGCACCGGGCAGCAAGCGCTGCCTTGGGCTTTGCACACTGGATGCCTCACTTGCCTCACCCTAACCCGGCCGTGACTCCATGCCTCCCATTTCCGAGATTTCGTGAGCTGTCCATGTCTTTGCCACGAATTCGGGCAGCTTCTTAACAATACAGATTCCAGGGTCTCATCCCAGGGGTCTGGGAATCTGCATTGCCAGGCAGCTGGCCCAGCTGGTGTCAGAGAGCTGGGTTAAGACCGCAGAGTAAGCAGACATTAGAGCTCATCTCTGCTGTATCCCAGCAGCCACGGACCTCGAAAGCAGGAGCGAGCCCCACCCAGGACCACCAAGCAGGTCCCCAGCTCAGCTGGGCACATCCTGCACACTGTGCCACGCTAGACGGGCCTGGAGCCAATGGGTCCCTTTGTGCTCAGAGCCCCGGTCTCGTCCCTGCAGGATGCCTGGAGTGACCAGAAGGGGCAGCTCCACCTGGACTCCCAGCAGGACTACCAGCTGCTGCAGGCACAGAAGACTCCCCAAGGCCTGTACCTGCTCTTCAGGAGGCCCTTTGCAACCTGTGACCCCAAGGATTACTTCATTGAGGTGGGCGGTGGCCCCACATGCTCCACAGAGGGTGGGCCTGTGTGGACCCCTCTTGCGGCCTGGGGCAGTGTCCGGCTGTGGCCTTTCTGTCCCTGGGAAGTCTGGGGCTTGGGGCGAGTCCAGTTCTACACAGACTGGCTGACCAGATGCCAAGGAGGGTAACCTGGAGGCAGCTGGGTGGGGACCGGTCAGTTTGGGAAGGACCGACTCTGACCCCTCAAAGAAGTAGCTCTTTGTCAAATGTCACCTGAGGGGCCTAGGGTTGCTGGGGGAGGAGGCCCAGACGTGGACGGCCAGGCCCTGGTTCGTGGGGTCCAGGGAATGGATGCTAAGTCCATGTCACTAGAATGTATTGAGCAAGACAGAAACGTGGGTAACGCCTGGTCCAAACAGTGGGTTCTGGGGTGGTTGACCTGGGACTGAACCCCAGTCTCCTCCACTCTGAGCTCAAGAGGCCGCCCCACTGGCCTAGACGAGGGCCAGGTAAGGCAGGTGTGGGCAGGCAGGGGCCTCACAGCTCCCCCAGGGACCCCGGAGCCCACCTGCACTGCGCCTGGGCGGGCAAGTGACCAGGGCCACCTTCGGCCTCAGGACGGCACTGTTCACCTGGTGTACGGGATTCTGGAGGCGCCGGTCCCGTCACTGGAGGCCATCAACATGTCCCAGCTGCGCACGGGGCTGCAGAGGGTGCAGCTGCTGAAGCCCGACATCCCCGTCCCCACCCTGCCCTCGGACCTGCTCACCATGGAGATCCACGCCCCCGACATCCTGGTGCCCAGCCAGGAGACCACGTACTGGTGCTACATCACCGAGCTTCCGGAAGGCTTCCCCCGGCACCACATTGTCAGGGTAGGTGGGGTCTGGGGTCCACATCCTTGTCCCAGGTCCTTGTTCCAGCTCTGCCTTGGCCCAGCACTGGCCATCTCAGCTTGGGGTCTCAGAGGCCTGTGCAGGGCCATTGACCACGCCCCTGGGGGACTGTCCATGGTCCTGGCTGACCAGATGCCTTAGACCTGGCCTTCCTGTCTGAATCTCCTGTGGTGGCCCCGGCTGTAACTGTCGGGTCCCCTAGCCTCCCGATGACACCCCTGCCTCCGAGGACTCTGCGCTCCCAGCCTCCCTGCCTGGACACAGCCACCGTCGCCTTCACCTCTCATCTTCCTTTGGGGCCAGAACTGCTGGTTCTGACAGGCCACCTCCTCCCCTTACGCGAAACCCGCTCAGCTCAGAGCTCGCTCGCTCTGCATCACTCACCCCGTGATAGTCAGTGTGACAACGGCAGCCGGCGTCCGTTGTGTATTGACCATTTACTTGCCCACTTTAGCCGCTTCGTAGAGTCTGGGACCAGGTCACCTGGCAGGCCCGAAGGGGCAGGGAGGCACATGCAGCCCCCCTGGCCCCCTGAACTCATGCTCTAACCCCCGGGCCGCCCAGCTTTCGTGGTGGAGCTGTGGGGGCCCAGGAACTGCCAAGGTCCCATGAGGACAGCTGCCTTCCAGCCCGGCCTTGTCTGGAAATGGCCTCGTTTTCTTTACTCTGGAGCTCTCCATGGCATTCTGGAAGATTCTGTCTAGTTCCCAATGGGCGGCCCCACTCCCGTTGCCCTGAGCCCCAGAAGCACCCCGAAAGTCACCTTGCTCAAGGCGCTCATCGTGCCGACGGCCAGAGCAAGGACCCGAGGGGGGAGTGGAGGCAGTGGGGGTGGGGCAGGCGGCAGGCGGGCGGCAGCCCCCGGGCTCACGAGGTCACCCCCCTGCAGTACGAGCCCATCGTCACCAAGGGCAACGAGGCCCTCGTGCACCACATGGAGGTTTTCCAGTGCGCGGCCGAGTTCGAGAGCATCCCGCACTTCAGCGGGCCCTGCGACTCCAAGATGAAGCCCGCGCGCCTCAGCTACTGCCGCCACGTGCTGGCCGCCTGGGCCCTGGGGGCCAAGGTGCGTGCCCCACCCTCAGCGCTGCCCCCCGCGCCCGGGCAACCTCCTGCTTGCTTTGGGGCCATGAAAACGCAAGCGGCCCACGTACTTAGGGGATTTTGTGGGCACTGGGGCTCTCCCAGTTGATCTCCCACCTGCCAAGGGCCGTGGAGGGCCGTGGGGGGGTCAGGCATGGCGCTCCCCGAGTCTGAGCGTGAGCGGTCCGTGCCAGCAGGGAGAGCCTGGCTGCAATCCGGCCACTGTGGCGTCTCAGGCCTGGCCAGCTGGGTGGGTTTGCCCAGGCCCCCTTCCCAGACCCCTCCTGTCACGCACCCGCCTGTCTACCTGGCTTTGGCCCGTCAACACCTGGCGCCCCTGCCTTCTCCCTTCTGCAGGCGTTTTACTACCCAGAAGAAGCTGGCCTGGCTTTTGGGGGAGCCGGCTCCTCCAGATACCTCCGCCTGGAGGTGCACTACCACAATCCTCTGAAGATGCAAGGTAGGCGAGCCCCGGGAGCAGGCTTTTCCAGGCCTCCATCATCTCCCTCCGAAAGCCCCGGCTGGGCCACGCAGGAGCCTGGCGTCTGTTCGGCACAGCAGCCACCCCGCAGGGCTGGGCTTCCTCCTCCCATCACTCCAGGATCCCCTCCATCTCACCTGGCTCGCGCCCCATGCTCCCGGAGCTCCCAAGAGCAGCAATCTTGTCGGGCTCGCTTGCGCTGTCTCCCCAGCACCGGCCGCCGCCAGCCATGCAGTGCTGCCCAGCCCTCTCCCACCTGGTCCCAGGCCAGGCCGAGGTCTTTAGCACCCCCATTTGACAGATAGGGAAACTGAGGGCCACAGAGCGAGTCAGGGCGCAAGGTCAGGGGCTCCGGCTCTGCTCCATCTTTCACCTCTGTCTCGTATCCTTACCATGGATGAGCCTAAACTAGAGCCTGGCAAGGCCGGCCTGGTTCCAGATCCGCTGCCCTGCCCTCCGGTCACTAGCCCCTTAGAAGGGGGGTCAAGCTGAGTCAATGCAGCCCACCCCCCACATCACCTGTCCCCACTTTATCCTGCTAGCCAGAGGGGGGCGGCTCTAGGGGTGTTAACCAGCGACCCAAGGGCTGCGGAGAGACCCCATCAGGAGCTGTGCCCCGTGGTCCGCTGCTCTGGAAGTCTAACTTCTGCCCCTCATCTCCGCCCATCTGTCCCTCCATGGCAGGGGGACCCCCAGCACCCACACTCCGTGGCTCTGCCCTCCCCAGAGCAGGCCGGGCTGGGATAGGGGCCAGACCAGGGGGCAGCCGTTCCAGAGCCAGCAGTGCTGAAGGCTGCACCTGACCTGGGGCAGGTGCTTCTCCCAGGCTGTCCTCCGTGGGGCAGGGGGAGGCCCTGCTCAGTGGCGGCATTTCTGGCTGTGAGCTTCCCTGGTGCGTGAGCCTGTGAGCCCTGTTGGAAAGGAATCTGAGGCTGCCCCAGGCCCAAAAGGGCAGTGCAGGGATGGATTAGTGATGCCTGTCTTGGTCATGGATTAGCAATGTCTGTCCTGGCATGGAATAGTGCTGTCTGTCCCAGGCGCGGGAGGCAGGGCTCTGGTCTGTTCAGTACTGAGCAGGATGACCGCCCCTTCCCCAGCTACTATGCCCAGGACGCTAGAACGGCCTGCCCACCTTCACCTGGCCAAGAAACAAGGGCACCCAATTGAAGGCTCCTTCCCTGGGCTCAGGTCCTGGTTGTGCGTTCGGGGGCGTCAAGGGCAGTCCATGTCCACTGGGTTTGCTCAGAAGTGCCTGGGGGCAGGGGCCACTCCTCTCCCCTGCAGGGCCCTGGGGAGCTAAGAGATGCACGCAGAGGGTTTGCACGTAGGGAGGCTGCTGTGTGATGCACGCTTCCAGCTCAAAGGACAACCTCAGGACAAGCAAGACACAGCCTGTCCTCAAGGAACTTCTGGAAGGGAGATAAAATGTGCACGCATAGGAGGTAGGAAGGGACCAGGGCCTTAGAAGAGAGATTCAAGGACACAAGCCAAGGGCGAGGACGTGTCAATGGAGGAGAGTCCCCATGGCATGGGGCTGTGTGGAGGTGGCATTTGAAATGGGCCTCGGAGGATGAGGTAGATTTTCAGAAGGTGAGCTGCCGGGTGCGGCATCCAGGTAGAAGGAGCAGCCTGCACGAAGACAAGGAGGCGAGAAAGCAGAGAAGATGCCCAGGAAATGACAGGCTGCAGGGGATGGGACAGGGGCTGGGGCAGAGAGGTGGGGGTGCTGGATCGCCCTGTACCTGAAGGTGGAAACCGTGACTGGATCAGCAACTGAAAATATTTCCCTCTCTCCTTTCACAGCAGCCTCTCCTTCCATATGTAGTCACACAGTTCCTTCCTCTCTCCCTTTTAATGATAGTTTTATTTGTGTAAGTGGGGCAGAAATAGCCTGATAGATAAGTCATCAGCTCCTGGGGGGGTGCATAGCCCTGGGTGAGGGCTCTGTGCCCTCTTTTCTGGCCTCCTACAGCTGCACTGAGCTGGGGAAAGCTCATGTGTATAACTCCCCCCAGCTCAGAGCCGGCCAGGACGTGCTCACTTAATGCTTGCTAGTAATTTTTCCCCGGCTGCATAAGTAATCTTTTCTGCCACCGTTGGAATTATCTGCTCTCCGCACAGAAAAGGGTCTAAGTCAGCTCGGGCCTTAGCACGGTGTAGGATTTATGGCTCATTTAAAACCTGAAAGCCAATGGATTTTTGAAAACTCCCTGGGCAAGGGGGAGGGCTGTCTCTTCCCGATTATCTGATTGTATTTATGGATCCCTTGCCAAATATAAGGACGTTCCTGTCACTTCACAAATCTTGCGAAGGGCTGCTTTTCTATAAATATCGAGATTCCGCAATGATTTCATGACTTAATCCCCATCTGCATTTAAACCAATCGCATCTCCTGTTTTATTGTTAGCCTCTGATGCAACCAGCCCAGAGACGCAGAAGCCTTTTGAGTTTGGATGTTGTAGAGGAGATGGGGAGGGAGGGAGGCGGAAGGCAAGGTGGACTTTCTGGCGTTCCTTAGAACACTGGTGCACAAAGCTGTCGCTCAAAACGCCCACACCCCAGCGAACCAGCCCTGGGCCCCTTCCCAGACGTGTGGTCTGGGGCAGGGTCTTTGGCTCTGGGTCTGAGCCTCAGTCTACCCGTCTATAAAATGGGGTGGTGATTCTGGCCGTGCAGAATTTCTCTGGAGGCAATGGGCTCCGTGTGGGCAGTTCCCGGCAGCCAGGCCAGATGTGGTGGTCTGCACCACGCTTCTTTTGTCGTTGGTTTTATTGAAAAGGGCGTACATGGGTGTTGTGGGAAAATGGAACGAGCAGAAAAGCTCAGGGAAGATAATACTCCCCCCAGCTCCCGGCTCCCTGTCCCGAGGCAAACTCCGCCAGCCAGGCCACTGCGTCGGCCAACTTTTTTCTCTGTGCGTGTTTATTTCTTTCTTGTGACCAGAACTTTTCATTTGATGCTTTTCACATCATCTTTATCAGAAGATAAAGTGTGGACTAAAGCTCCTTGCAAACTTTGTGTTCCTGGCAGCCGAGGTCCTTTTCCCTCTTGGGCCCCTTCCAGCCGCACTGGCCGCGTCCATCCTTCTGCCCTCTCGGCCACACATTCCAAGGGCGGGGCCATGTCCAGCCTGTCAGAGTCCCCAGGGGGTCCAGCGCTCTGCCACCAAAGTCTCAGGGCCTCACGGCTGACCCGCTAACTGGCCTTTCGGGCAGGGCAGGGCAGGGCAGGCTGCCTGGAGGCCTCGGATGGTGGAGTGCCCCCGGGAGCCCCATCCCTGGGTCTCTGACCGCCAGAGTCACGAGACTGCTGGGCGGCTTGATGGCCCCGAATGGCCACGACAGGAAGAGGGGCGGCCAGAACAGGAGGCTCCCGCTGTCTCCCGAAGAGGCTCTAGGGGGCCCGCCTGGCCTGCTGACCCCAAGCCAAGGCCCAGAGGGGACACAGCTGGTCCAGGAGCACCCGGCACTCGCCGACCCAGAGGCACGCGGACCGCGCTCCAGGGGCCAAAGCCTTCACTGTCCTGCGCCGGCCCCACCCCCGGGGCCTGCCGCCGCCCTGCAGGAAGCCGTGAGGACACCACGCGGTCCACACTCCAGCTGCCCTGCAACAGGCCGTGTTCCTCTTGACGAGGGGCCACGGCTTCTCCGTGAGACGGGCTGCCCCGGGGCCAGCCCTCAGGCCCTTTTCCAGTTGAGGAAAATCCTAAAAGCTCTTGCAAAGCTATCGGAGCGCAGACTCCACGGCGCCCACACGCTCCCCAGCTCCCCACAGGCAGCTCTCCCTCCCCGCGTTCAGCTGCGCGTGTCTCCTCACGCACCTCGATGGTCTTTCCGGAGCGGCCGACTGGGTTTGCGCAGGAACAGCGGCTCTTTCTCTCCACGCGTGCACTGCGCGGCGGGCGCGAGGGACTCAGGGGACGGCCACGGCCGGCCTGGCGGGAGCGACCGCCGCAGGTGGGGACAGGCGCGGGGTGGGTGTGTGGGGGGCGCGGGCAGGCCCCTCTCACTCTGCCGTCTTCCCGCAGGCCGGCGCGACTCCTCAGGCATCCGCCTGTACTACACGGCCACGCTGCGGCGCCACGACGCGGGCATCATGGAGCTGGGCCTGGTGTACACGCCCGTCATGGCCATCCCCCCGCAGGAGACGGCCTTCGTCCTCACCGGCTACTGCACCGACAAGTGCACCCAGCTGGTGAGCGGGGGCGGGGGGGCAGGGCAGGGGCGCACTAACCCCCGCGGCCACCTACCCCCCTGCAAAAAGCGTGGCTCCCACCTGTCCGCCAGGTGCAGGCACCTGCACGTCCGCGCACTACATTAAAAAATAGGCTTTCGTCACCTAACTAATGTGTAAATCCACTGGCCACTAAAAGTGCGGGCGCTACAACCAAAGCCACCGTTCTCCACCCCCAAGATGTCCGGTTATTGGTTTCTGTGTGTCCTTCTGAGTTTTCTCCTCTTCGTCCCTGCACGGCCCTGTATGTGAGGGAATACACGGGGCTCGTGTGTGCGTAAACAAGTTGAAGAGTGTCCATGGGTCCTGTGTCGCGCCTTTTAGCTGCTGCAGTCTTGCACAGCCGTTCTTGGATGTGTTTAATCAGAGCCAGGACGAGAGGGAGGCAAAATCCAAGGCCGTGCCCGCCCCCACGCCGTGCAAGAACGAGTCGGCGCTTAGACTCTGTTGCGAAGTGGGAGGCTCAGCTCCTGGTGTGAGCGGCGAGTGGCTCCCCAAATTCTGTGCCCCAGGCACCTCGCCCGCCACCTCCTCGTCCCAGCCTGCCTTGAGCTGCTCCCCTGCTGCTGAGGTCCAGGACGCCGTCAGCTTCCCAGCGACAGAAAGAAGCCTGCAAGGAAAGCCTCGCACATGCTTCCTCGCGTGCGCGCAAAACTATTTCTGATGGGTAGATTTCTAGAAGTGAAACTGCTGTGCAAAAAGGACATGAACTGTAATTTTAATGTTTAACACGAATATTAATATTTAATGGTCACAATCGTCACACATGGTACAGGCGGGTGCCAGGCCCCACATGCTCACCAACCCACCACATTGTCGATACTTTAAACATTTTCTCAATGTTGGTTAGATGGAATGTCCCTGTTTATTTGCAAAGCTGGCAGATCTTTTCATCTGTTTCTCGGCCAGTCTTTCTTTCCTGTGAATAGCTTTCTCCGGTTTCTCTGTTGTGTTGTCTTTCTGTTATTGATTTCTAGGAGCTCTTTTCATTTTACGGCTGTTGCTTCATGGCACTTACATGGGCTGCATTTCCTCCCCTCCAGGCCCTCACTCCTCGCAGCGACCCCCAGGCAAGGGCTAGCACCCCCATCTCACAACGGGGATACTGAGGCCTGACGAGGTCCCAGGGCAGGCGGTTGCAGACGAGGGGCCCTGAGGCTGGGCCCACGGCAGCCCGTGCTCTGCGACGAGGTTTAGGACGAGTTTCTCTTTCTGGTGAACTGACCGGTGGGGGCCGACCTTTCTAGCGGTCTCCTTGAGCTTCCCAGTCTTCAGGTCATTGGGGGATTTTCCTGGAGGCTGAAGCCAGACGGGCTCTGTGAGCACATGGTCTCTGCAGCGAAATCCAGCTGGTCTGAGCCCAGGGACGAGAAGCCGTGAGCCGACACCCCTTCCTGCCTCCCCAGAGCCCCCATCTGGGAAATTGCTTGCCAGGTAAAAGGCTCATGGCCTGGGAGTGGGCAGGGGTCTCAGCTCCTGGGGGCTCGCCAGGGCAAAGAGGCACTCTTGCTGCCATGGTCCTCATTCCCTCTGAGCCCGGGAGCCTCTCCCAGCCTGGCTGGAGCAACGCAGACCTGCCTTCTCCCCTGCCAGAGTCTCCAGACACTTCACAGAGAGGAAGGAAGAAGAACTCCATTTACCCTTCTTCCTCTTCAAACAGCAAACTTGTTTTGAAGATTGCGCTTCTGTGCGGTGCTCACTGAGGGGTGCCCGCAGTTTGGGCTTGTCTCTTCTGCAGAAGGTCACTGAGAGCTTTGCAGCCAAGGTCTGTCCTAGTCTAGACACCCTCGTGAGACAGACAGGCCAGCCCAGAGAGATGTAGCGCCTGAACTGCGCTGCCCAGCAGGGCACGCTTCCCCTGCACCCGTGGACACCCCGCACCTCTGGACAACGGCTGGCCCCGGGGGGCCGAGGAGGCATAGCAGAGCCCCTGACCCCCCTCTGCGGCCCGGTTCCCGGGCCCGAGCCATTCTCCCTCGACTCACAGTTGTCACAAGCGGCTCCAAGGATGGTGCCCCCAGATGATGGCAAAGACGTAAAACGGCGTCAGCCGCGCCAAGGGAGGGAAGGGAGCTGGTGGCGAGTGAGAAGGACCATCCAAAGGCGAAGGCAGGCGCTTGCAGGAAGCACAGCGGGCTAAGGTCGTGCAGCGACAGGGAAACGGTGCCTGAGCTGTAAAGAGAAGCTCAGATTTCGTTCAGGAAGGAAAGGCTTAACGCATTTTTAGGAAATCTTCTATTGGAAACAAAATTAACACCAGGTCAGAGAAAACTTCCGTTTTCTGGAAACTGGCCTCATGCCCTGATGACGAAGCGAGGGGTCTTGATCCGAGGGTGGGCCCGTCTTTGCCGCCCTGCCACACCGCAGCGCGACGGTCAGTGGGACTGGCAGCTGCCTTGCTGATGACATGAGGCTGGAGATGAAAACGGCAACGCTTGGAAATGTGGCCGGTCCCCAGCGGCGTTTGTGGCCCCCCGCTGGCGAGCCTGTGGACCGGGGAGGCCCACGTCTTGCTCGGCCGCGCAGCCACTGCTCTGCCCACAGGGGCCTGGCCTGAAAGCTCCACTGGACGGAAGGAGGAAGAATTGATGGGTCCCGGGGGCTTGGGACCAAATGAAAGCAGCCGCCCCCGGGGGCCTCCAGGCCACGCGCTGCGCTCAGGCCCCTGACCTGCTCCCCCCTCCGCTGCCCCCGCAGGCCCTGCCGCCCTCCGGGATCCACATCTTCGCCTCCCAGCTGCACACGCACCTGGCGGGGAGGAAGGTGACCACGGTGCTCGTCCGGGACGGCCGGGAGCAGGAGGTGGTGAACAGGGACGGCCACTACAGCCCCCACTTCCAGGTAGGGACCCATCTGCGCACGGCCGTGGGGCCTGGGGGGCCTGCCCTGCAAACAGCCCACTGTGTGCTGGCCTTGTTGATTCCTAGAAGCTCTTTTCATGTTACGGCAGTCCCTTTGTGGTGGTCACGGGGGCTGCATTTCCTCCCCGCAAACCCTCACTCCTCGCAGTGACCCCCAGGCAAGGGCTAGCACCCCCACCTCACGAGGGGGAGACTGAGGCCTGACGAGGTCCCAGGGCTGGCGGCTGCAGACGGGGCCCCCGAGGCTGGGCCCACGGCAGCCTGTGCTCCGCGACGAGGTTCAGGACAAGCTCTCTTTGGAGGGAACTGACCGGTTGGGGCCGACATTTCTTGCGGTCTCCTTGGGCCTCCCAGTCTTCGGGTCACTACGGGGATTTTCCGGGAGGCTGAAGCCAGCACACCGTCCCTGCAGTAACCTAGCTCCAGCCCATGACATCCAGAATCCCTTGTCTGGGCTGAGACACGGGGGGAGCCCATGGGGAGCCAGCCCTCCCCCCTTTATCACTTAGCCTCATGCTGGGTCTGGGGGACCGGGCAGCCTCCTGGTAAGTTGTGATCCGTTCTCCCAGGATAAGCCACCCCCAGCTTCCAGCTGAGCGGCTGGAACAGAATTCAGAGTCCCAGGTGGGCTGGGGGAGGAAAGAGGGAAACAAAGTTGGAGGCTGAGTCTGAAATGTCTCCTCCCACCCCCCAGGAGATCCGCATGCTGAAGAAAGTCGTGACTGTCCTTCCGGTGAGTGCTGGGGCCGACAGTGCCCCTGGTTAGGGATCCTCTGGGGGTGCAGGGGCTGGGGGGCGCCCGGCCCAGGAGGACAGGGTGAGCGTGGAGCGGGGGAAGGGGTTTTGCCAAGGTCTTTCGGAGCCTGGCCATGCAGGGCAGGGGCAGGGCACCTGCGGGCTGCACGGGCCTGGGGGTGCCTCGCGGTGACACAGGTGAGCCTGGCAGGCACTCAGGGGGTGTCCTTGGGTCTGATCGGCTGAATCACACAGCGGAGAGCTTTTGACTCTGCAGAAAGGAAAACTCAGGCTCAGGTGGGCTCAGGTCGGGATTTGCCCAAGGTCCCCCGAGCGCCAGCCAGCGGACCCTGGTCACAGAAGCCAGGGCGTCTCCCCGATGGCGGCCCCCATGTGGGACAGGGACCACTGTGGGCTCCCCGGAGTGGGAGTCCCCCCACACGTCCATCAAGGGGGAAGGGCTGGCACTGGGGCTGGGGCAGGCACTAACGGCGTCTGTCGGTTCCAGGGGGACACGCTCGTCACTTCCTGCATGTACAACACTCAGGACCGGACGCAGGCCACGGTGGTGAGTGGGGGCAGCGGGGCGGCCCTCCCACGCTGCCGGGGTGCGGGCTGGGCCGCTCCTGGACAGCAGCGTCCGCTGGGAGCTTGGCGATGCAGATTCTCGGTCCACCCTGACCTTTTATTGGGTGAGACGATTCGGCGGCGAGGCCCAGCAGTCTGTTTCAACAAGCTCCCCAGGCTGTGCTGAGCCTGCTCAGGCTCGAGAACCGCGGTGAGTCTGCCGGGGCTCCCCAGAGAGACAGAACCGACAGGCCACGTACGTGTGCCGAGGTGTGCTGCGAGGAACTGGCCCGCGTGTCCAGGGCTGCAAGCCTGAGCTCTGGTAAAGTTGATACTGAAGTGCTTCCTCCAAATCCCCCAGGGGAGGCTGGCTGGAAATTCTGGCAAGAGCCAGTGCTGAAGTTGAGTCCAAATTCTTTTTCTGACCTCTGAGATGGTCTGACTTTTAAGGCCTCCAGCTGATTGGATGAGGAGACACCCCACATTGCCAAGGGCGATCTCCTTTGTCGACTGCAGAGGCAATCAACTGACTGCAGATGCAATAGACTGATTGTAGATGCAAATCCTATCTTGAAATTCCCTTGCATTAACAGGCAGGCCATGGGAGCAGATGTGGCTCACGTGGTTGAGCGCCTGCCTCCTACATGGGAGGCCCTGGGTTTGGTTCCTGGTGTCTCCTGATAAAAAAACAAAAAGCAAAACAGCAAGCAAAACAAATGAAAAACCATCTCAGGGAAGCCGATTTGGCTTAGGGGTTGAGCGCTGGCTTGCCACAAATGAGGTCTTGGGTTTAATCCCCGGTTCCCACTACCTCAAAAAAACAAAACTAAGCAAAACAGGTAAGCCAGTGCTCGAGCAAATGACTGTACGCCATCACCCAGCCAAGGTGACACAGGAAATTAAACATCACTGTGTGCTGGGCCCTGGGCTGGGTGCTAGGGACAAGCTACGGGTGTGAAAGGCTGACTCTGGCCTCCATGGGCCTCAGGGGCAAGCAGGGGAGACAGGCCACACACCTGCTACCAGGGACAGAGAGTCAGGACGAAAATTGAAAACCAGATGGAGGGGCCACAGGCAGGAGCAGGGGCCAAGGAAGCCCTCACCACAGAAGCGACCGTCAACTTGAGAGTAGACTCGGGGTGAGGGGTGGGGAAGGTGGGAGGGGGCTCCGGGCAGACAGGCAGGCATGCAGGGGCCCTGGAACAGAAGACGCTCAGCCCAGGGCAGTGGGGAGGGCGAGTGGGGAGGGTGGAGGTGTGGGCGGGCCAGGGGCTGCCTTAGCCCGAGGGCGGCAGAGCCACTGCAGGGCTGCCTGCACGGTCACCGGTGCCTGGGCCCTGGACCCCGGGTTGGGAGGAGGGGACAGGGACGGCTCCATCCTGACCTGGACACTTGTGAGAGCAGAGGGGCTGCCCCTGATAGGGGAGGATGAGGCACAACCTTGGCTCATCTTGTGCACACCAGGACTGTCCTGGCAAGCTGACCGCCCGCGCGCAGGTCTGTGGCACCATCGCTGCCCCCCGAGATCGCCCTGAGCACTGTGGACTCACATCCCAGCCCAGCACCCCCTGCCCAGAGCTCCCTTCTCTCTCACGGCCCCTCTCTCTGGGTTTCATTCAATGTGCTTTCAAACCTACCTCGACAGAGCCCCTGATGCGTCTCATTTAGTTCTTTCACACCTTTACTGCGATATAATTCCCATGCCACCCGATCTGCTCGTTTGAAGCACACAATTCAGTGTTTTCTTAGTACATTCGCACTTACTTGCCACCATCAACACGATTTTAAACATTTTCATCACCTCACAAAGAAAGCACGGACAATTAGCTCTCACCCCCTTCTCTCTCGTCGCTCCCGACATTAGGCAACAGAAGCCACTTTCTGTTATCTGCCTATCTGCCCACTGCAGAGAACGGAAACCGTACAGCCTGCGACCTTCTGTGTCTGGCTTCTTTCACTTGGAGTAACGTTTTCTGGGCTCGTCCATGCTGGGGCAGTACCCGAACTGCATTCCTTTTTACGGCCGCGGACGAGCCGGCGTGGGGCAGACCACGTTTTGTTTAGCCACTTGGCAGCTGAGGACATTTGGGTTGTTCCGCCTCTAATTTAGCATCCACACCAGACTCCAAGCTGGGAATTCTTGTCTGTATTTTCACAGGTGCGAAAGTGAGGCTCAGAGAGGGAGGAGGCCAGTGCAAGGTGACACAGCTATTGAGGGCCAGGCCGGGACTTAACCTCCGGTGTGGGTGGCTGCCCTGGCCCCCTGCCCAGAGCCCAGCACGGCCCTTTATCACACATCCAGGGGCTCAGTTACGGCAGCAAACGCCCAGTGCTGCAGACAGACCCTTGGCATCCCCCCCTCGGGGGCCTCTGTGTGGAGAGGAGGTGGCCCAGGCAGGACACAGCATCGCCCCCACCTGCAGGCCAGGCCACCAGCAGGGGGTGGGCAGGGACTTACCAGGCACCCTGCCCAGTGCTACCAGGGGCCCAGCTCATGTGCGGCCCAGTTGATGTCCCTGGCTGGGACGCCCGGGGCCAGTGGGCACTGCCCGCGTCTCAGAGCCCCAGCTCCGCAGAGCAAAGGGCCGTGATCCCCCCTTGCCCCTGGGGGGCCGTCCAGGGGCATCCCTGACCCGGCCCATGCCCTCTGCTCCGTGGTATCACAGCGTCGGGTGGGATCAAAGGGCGGGCAGCAAGGCAGCTCTGAGCGCCCCATGCCTGCTGTCCACTTTGGAATGGGATCTCCTTCCTGGGTGAAAGACAAAAGGGAGAGCGCTTCCAGGGAGAGGAGGAGCTGGGGTCAGGGTGCCCAGCTCCCTTCCGACGTGTGACGGCAGAGCGGTGGGCAGGGTGGTGGTGACCTCCAGGATGAGGGGCAGCTTGGTCAGAGAGCGAGGCGGGCAGGGGCATGTCCAGCAAGTGCCACGCACGTCCACACAGGCCTGGTCAGGTTTTCTTTTTAAAAAGTCATCCACGTGCAGTGCTTGACCTTCCCAGGGGCGCTGCCCTCTGCTCTGGGCCGCCACGTGGAGGAGGGGAGAGAGGAGCGGGCTCGGCTGAGCTCGACAGGCCCTTTGTTCTGCCACGAAGCAGCCCGGGCTCCTCTCCACACAATACTCCCCCAGCCAGAGGGCGCCCTCGGGACCCACAGCAAAGAGCGGGGGTCCGGGGGCCGCCAGCGGTGGCTGGGGGTGGTGGTTCCAGGTGACCACTGCTGAGACCCTGCCAGCGAGGCCCCCTCAGCCCCGGCTCCTCCGAAGGCAAAGCGTCCCCCCTCCTGCTCATAAGAGGAGCCAGCTGGGGGCTGAACGCTGGGGGGCGGGGGGCTCCTGCCAGGCCGTGAGAGGCTCTGGGTGACTCTGGTCTCTGTCCCTCTCGGGGTCAGGCTCTGGAGAGGCCTGGCAGGGGCTGCTGGGCTTGCAGAGGGCAGGGAGGTCTCCCTGGCAGCGCCCGGCGCCCAGCCCAGGGTCGGGAGGCAGCGCCCACCCAGGGTCTGCTGCCGACACTCGGGCAACCAGGGGCTTGTCGCTTCGCCTTCTCCGAGACTCGGTTTCGGTGTCCATAAAACGGGCACAGTTATGTCACTATCCACTTACCCCAGTTTATCTTTCTCCACGACTTTCATCGCGACCTGACGTGCACGTGTCGGTGGGCGCGAGTCCAGGCGCAGGGACATTGGTGTGTTCGCTGTGCCATGCCCAGGGCCGAGCCCACGGCTGCTCCGGGCAGTGAATGAGCTATGGATGCAGGGAACAAAGAGAAAGGCTGGGAGGCACAGCGTGGCTGAGAACGAGGTGCTCCCTTGGTGGACGGGCGTGGCCTTCCTGCCACAAGCTGGGTGGTTTGAAACAACAGGCACTTGTGGCCTCCCAGAGCTGGAGGCCAGAAGTCCGAAATCAAGGTGTCGGCAGGGCCGTGCTCCTTGCAGCCTGTGGGGGGTGTCCTTCCCCCTCCTCGTTCCTGGCAGTGGCCTCAGCCCTTGCTGCTCCTTGGCTCCTGGTCTTGGCCTCCATCTTCCCGTGGCCCCTGCCTTCCCATGGCCTCCATCTTCCCGTGGCCCCTGCCTTCCCGTGGCCCCCACCTTCCAGTGGCCCCTGCCTTCCCATGGCCCCCACCTTCCAGGGGCCCTTGCCTTCCCGTGGCCTCCATCTTCCCATGGCCCCTGCCTTCC
Source organism: Tolypeutes matacus (assembly GCA_026826555.1). NCBI lineage: Eukaryota > Metazoa > Chordata > Mammalia > Cingulata > Chlamyphoridae > Tolypeutes > Tolypeutes matacus. The sequence goes on from JAKSZT010054401.1 coordinate 109,627, forward strand.
CGTGGCCTCCATCTTCCTGTGGCCCCTGCCTTCCGGTGGCTTCCATCTTCCTGTGGCCCCTGCCTTCCCGTGGCCCCCGCCTTCCAAGGCCTGTGCCTCTGTGTGTCCCCCTCTCTTCTAAGGACACCAGTGATGGGGCTTAGGCCACGCCCTCCTCCAGCAGGACTCACCCTAACTTGACGTCAGCTGCAAAGACTCTTTCTAAATAAGGCCCCTTGACAAGAACACAGATCTTCAGGGGGGTGCAATTCAGGAGGCACCTTCTCCACCTTGCAGGGGGGCTTCGGGATCCGGGAGGAGATGTGTGTCAACTACGTGCACTACTACCCCCAGAAGCAGCTGGAGCTCTGCAAGAGTGCCGTGGACCCCGGCTTCCTGCAGAAGTATTTCCACTTCGTGAATAGGTGAGAGCCTCGGGAGTGGGCTGGCGTGGGCTCTCTGCCCTCAGGGATGGCAGGGGAGCCCCCAGCATGGAACCCCTCCAGAACCTGTTGGGTGGCTGGATGAAGGTGAAGAGTCCAGACTAAGTGGCAACCGTGCCACCGCTCCCCCCTGAGGCACCCGTGGCAGGCATCACTAGTCAATCCCCACACGCATGGCTTCCTTAGCCCTTTGAGCAGACTTCACCAACTATGGGAGCTGACAAGATATGCAGCCTATTAGCCATGGCAGGTGTGGAGGCGGGGCCAAGACAGCATCCGAGGAGGGCCCAAGAGGAGGTGCCATGAGGCCGCCGCCCCACCTGCAGCCTGGGCTGTTCTCCTCGCCCCCAGGTTCAACAGCGAGGACGTCTGCACCTGCCCGCAGGCCTCTGTCCCGCAGCAGTTCGCGTCTGTTCCCTGGAACTCGTTCAACCGCGATGTGCTCAAGGCACTGTATGACTTCGCCCCCATCTCCGTGCACTGCAACAAGTCCTCGGCCGTGCGCTTCCAGGTATGCCCGCCCACCCAGGAGGGTGGGGGGCACGCAGCTGGGGCAGGCCCCCTTTCCGATGCCCCTTGTCACGTCCTGCGGGCTGCGCACCCCTGTGCCTGGATCGACCCCGAGCCCCGCGGAGGACCCCAGGATGGGGTGACGGGGCTGCACCCCCAAGCAGCTGGCCAGTCACACTGCCAGGCAACAGCTGGAGGAAATGACCACGCGGTAGCAGACAGGCCCAGACAGACAGACGGCCGGGTGGAGGCGAGGCCGATAACGCTGCCGGGGAGGGGGACTGTCCTCTCCTGGGCGACGGGACAACCCGGCTCCCCAGAAATGTCTGCGGAGCGAGCAGGGCGCCAGGCAACCTCCCCCAGAGACTAAAAATAAAGCACGGGGGCGGGGAAGGCGAGGAACCAAACGTGAACGGCAAGCTGCTCCCCCTTATCTGAGCCCTCCTGGGATTTCAAGGCATTTAATTTATTCCCCAGCCAAGCCGCCTGTCAGGAGCCCAGAGCTTATGCCGAGTCAGTCACGGAGCCTGGAGGTGGGGGAGGCCGAGCTTTCCTGGAAGCATTGGGGAGCCGGATTAATTGCTAAATCAGACACTTCCAGCGCCGAGGGGGGGGGCTGCTGGGCGCAGCGTGGGCAGCACGGCCGGGTCGTCTGCTGTGGCTGACAACTTGGCGTTGGCACAGCCTCGTTGGGAAAAGGCGGCTGCAGAGGCTCTGCGGCTGTATTTCGGCAAATGATTGAGTTGAGGGGTGGGCCAGGGAGTAGGGGGAGGTCAGGGGGCTTCCCGGGAAACTGAGCCTCCGGGGAGGGGGACGCTGAGGTGGGAGCCCAGGGGGAGCTGGGAAACGGATTGTCTCCCGGCTCTGGAGGCCGGAGGTTCAAAACCAGGGTCTCCACAGGGCCACGGTCCCCCCGAAACCTTCCAGCCTGTTCTAGCCCCCGGTGGCTGCCGGCCACCCCCAGCAGGCCTTGGCGCACGGCCGCACCGCTCCGCTCTGCCTCCGCCGCCCCGTGGCCTCCGTGAGCCTCTCCTCGTCCTGCCAGGACATCAGTGGTACCGGCTTTAGCGCCCGCCCTGGGCCAGTCTGGCCTCGTCCCAGCCTGATGGCAGCTACACAGACTTGACTTACAATAACAGCCCGTTCGCGGGTTTCAGGGGTTAGGACCTGAGCTTAGGTTTTGGGGGAACACGATTCAGCCCACGGTAGCGTGAGTTCAGTTCGAGAGCAAGGACTTGAGGCTGTTGGGAGCACGGCTGGGAGGTGGTGCCTCAGTTTACTGCCTGGTCCTTCCCTGCAGGGTGAATGGAATCTGCAGCCCCTGCCGAAGATCATCTCCACGCTGGAAGAGCCCACCCCGCGGTGCCCGGCTGGCCGGGGTCAGAGCCCGTCCGGGCCTGCTGTGGTCAGCATTGGCAGGGGCACAGGTTGAACTGCCCCGCCCCCTGCTTGCCCCGCCCCCTGTGCTGTCATGCCCCCCACTCTGTGAAGAACCCCCGCCCCCGGAACAGCTCTGTGCCCTCAGGGGGCAGGGGCCCAACCAAGACCCCACTGAGACATGGCCCAGCCCAGCCCCCTCCCCAGGCTCGATGGCCCCCGCGTGGCTGAGAGGGTCCCAGGAGAGTTCCCCGGTGGCCTGCCCAGGAGTGGGCTGACCACGGCCCCATCCACAGCCGCTGACACGGTGGGAGAAGCCCACCTCAGTGGTCCAGAGTCCGTGGTCCCCAAAGCCCTCTCCATGCCCAGCCCACCCGCCAGGCCGCTGCAGGCGCCGGCTGCCCCAGGCGGCCCCCGCCCGACCAGGGTGATCCGTGTTACGACGGGCACGAATGCTGCTTGAACGTTTCCCCGTGAGCGGCCGTGGGCGACTTCCCTGCCAACAGAGGCAGGACAGGGCATTTAGCTCGTTAGAGAGCTGCCTGGGCAAATTGCTCCATTACAGCGTAAACAGATATTTTCGCCCACCCAAAGGGAAACCCTATCAACAACTCTCACCACGGAAAGACGAGACGGCAAGGAGGTGGCAGCGATCCCGGCGAGGAGCTGGGTGCCAGCGCCGCGGGGCAATGGGGTTGCCAGCCCCAGGCTGCTTCTCCCCGGGGCGTGACAAGGGAGAACGGCCCTGGAGTCAGACCTGGGTGAAAAGCCCGGTTCTGCCACTTAGTGCAGGTGTGATTTGGGGCCCCCTGACCCTCAGTTTGCTGTTCTGTAAAATGGGACTAATGCTGTGAGGGTCAACGAGACCATAAAGCCCATGTGCAGTGCTCAGCCACCACTCCCGTGACAGTCTTTCCACGCCTCCCCTCCTGCCTGGCCAGGCCAAGCCCTTTGGCCCCGGCGGAGCTGGAACGGGTCTCCAGGTCCATCTGGGTCAGCCTCAGCTTCCCTGCGTCCGAGCTGCCCCCCGTTTAAGGGCAAGTGCAGCTCTTCGGTGGTTTCTGGACAGAGTAACGGATCCTGCTCTGTTCAGCCACTTCAGCAAAACGCTGCACAAGCTCGAGGGGAGAGAGGGTGATGGATGGCGCCTTCCAGCCTCCTCCCACCCCTCAATGGCCATCAGCCAAGCGACTGCCCCCTCTGCGAGGCGCCTCGCTCCAGGGCCCCGGGGCGCGTGGCAGCGCCGTTCTATAAATCGTGGCGTCCCTGCCCTGGAGTCGCGGGGTGCAGAGGATGGAACGCCAGGCCTGGCAGGAGCCCTCCGTCATCCTTAGGGCCGTGGGTGACAAGTGGAGGGGAGCGGGCCCAGCCGTGCCCCACCCCCACAGAGCCTCGGAGCGGGGCCGGGGCAGGGCAGCCTGGAGCGCCCCCGCCTCTGGTCCAGGTCATCGTGCCCAAATGTCCGCCCACAGGAGGGGGGCTGAGGGAGACCCCTGTCCCCTCACCCACCGAGCCCTTCCTGCTCCCCAAACACCCCGAAAGGCAGCTGGGCAATCTCACAGGCGAGGCAGACTGGTTCAAAGAGGAGAATCCCAGAGGATTAGTGGGAATCAGGATTCACACCCAGTTCCAGAACCTTCTGCGGCCCAGAGAGACCCACCCCCCTTCACTGTCACGCTCTCGTCTCTGACCTGAGGGATCTGGCTGGTCGTCCTCCCCCTCCCAGCAGCCTGCCGGGCTCCTCCCGCAGAGGCTGCAGCCCCCGCCCTGCTCCTGCCACCTCCCAGCACCCACCGACAGCAGCCAGGTCTGCAGGATTGGAGGGCCCTCCTCTCCCCCAGCGCGGCCGTTTCGGGCAAGGTGCGGAGGGACGCTGAGGCTTAGAGGCTGCAGTCACGTAGGAGTGAGCCGTGAGCCCCAATGGATTAATCGGACCCCAGGGCTGTCTGAGCTCCCAACCCATTTCCTTATTTATGACCCAAGCATGAAGCCTGCCCTAGGGGGCTGCTGCGACCCCACCAACAGTGCTCCCAGCCAAAAGGGCTCTCCAGGGCTGGCCCATCTCCCCAGCCCCGAGCTGACAGCCCAGCAGCCCAGAATCGTCTTCCCACCTGTGCTGTGTGGCCCCAGGCAAGTTCCTTCCTCTCTCTGGGCCTCCGTTTTGAGAATAGGGTTCTCCGGCCTCCCAGGGGGCAGGCTGTGAGCGGCAGAGTTCCCAGCTGAGGTGGGCGCCCCTCCTTTGGGTAGGGGCGTTTCCCAGGCTGCAGGCCCCAGCTGCTCCCGGGAGGCTCCAGTACAGCAGCCACTAGCCACCCCCCGTGGCTGTGGTAGTTTCAATTAAAATGAAATAAGAGGAAACATTCGGCTTCCCGGTCACGCTTGCCACATTTAAACTGCTCTGTAGCCGCGCTCGGCCACTGGCTGCTGTCTCAGCCCGTTTCCGTCCTCGTGGAAAGCGCTGCCGGGCGGCGCTGCCCCGGGAGCATGCTCCTGACAGCACAGAGCTGAGCGAGCTCCCTGGGGGTCCCTTGCTCATCCTCACGACGTCAAGGGACAAGGGGGCGGGAATCCCTCGGCCCCCACCATCCCCAGAGCAGGGCCACTTGAGGCAGACGGGCCGGCACGGCCGGGACTGTCCCTGGTGCTCAGGAAGCGTTTGCTTCCTTGGCCCCTGGCGTGACATGTCAGTGGAACCCCCAGAAATTGTGCGACCACCGCAAATGCCCCCGACGTGAGCAGGCTTGGGGCAGCCGCTCCGGGTTCTTGATGCCAATTTGACCGGCCTCCACCCCCTGCCCTGCTGCTGTGCAGATAGGGACACCGAGCCCTAGGGGTCCCCGGGGGTCCCCCCTCCTCTCTGCTCTATGCTTGGAAATCGACCCCTCGCATCCTCTTCTGCATAAAGACCCTGTTCTCTTAACAAAGTGTCAAGACTTGAGCGGGGGGTGGGGGGGTAGTTGTGGTCGATCTCAGTACACGAAACAGTGAACCGTCTGCCGAGGGTCCCCCTTCTCTTGGCCTCTCTCCATCCCCCTCCCCCACGCACACACCTGCCCTCAGGCAAATGCCACCTGCACCTTCAGGTGACTGGGATGGAAGGCCACCACGGTGTCCCGTGATCCCAGGTTAGAAAGTTCCACTTCAGCGGGAGCTTCCCAAAGGGGTTCCTGAAGCCTTGGCTGGAAGATTCTAGAGCAGAGCCCCAGTGCCCCGAACGTCACAGGGCTGGGTAGCAGGCCCTCGGAGCAGCTCATTGAAGCCAGACCCAGACGCTGGCCTCCAGTGCGTTTTCCGTGTGATCGAGGAAGTCTCCAGTCCTCTGAGGCCGATGGGTGGGCTCTGGACTAAGGACCACCACAGCTGGCCCCGGGGGTCTCACCTCCCCTAGGCACTGGCAGTGAACCAGGCCCAGGCATCGGGGATGGAGCTGGGAGCCAGTGTGCTGCCCTCACAGACTTGCAGCACGGGAGACGGCGCTGAGTGCTGGGCCCGAAGTCCGTCGGGAGAAGAGAAGGCGCGTGGGAGAGGAGGAGGGCAGAGGCAGGGAGGCCAGGACCAGGCAGGGTCAAGCACAGGTGGTGAGACAGGTCAGGGAGCGCCAATGTTGCCAAATTCTAGAATATGAGAGAGAGGCTGAGGGGCAGCCTCCTACACCCTCCCACGCAAGGACGGGTCCTGCAGAACTCAGGCGGCAGCCCGAAGCCTGACTTCGTGGCCACAGCCTTCGCCCCGACCAGCGCCCCCCGCCACCCCGGCCCTCGCCCTGGCATTTGCCTCTGTCTCCCTCCCCAGGCAGAATCAAAGCCTTGCCCTGGGCATAGTCTTGCTCCTTCTTCTTCTGAAACCAAACATCCTGGGGGGGGCACCGGCTCTCAGGTCTGCCCGTGACTGTTGCTAGGAGATGGCTCCCAGGGTTGCTGCGGGAGACGTGCCTGGACGAGCCGGTGTCTGCCCAGGCAGCCTGGGGGCATCACCCGCAGGCCCGGCCGAGGCCAGTGGGGCTCGCCGGCACTTGGAGGATTATCATGATGGCAGGAGGAGTGGGTGCTTTCAGGTTTTAATTCTGGGAGATTGAAGAATGATGCCAAAAGGGAAAGAAAGGAGGAACTGGCCACGGCTGGGAGGCCACGGGGCTCCCCAGGAGGTGGCCATGTTGGGCGCGGCGAGGAAACCAGGCAGCGGGCTGGTGGCCTTCCCGGTGGGGCGCGTGCACCGCTGTTGCTTGGCTCTGCCTGCCCATCCCGTGGCCAAAGTGCCCACCACTCTCAGCGCCCACCTTTGCAGTCTCGTGCCCTTTGCTCCTTCCCCCAGGATGGCCCCATTCTCTCTCTAATCATGTACAGTGGGGGGACCTGCCAAGAGCTGGAGGTCTTGCTGGGCCCCACGGCTCCTACCTGCTGGGACCTCAAGCTCACTTCTGAGAACCCGGAAGCCAGACCACTGAGCCGCCCCCCTTCTCTGCAGGTGACGACGTGGCTCGGACCCTGCACAAGCCCTGGGACACCTTGCCTCTGTTTCCCCATTGTCTCAGGGGCCGGGCTGGGGTGAGCCCACGGAGGTCGTCCCCAAGCTGAGGCAGGATGAGGCACAGGAGGGCTGGCCGGAGCCCAGGGGGCACAGGGCACTGCCCGGGTCACGTGGCACACAAGGCCCAGCCTGGGCTCACCTGGGCACGTGATGGGCACATTGCCCACTATCACGGGTCTGTCTCTAGCACCTTCCCAGTGCCGTTTTCCTCAGCCACACTAAAGGGAGGTGGGCCCTGGGCCTGCTCTGTGCACGTGAGGCATCTGGGACGGCTGAGCAAGGAGGCAGGGAACTTGGGGCCACCCCGCTGCTGGAGCCCTTGGTCCCCACTGGGAGATGGGCCCCTCGTGCCTGGCAGCTGGGCTCCCCTGCCGGCCTCAGTGTGAGGCAAACGTCCCTGCTGGCTGTGACAGGGGCCTGGGGTCCGTGTTGTCCATGACAGCCCAGGGAGCAGACGTACTGGGCCGCGAGCTTGAGCAGGAGGAGAGCTGCAGGTGGGAGAGCTGGGTGGGCAGGAGCCATCCCCTGGACCTCTGCATGGACACCCAGGCCCTTGCAGGAGCCCTAAGCTCCGGAAACTGAGTCTCACTGGGGCCTTGTCTGCTCCCGCTGGACCTCCAGCCAGCTCTGCTGCCCGCCGCATAGGTGCCTTCCATATAGAGGATCCCTGCTGGCGTGGGGGCACCGAGTGGCAGGGAGCTCGCTTTTTCTAGGAGAATCTTTAAAACAAGACAAGTCTGTGTTTGGACGTAGGGAAGAACAGCGTGGGGCCCCTGAGACTTGTAGCACGCACCGCGAGACGGCAACGGTGGGGCCTGCGCTGCGTGAACCAGGCCGCAGGCTCGGCCGGGGACGGAGCAGGTGGGCTTGGAGGCCGGCCGGCCCCTCACACGTCTGTGGACCCAGTGCCCTCCCACATGGCCAGGGGTGTTCTCGGCAGAGAAGGACACACAGGCAGAACAGGGAGGAAGCCTCTGGAAGTTTCTGTTTCCGAGGTTCATGCCATTTCCTCCCCTGGCTCTGTGGCCCGTGAGAGGTCAGTCGAATGGCATCTGGGCTTGGACGTCCCCCCAGCCTTAGCTGACCCCAGGGACAGTCTGTGGCTCACCTAATCCCAGGGGCCTGGGGCCGGAGCTCGGGCCCTGGGGAAGCAGGCCAGAGCCACTGGGCAGCCACAGGGCCTTCCTCGGCCTCCCCTGGCCCCTCCTCCAGGAGCTGCAGGGGCCCCTTTGCCCAGAGCCCCAGCCTGCGGCCCTCCCAGCCTGCGTCTAGGGAGAAGGCTGCTGAAGCCAGGCTGCCCGCACGGCGTCCCCTGCACTAGCCACCTGCCCAGCTCCATCCACAGCGGAGCCTGGGCCAGCAGGGCCGCCTGAACCCAAGACCCTCCTGGCTCCGTGTGCCCCGCAGGCAGCCACCCAAGAGGGTGGAGCACGTCTGGGCAGGACGGCGGTCATCCCCAGGCAGCCCGGTGGGCATCCTACAGGGTGGGGTCAGAGCAGGAGTGGGGCGAGTGGACACTGGGCACCTGGGTCCACCCTGGAGGAGGGGCAGGGCCATTCCTGGAAGGACCAAGAGACAGGTGTAGAGGAGCCACATGTCTCAGCCACTGCAAGGAGAGCCGCCGCCTCCCCAAGGACAGGCCGCGGGCAGCGGCGTTTCCTCATCAAACAGCGAGGACAAAGGAGCCAGACCGGAGGCGTCTCAGCCGCGGCACCCGCTCCTGGCCACACCTGGTGGGCGAGGGGCTCGCGGGGAAACGTGCCCAGGTGAGGGAGGGCGCCCTGCGGCTGCTCACTTCTGGTCATGCTCAGAAAGTCTCCTGCCTGAAGCACTGGGGCGGGGGGGGGGGCACGGCGGAAAGGCTTTCTAGCAGCCCCTCCTGGGAGCTGAAGGGTGAGCCACCCTCGGCCCCCCATGGCACGGCCGCGGCAGACCCCGCCAGTCGAGCCCAGCTCCCGTCCCTCCGATTGCAGGCGCAGCCCCCCGGGGCTCTCCGAGGTCGCTGGGCAGCGCGTGGCCGCTGGGCCGATCGGCGTGAGAAGTCCCTGCTCTCAGTTGCTGCTGTCACACTGGGTTCATCAGTCTTTACTGAGCACCTTCCAAGAAGCTAGCGGGGGCCCCAAGGCACGTTCCTGAGCCAAGATGCAGGCAGGGGCGGTTGGGGGGGGGCGGCCTCTGTCCACGCCCCCTGCTCGTCCCTGGAATCGGGGGTCTGGGCAGGCCCAGAGTAAGGACAAGGGGGACCCAGGTGCAGTGGTGGCCTGGGGCCCGGGGGCGTGGGTGGGCCCCTCAGTAGACCCCCTTCAGCCGCTTGTTGTCGGGGTCGAAGGGGGACTTCAGGTGCGCCCGCGCGGCGTAGCTCACCCCCATCCTCTCCAGCGCGTAGTCCCCGCGCCTCACGAAGTCCAGCGAGACCTGGGGGCAGAGGAGGAGGGCACATGGGAGCCTGCGACTCCCGGGCTGCTGGGAACCGAGAGCCCCCCGCAAGCAGGAGCTCCTCGGCGGGAGGGGGTGAGCGCCCCTTCCAGCCCGGCCGCGGGGCCTGACGGCGAGGGGCAGCTCGGCTGCTAGGAGGGCCCGGCAGGGGACTCGGGGCCTCCGCTCCGTGAGTAACCGAGCCCCTGCTCGCTCCTGGCCGCTCCGGGCTGGGCGAGCCACGTGAAAAGCCACCGAGGCTCTTTGTGGACCGCGGCTTAGGAGCCGACAGGCTTCCGGGCCGAGCTTCGGAGCTGGGCGTGGGTGCCGGCGGTGTGAGCTCCTTCTGCCCACACGGGGCAGGGCCCTCTGGGGAGCCTCCCGCGCCCCTTCGCCCCCGCCCTTCTGTCGCCGGCCTGGTGGTGAGTTAAAACCCTGGGCATCGGCTGCCGCGCTCTGGAGAGCAGTGCATGCGGCCGGGACCTCGGCACCGACGAGTGGGCCAAGGGCCCGGGGGTGACGGGCTCAGGCCTGAGGGCGGCCGGGCACCCTGATTCCGGGCCTGCTCCCCAGCCGTCGCCCGACCTCGGACGGGTTCCCCAGCCTCTCTGGGTGGGCATCCTCGTCTGCACAGGGGCTCCCGGCTTTTGTCACCGGGGACCGCGGGGGGGTTAAATGTGACGGCACCTACAGCGTTCGAGTGTGAATGTGGGAGTTGCCCCTCCCGGTGCCTAGAGACCCAGGCGTGGCTGGGCCTGGGCACAGGTGTGATGTTCTCGTGAGTGTTTTGGGTGAAGCGTGAGACTTGAGTGACGTGCTGGCCGGGGGTTCCTGCGGATCCCCTCGAAGAGGACTCAGACGGAGAAGCGTGGGTGCCTGAGCAGGAGCTCCCCGAGAGTGGGGAGCCCGGGGAGGGCACAGCAGAGCTGGCTGGCAGCCGCCTCCAGAGCCTTTCCTTCTGGGGCGCAGGTTTCCTAATCTGAGGTTCGCTGGCGTGAGGGCGAACGTCCAACGGCCACTGTCGGCCAGGGCGTGGGGAGTCCTGACTTGCAGCGTGGCGACGTCTGGGGTACAGACCTCGGAGTGCCCTGATCAGAGCCAGGGAGAGACGGGAAGCCGGTGCTCGTCCAGCTACTTGTCTGCATGACCCTCCAGCCTAACTTCCTTGGTCACGTTTGCATAAACCCACCCTGACCTACAGGCACGGGGAGGGTTATCCTCCCCTTAGCAAGAAGAGACGGCCGAGCGTCCACCCCACGCCCCACCGCGTGCAGCGGGTGAGCCAGGCGGGGGCCAGACCCAGGGCTCGGAGAAGGCCCCGTGTCACCCCCAGGGGCCCCTCTCTGAGGCAGCCCCCATGTCATGTCAGCTGCTGTAAATGAAGTGCTCTTTCTAAGCTATCATCCTAGGGTCCTGGGAGCAGGGGGCATGTCTCTACCTACTTTACAGACGGGGAAACTGAGGCTCGGAGCCCAGGGTCACAGAGCAGGCAAAGGGCTGTCGGCAGCCAAGCCTGTGCTCTGAGCCTCCAAGTGCTGCCCCGGGGCACAGGGACTGCCTGGCGTTCTCTGAGGCCACCCAGGGCTCAGGACAGAGAGCCCTGGGCCGGCCACGCAGGCATCCCCCGCAGCAGGGGCCGTGCAGCCGTAGGCAGCTCAGCCTCTCGGGCTGGCCAAGCGGGTGGAGCCCTGGGGCGGGGCTGGGCATGGCGCGGCCTGGGGCACACGCCAGGCGCTCACGACGGCGATGAGTGTCTCCTCGTCACACCACCCAGCCCACATCACGGGGTCCCTCTAGGACCCAGCCCATCCCAGTGAGCATCTGGACCCCACCCCGGGCTCCGAGCCCGGAAGGCCCTTGCCGGGGCGCCTTCTCCACCCCACCCCCAGCATGGGGGGCGGCACCCGAGCTATAGGGGATTATTTGAGTATCAAAAGGGTTGCTTGGGAAAATGGGTAGGTTTCCACCATCCAGAAGGTGCTGCCCCTTCTGCCTCGCTGCCAAGCTCATGGGTGTGCACGTGTGTTCAAGTGTGATTGTGTGCATGCCTGCGCATGAGTGTAAGTGCACGCACGTCTGTGTGCGCATGTGTGTTGTGTACATGTGTGTGCATGCGTGTGTGTTGAGTGCACATGTGCGTGTGTGCATGTGTGTGAACGCACATGTGTGGGCATGTGTGGGCATGTACATGTGTGCATGCATGTGCGAGGTTGGGTGCATATGTAAGTGCATGTGTGTGCACATGTGTGGACGTGGGCTTGCATATGTGTGAATGCGTGTGTGTGACTGCACGTGTGCACATGTGTGTGTGAGATTGTGTGTGCATGTGTGATTGGATGCAAGTGTGTGCACAGGCCGGTGTGGACCCCTCCCCCATCCCTGAGCCTCCCCCCGCCATGCTGCCTCTGGCCCTCAGTTTCTCCAGCTGAAACAGGGACCGGATGAGACAGCGGGTGTCCCCTGCAGTAGGGTTTTCATCGACCCTCCCGGGGTGGGAGAAGAGCTGGAGCCAGAGGCCACCTGGGTGCAAGGCTGCCTTGCTCAGAGCTGGGGGCTCCTCGGAGCAGCCGAGACCCCAGAGACTGCCACCCAGCCGGCAGCTCGAGGCACTAAGGGGGGCATGGAGAAGCCCTGGTACCCAGAGAAAAGGCTGTGGGCCGAGGCCGCTGTGGCCAAGGACTGGACACAGTGCCTCAGCCCTGGGCTCCGCGGCTTCAGTGCTGAGCTCCACCCCTGGGCTCAGGCCCCTCCAACCCAGGGTGGGGGAGCGGCGTGTGGCATCACCCCTTGTCTGGGCGTCGGGGATGGGAGAAGGCAGCTTTGCACCCTCTAGCACCCTGCAGGCATGGGGCCCCAGGACCACCCGGTGGGCTCAGGCGCCCTGCGGTTTGGGGCCCCAGCGTCTGGGAGAGGAAGGAGTAAAGTGAGGAGGGGAGCAAGGCAGGGTCCTGGGAGAACACGGTCTGCTTCTCCCGCCACCCCGGAGCCTGTGCCCAGGGCGCAGGGCAGCGACCAGAGGCCAGGTCTGCTCTGCAGGGACTTGGGATGTCGGCCTGGCAAGCCTGGGGCTCCCAAAGTCCCGGTCCTTCAAAAAGAAGAGAGAGGCCGCACCGACTGCCCGGAGACCTGGCCCCCTTGCCACTCCCACGCCGCGTCCGCCCCTGCCTCCGCCCGCCCCCTCCGAGGCCCTCTGCGCCTGCCAGGGGCTCGGGACCCGAGGCCGCCATGAAGGGCCCGGCTTGCCGGGGAGGGGGACAGACTCACCGGCCCGCCACTAGGATCCCGGATGTAACCGTAGGCAATGGTCTTGTCGAGGGCGAATCCAAAGTCGGCCCTGCGGACGTGGCCCACCACGTGGCCGTCCCTCCAGATGGCCTCCAGGCCGAACATGGGCACTTTCCTGGAAGAAGCAGCAGAGACAGCTCGGAGCAGAACCCTCTGTGAGGGAATGTGTCTGCTTGAGCCACGGCGCGCAGGACCACGCCTGCGAGGCCACGCGGGAGGGGCCAGTCTGCCCAGAGCCCGGCTCGCAGTGAGGAAGCATCAACCAGGACTCGCCTCGATCCTTATGGGAAACGAGCCCCGTCCATGTGGAAAAGACCCAGCCTTAGGCTTCTTTCCAGTGTAACCGCTGAACGCTGTAAAATCTTACACCATGCCTCTTTGTCTGGTTCGTCTTTTTTTTTCAGCATATATTGCATAATTGATTGGAATTACTTTACTTCATTCTCCCTGTTAAAGTCTTGAAAATTCAGAATAGCAAGGCAGAGAAAAGTTAAAATAACGGACATGCAGCACCCAGAGGTAACTGGTAACATTTGGTGCCCGTCTCTCCCAGGCCTCGTGCCACGGGCTCCTGGGGCCAGGCCCAGCCCCGGGGGGGTGGGCAGGGCCAGGGCAGGCACAGGGCGGCACGGGGCACGTCTGGGCTGCGCCGCCCTAGCGAGCGTGGGAGCCACGTTGAGTGAAAGAAGCCCGGGAGGGCTCCCGCTGCCGTGCACGGAGGCCTGTCTCCTCTGGCCTGGCCACAGCCCTCCAGAGAGGGTGCAGTTGTCATCCTCCAGGCAAGGGAACAGGCTCAGAGAGGGCACTGGGCTTGCCCCACGCCACAGAGCAGCAGCAAAGCGGTGACCGCTGCCTGTGACGCCACTGCCAGTGTCTCCTCTAGGCTGTGGGGATGGGGCAGCCCAGAGCTGATCTGCAGCAGGTGGACCCCCGAGCAGAGCGAGCTGCGGCGGGGACAGCCCGTGCCTGCCGAGGCTGCTCCCGGAAGGCGCCATTCATGAGCCTCGGGTACCTTAGAGAGGTCGTCTCTGTCTACGAGGGCCCATCACACAGGGAGCCAGAGCAGCCGCCGGACGACGGCAAGCCCGGCTCTCCTCAAGTCGTCACCCATCACCCTCCATACTTCTTTGGAAGGCTCCGGAAAGCCGGGAGAAAGTGGCACCATGTGTGGCTGGCTGTCAGCTCCAAATCAACAAAGCCAAAGGCGCCTCGTCTCCCTGGCAACCGTTGCCGTTCAGATTCCGTGTCGGTGCCAGCAGTGGGCCTGATGCCAGCCCCCCGCCCCGCCTGTCACAGAGACTTCGCGAGCCTCGAATTACCACTTCCCATCATCGTGCCGAAACCCGAGCGGAAGCCAGCGCTCTCGGGCCCGGGGACGTGTGACGTGCTCACGCAGTCCCCCGTGGGGGGCCAAGGAGTTGGGCCCCCTGAGACAGGGGCTCTCGCGCCATCTCTGGCCTGTGGCCAGGCAGGAGCCACCCTGGCCCCCACGCCTTTTCCATTTCTAAGGGGGACGGCATGCTCTGCTGCATCAGGGGCTGCAGTGAGGGCTTAGCTGGGACACAAGGGAGGTCGCCGCTTGGAGACCAAGGCAGGGGGACCCCCAAGGCCCTGGACCACCCACAGGGGAGCGGCTGCCTCCTTCAGAATCTCTGTATCCCCCCAGCCCCCAGCCCTCGGGGAGGGGTTGAGCGTGAACCCCTGCTCCAGAGCCAGAAGGGCCTGCCCTGGACCCCAGCTCTGCCTCGGACGGCGTCTGGCACGCCTCAGTTTCCTCCTCTGGAACAGGCTGCCATGGGAGAGACAGCTGGGCACCCGCCGCCTCGGGTCCGGGAGGCGTGGATGCGGGAGGAGGCCGGCACCCACGCTTCTGCTGGGGACACTCACTCATCCACGGTGAAGCACACCAGGCGCCGGGGCAGGCCCGTGGCCCGCTGCCTCTCCAGGGCTTCGCGCCCCAGGAAGGGGACGGGGGACTTGAGCTTGCAGGTGAAGGCCAGGCCAGCCTCCAGGGGGCTGTCATCGGGCCTCAGGTCCGCATGCCAGTGCCGGTAGCCTGAGGGTGGGGGAGGTGGGCACAGGGTCAGCGCCCGGCGGGAGGCAGCCTCTACGAGACACACGTGGATGCCCACCCCCAGCTCCCCGTCAGAGCCGCTCCTGCTACGTGGGCAGGAAGGGGCATCCTCGACGCCAGAAGTTTCCGCTGGGCGAGCTCGCCTGAACTGGACCGCCTCCATCAGCCTCCCAGTCCTTGGGGAGGGGGGTTTGTGAATGGGCCTGGGCAGGAGCCAGGTGTGCCCTCCCCACAGCCCTCCCTGATGTGCCCCCACGTTCCGCTCCGTGGGATGAGCAGCTGGACTTCCTCTAGGACCTCACGGCGGCGCAGAGGGGCTGGATTCGAACCCGGCCCTGGCACTTGGCCGCTGTCGTCGTGCGGGCAGGTGTGGGTGATGACGCACGTCAGGGGCCCACAGGGAGGAGTGGGGGTACACAGACAGCTTCGTGGGGCTCGGCGCGGCACGAGGGCCGCACGGCTTCTCTGCCCCTGGGCTCGTTCCGAGCTGGTCCTGTAGGGCCCGTGTCCCCAGGCAGACCCGCCCGTGCCAGGCAGACCCCGACTCACCTTTCTCGATGCTCAGCGAGTCGATGGCCCGGTACCCCGCGTTGACGAGGCCAAACCTGGCCCCCGCCGCCATCACCGCCTTGTACACAGGCACGCAGGACGCCCGCGGGACATGCAGCTCCCAGCCCAGCTCCCCCACGAAGGACAGCCTCATGGCACGGACCTGCGAGGGCCGCGGCCGCGCTCAGACAGGGCGCGGGCCGGGCGAGGGCTGTGTCACCAGTGTCGACTGGCCCCAGGACCCGGCCGCTCACCAGGGGCGCGGTGCCAGGAGAAGCCAGGCCAGCGCCTCGCACCTCTCCGAGGCGGGGGCGGGTGGGCTGGCTGGAGGTCCCCGGGCGCCGACCTTCCTCTAAGAGACTCTGCGGCTGCTGTGACAAATTTTCACAAACTGGGCCCACAAGGGAAATCTGTTCTCCCCCAGTTCTGGAGGCCAGAAGTCCAAAATCAGGGTGACGGCCAGCCTTGCGCCCTCCTTCCGCCTCTCTCCTGGCTTCTGGGGCCCCAGGCCACACCCCTCCAATCTCTGCATCTACCTCCCCCATGTGTCTCTGGGTGTCTAGTCCTCTTGTCACAAGGATACCAGCCACTGGGTCTAGGGCCCCCCTAAATCCATCTGCAAAGACCCTCTTTCCACATAAAGTCCTACCCACAGCTTCCGGGGCTTAGGACATCGACACAGCTTTTGGGGGCACCATACAGACCCTCACAGCGGCCTTGGCAAGCCTCTTAGCCACCTTTGGCCTCCATTTGCCTGCCTGTAAAATGGGGTCATGACTCCCTGGCTTTGTTTCTAGAAGCTTCTGAGGTGGCCCGCGAGGGAGCTGGTGGGAGGCCACAGCCCTGCCGAGAATCCTCCTGGGAGCTGGAGGGACAAAGGAGTCGGGGGAGGGGTGGCCGAGCACCAAGACAGCTGCTCCCAGGTGCCCCGCGCCTGCCAGCCTGGCTGGCCCCGGCTGCCTCCATGTTGTATTACAACAGATGGCACCCAACGTGGGGCACAACTAGTCTTTTCTCTGCATAAGTGCCGTGGAAACAATGACTGCTGGGCTCCGCGGGCAGGCTCAGCCTCTGCCCCAGGCACTCGAGTCTCCAGTGCACGAGCCACCTCCGGCCAGCACCACCCTGGAGGGCAGGCACCCAGCCTGGGAGGGGCTGTCACAGGTGCAAAGGCACTGGGGCACGGGGCGCGGTGGGCTGCAGAGAGCGGGAGGGGCGCCCACGGGGAGGCTGAGGGGGCCTGCTCATCGCGCTGCTGCCTCATCCTTGGCCATGACTCTCCTTGCAGGAGAGCTGGGAGCCAGGAAGGGATGGGGCCCTGAGCCCCAGAGAGAGGGCGGAGCTGCTTCTGGGATGTTCCCTGGGCTGCGCTCTGTACCTACGGCACAGCTGGGGGTTGAATGGCGTGCCCCACAGAGGACCGCGTCCGGGGTGCCGCCCGTTTGTAAACAGGAACTTTGGTTAAGGTGGGGCCAGTCTGAAGGAGGCAGCTCTGAATCCAGGTGCCCGGAGGCCTTAAAGGAGTCGGCCAGTAGACGCAGGAGGCCGAGGCAGCCAGAGAGGAGCGAGGGGTGGCCGTGTGACGAGGGCGCCACCGGCGTTGGGAGCCGGCCTGGTCTTGCCACCATCTTGATTTTGGTCCGCGCCGTGAGCCAACGAGGGCTGCTGATTAAGGCGGCACACCACGGGCTTTTGCAGCCCTGGTGCCAACAGACGAGGCCGCCATGGCCGCGGGGTTGTTACTTAAAACATCCCTGGGGGGTGCAGAAACAGAGGCTGGAGAGGTGCCGCGCCTGGCCTGGGGACACGCAGCTGTGACGGAGCCCGTCCCTGCGGGGAGCGCGCCTCCCTGTGCTCCTGGGCACAGCCCCCCGTCAGAGGCCCC
Organism: Tolypeutes matacus; assembly: GCA_026826555.1. NCBI lineage: Eukaryota > Metazoa > Chordata > Mammalia > Cingulata > Chlamyphoridae > Tolypeutes > Tolypeutes matacus. Next base: position 126,671 of record JAKSZT010054401.1, read on the forward strand.
CAGCCGCTCTCCACATCCATTCGAGGCTCCCACTGCACGGAGAGCCCCAGCCCTGCCCAGGGGAACGAGAGGTCCCCCACCGAGGCCACTTTCACGCCTGGCTGTCTGTTCTGACTGCGTGTCATTTATAAACCCAGCGTCCGCCCGGTGCCCTCCTCCGAAGCCACGGTGTCTCCGTGTGGGCCTGAGGGTTCGGCCGGGACGTCCAGAGTGGAGCGAATCGAGAGCGCGCAGGCCGTCCAGAGGCTGACCCCACCGTGACTCATGCTCACGGGACTGTCTGGTGCGGCTGCCGCCAGGAGAACGTCCATGCCGGAGGCCCTGGGACCAGCTCCCTATAAATCTGACCCTTTAATCGAGCGGTGGCCCAGAAGCTGGAGTCTAAAAGCCTTTGGGACAATGCACATTTTCTCCGAGTTGCCATTTGCCTGGGTATCTCAAAAACACTCAAAAGTGACACAGAAGAATGTCCTGTTGGCATTTCGCTGGCTCCCTAGTGCCAGCCTGAGGCCCCCGGCAAAGACTGCCTTGTCAACGGGGTTCTAATTTTAGGCCACCTACGGAGGAGCTTGGGGCTCAGAGCCAATCTCATCCTGAAACTGAGTTTAAAAATAATTTCTAAAGCGTACCTCCTGACAGGCACCCCTCCCCGGCGCCGGAAAGGTCGGCGCGGGTGTCCGGTGCAGACGCACAGCTGGGATGGAGGCAGCACACGTGTGAGGGCAGAGGCGGCGGGGTCTGCTCCCTGTGCCCTGTGCACAGAATGGTCCCAAAGAACAAGAGCTCCTGATCGCAGGAGCGGGCGGACCTCTGCTTCCCAGCAAGGGGGCTGAGGAGCTCCAGGTGAGCTTCCACGTTCACGGCATCACCGGATCCCCAGGCATCTTGCAATTTCCGCACCAGCGGTGTAGATGTAATGAGGGGGATGGCTCCAAGCCGCTCCGAACAGGCCGAGGACGAGGAGATTCGGCACGCGGGCTCTGAGTCAGCCAGGCTCAGAGCCGCCCCCGTGAGCCAGCCTCTCGGCCGCAGGACCCCCACCTGTTAAATGGGGCGCGGCTCGTGCTGGTGAGCACCAGGTTGACGGAGAGGGTGGTGCCTGGCACGGGGTCTCACTCAGGTGGATTTAAAAGCCCCGAACTGGAGACAAAACCCCCTTGCAAGTCGGAGCCCCTGGCTGTTACAGGAGCTGCTGGCAGTGGCCAGCACAGAGCCATGGCAGGGAAACCTTTCACTCCGTGGGTGGGAAACTGAGGCCCAGGGACCCTGCGTGGTTTGAACAAGGCACCTTGGCAATGTTTGGGCAGCAGGAAGCGGAGCCCAGGACCACAGCGCGGCGATGGCAAGTATAAGAGAGAAGGCTCCGGACAAGGAGGCTGGATGGGAAGCTGCACCCTGCATCCAGCAGGAGACTAAGGAGATGCTAGAGAGGATGAGGCAGGGGCGATGTACTGAAAGATAACGGCAGACAACTTTCCAGAACTGAAGGCTGTGGCAGTTTGAGATTATTTTATGAATCCCAAAAAGAAAAAGATTATGTTTTTAAACCAGTCTATTCCTGTGGGTGCGATACCTTTTGCCTTGAATGTGGCTGAGGGGTCTTAGATGACTGGATGAGATCACTTTAGGGCTTTTGCCTGGATTGCGTCAGTGAGGCGTGACTCAGGTTGAGTCTCTGCCCTCTTGCTGGGTCTGATATAAATGAGACACACACACAGACAGACAGACAGACACAGGAAAAGGAAGCCGCCATTTTTCATCCTGCCATGGGAGAGGACTAGAGGACCACGTAAGCACGAAGCCGCAAGAGGCTGGGCCCAGGGAGCAGGTCAGGAGGAGACGAGCCCTTCTTTACGCCTGAAAACTTACAGCTGAGCTCAGGAAGAAAGCAGCACAGCCGACGCTGATGTGCACGGTCCGCGAAGAGACAAGCCCCGTGCCTGGCTGCTGCCAGCTGAGTGCCAGCCTCGGCAGAGGTCGGGGGCCATCTTCTTCAACACGGGGGGCGCTGACTTTGGAGGGAAAGCACCTCTGATGGTGCCCTGAGTTGGCCTTCTCACAGCCTCAGGCTGTGAGCTTTTACCCTGAATAAACTCCCTTTCTAAAAGCCAGCCCCTTCCTGGTACTGTGCATCGGCAGCCCTTCGGCAAAGTAAAACAAAGGCCACGAGCTCTCAGGCTGCAGAAGCACAGAGAGCACCAAGCAGGAGAAATTCAGACCAATCCCTGCCTAGAAAATGCTGTGGCAGCCACAGAACATCGAAAGCGGGGAGGAGGGTCATGAGAGGGACTTGGGAGGGACGCTGGTGACCTGCCAGGGAGGCCCCTGGAACTGACTGCAACGAGAGATGCTATCCAGCTGCTGTAGTACCTTTCAAAACACAGAGCAAGTGTCACTAACCAACAACCTAGGAGCTCCAGCTTTTAAGAGCAGGTGCAATGATGATTTTTCAGATAAAGACAGAGTTTATCATCCACAGATTCTTCTCAAAAGAACTCGTAGTGAATGGGTTTCAGAAAAGGAGGGGACAGTGGCTGGTGGTTGCCCTGCCAGGGAAGACAAAGACAAAACGAAGGCAGGGGAGGGCGGCTGGCGGGGAGCGGCAGGGAGGTCTGTAGCCGCAGCGGACGTGGCGCTCCCGCTCAACCCTGAGACCTGTTTGAAACAGACGCCTCAGCATCAAGCTCTGAACAAGTGGCGCTAGGGAGAAAGCCGAGAGACCGGCGGCGTCTGATCACGTGCACCCTGCCTCCGTGGCATTCTGCATCCTGCTATCAGCAGACAAATTTAGCTCTGCAAATAAAGGGTTGGGACTGGGACTTTTGTGCTGCAGTCTGCTCGGTCTGGACCCCGCTGGGAGCTGATGCTCCCTTGCCTGCTTGGCCACAGCCTGGTGGTGAGGATTTGGGGATCGAGAGGGCTTGAGGGCGCAGGGCTCTTTCCAGTGGCTGGCACTGTTCCCCGCCAGGCGACCTAGAGAGGAACGCAGATTCCCAGAAGCTGGCAGGAGCCCCTTGCCTGCTGTGAGCTCCCTGGGGCTTGGGCTCCTTGGCTGTAGAATGGGGACGATGGAGGCCCCTCCAGGATGGGGTGACAAAGAAGAGGTCAGCAGGAAGGGGTTAGACCTGTCGAGTCCCACTCGCCTCCGTAAGCGGCTTTCCTATATCCCCAGGTCTTTTCCCTTTCAGAATTGGTCAAGGGCCCTCTCCTTTTGGAAGAGGTGGGGTCTCAGAGACTTCCCCAGAAACTGTCCGGTCCTGGATGGAGTTCCATAGGGCATCTCAGGTTGCCATGGCAAGAGGATTCTCACCTCCCTCCCCCTGCCCAGGGCCACATGACACAGCACCCCCATCTCCGTCAGCCTCAACCACAAGGGCCAGTGGGCTGGAGGCGCATCTGCCCCAGGAGGGCAAGGCAGAGCCAAGCTATCGTGGAAGCCTCCAAGACCCCCAGAGCGCAGGGGCTGGTAGGCCACGTCTGCTTGAATCCTCATGAGGTGACACCCCAACAGCCAGAGAGAAGGAGCCAGCCCAGGGCAGGCGACGCCCATGCGCAGACGTCCTGCTGGGCCCCATCGTGGTCCCAGGCACCTGAAGGCGCAGCCAGCCCTCCTGGCAGGTGCCGTGGTGGCCGCGGCCCAGCGCGGGCGTGGGGGGCCCAGACCTACCAGGCTTGCATCTGGGTCCCCATGTGCCTCCTCGGGTCCCAGCCCCTCCTCCGGAGACCACGATGCTCACAGCACTTCCCTCAGAGGGATCACAGGAGCACGTGACAAAGCCACAATCTGCGTAAAAATCCAGGCAGAACTGGCGCTATTCGTGAGGGGGTGCTGCCTGCACCCCCATTTTTACGGGGGGGGGGACTGGGGCTCCGGGAGGTTAAGCCTCTTGCCCAAGGCCTGGCTCTTGGGTGTGTGGGGGAGCAGTTTGGGAGCATTCACTGATCTGCTCAAATAAACTCCCACATGGCCGATTTCAAGCTGCCATTTTCCATTTCAATTACAACTTTCCTGGAAGTGCAACCACCAGCTCTTGCCAGCTGGTATGAGCCGGTTCCAGCTCGCGCTGACCAGCCTCACGGCAAGGAAGTGGCGGAGCAGGAGAGCGAAGCTTGCCTTACCACAAGGTAACCCTCCCTGCCCTTGACCAGCCACTGGAATATTGACGGGGGACACGTCTGGGGCTCAGTGAAAGGGGGTGTTGGGTCTGGCTTGCACTCCGCACAGCCCCGAAGCCAGCGTGGAGCGCAGACCTGGCTGGCTGCCGCGCCTCGGGGACTGTCTGTGCTCAGACCAGGACTTCTGAGTCCAGGGAGGTGCTGGCTCACCAGCCCCACTGTGGCTCAGAGGCCATGCTGGCCCCAGCGGGGGAGGCGAGCCCCTGGGGGCTGCTCCGAGCAGGTGCACCACTCAGAACAAGTGCACGGAGTGCCCCTCTGGGCAACCATCGCGGTCAGCCTGTGCAGATGTGCCCACAGAAGCAGGCCAACCTGCCCAAACTTTCGGCGCACATTAGCTCACGGCCGTCTACACGTTTCCAGGGTGCTCGGTTGTGTAACGTCACCACAACACGCCAGGCACAAACGCAGCCCCCCTTAAATAAGTGAGGCTCCCCAGGGTCCCAGAGGTGGAGGATGGCCTGGGGTCAGAGCATGTACAGCCTTCAGTGGGGGCCTGCTGCCCTCAACCCTCTGCAGGGGGTGTTCAGTCAGTCTCCAGCTTTCAGACCCTCTGGAGGCCCCCAAGACACACTGATTCTAAGAATACTCCCCAAGGGGGAGAGTTCATACCCTCCCGTTTGCCGCAGGAGCCACAGATGGTGGTGGAGTTGATGGTAGAGGTGG
>JAKSZT010054401.1:140539-270619 GCA_026826555.1 Tolypeutes matacus
GCAGCAGGGACGGGCGGGCGGTAGGGGCAGGTGGGCAGGCAGCAGGGGCAGGTGGGCAGGAAGCAGGGGCAGGCGGGCAGCAGGGGCAGGTGGTCGGGCAGCAGCCCGTGGGGAGGCTGCCCCCGAGGCCAGGGAGCCTGGAGCGTCCCGCCCACTGCCTGCCCCACCCTGGACCCCCACGGCTCCCCGATGCCAGTGGGATCACACGTCACTGATAAAGGAAGAGCCACTGAGGTAACTGAAAAAACAACAGCCTCCCTGCTGGTTCTCAGCAAGGGGGCAGCAGGCGGCAGAGCTGGGGGTGGGCGCAGGGCCCAGCCCCTCCCTCCCCAGAAGGCTCGGCCGGCAGCGGGGAGCTGGGGCCCCTCTAACCTCCCCAGGTATTTGAAGCCCTATGTACCCTGAAAAACATGGTTTTGCCTTTTCTCCTCTAGGGGCTGATGAGCTCAGAGACAAGGGCTGAGTCTGCTCCAGGCCGCGGGAGGTCCTGACTTCCTGGAGGAGCCGAATGGCCCCCTCCCCGCCCGTCTCACACACACACACACACACACACACACACACACAGGAGGGCCTGAGAGTCGCTGAGCCACCTGGTGCCCCAATCAACCGAAAACAAAAGTGGGCCCAGGCCCAGTGGCAAGGCTGCTCCTTTCCACGGCCTCTGGGCCTGGGGAGGGAGGGCGAGGGACGTGGGCTTTTCATTTTGTGCTTTTCTGTACAGTCAGAATGTTTCCTCCGGGCCTGGATTCCTCCAGCACCACACAAAAATCAATAAAGGTATTTTTAAATCACACTTAAGGCTGCAGCTGCTAATGTAAATCACGGCATTCTTCTGACTTGTGATCAGATGCACCATGTTTAATTAACACACTTATAAAATCCATGCATCCTTAATTGACATACAAGACTAGTACAGTTTTTAAAACCTAAAAATAAAATGAAAAAAAAAATTTAATTGAAAACCATTAAAAAAAAAAAACAAACTCCACGTGCCTATTTTCTAGGTTTCAGGCCCTCCCCCAGGACCTCGAGGTCCCCCCACAAACCCACCCCTGTGGATGTGGCTTGTGCCCTGTCGAGCCTTCCCGCCCCCTCGCGTTTGCTGGCAAAGCCCCTCCCGGGCAGCCTCCAGCTTCCTTCAGAGGGGCCAGGCCCCTACACCGTCCCCTTCCCCTCAGACTCCCTCTTGCCTCAGGCCCCCACGAGGCCCAACCCTTAGCTCGCGGAATCCACCGGAAGAACGGATGGTTGCGCTCAGTTTACAAAGCACTTTCATGGCAACACCCCCGTGCGGAGGGCCTGGCGGATGGGGAAACCGAGGCCCAGGGAGGCTGCTTCCCAGCCTTCCTGGCTCTTCCAGGCTCGATTGCCCACAGCAGCTCTGGGAGGGGGTCTTCTTGTCTGCACCTCGTGGACGGGGAAACTGAAGCTCAGGGATCAAATGGCCATGGCCTGCGTCCCCGCTTGGGTCCCTCCGTTCTGTCTCCCCAGCTAGACTGGTTCTCTGAGGACAGACGGCAGGGGCAGGGGCTGTGCCACCCCCTCTCCCAGCCCCTGCTGACCTCCGCGGCCAGCGCCCCATGGGCACCACCACCCACCTCGCGGGCTCCTACCTCCAAACCTTCCTGCCTGGCGGCTTCTACCCGCCCTTACAGCTCAGGCCAGACACCACCTCCTCCAGAAAGTCTTCCAACCCTGGCTCAGCTGTCCTCCACGACCTTCCATAATGCCTTGCTCTTTCCCAAATCTTTGCCTTTCTGGGTGTGCCCTAATTATCTGTTCCTGGATCTGTCTTGCCCCACGGTGGGCTGTGGGCTCCAGAGCACCGCCCCCCCACACCTGGTTCAGCTCCTACTTCCACCTGCTGCCCCGGGTCTGCCACAGATAAAGGAACAAACAAATGAATGCTTTAAAAAAAAAAACAAAACCCTCTCCCAATGCCTGGGCCTGAGCTTGGCTCCAGGGGTCCCTAACCAAGTACCCCTCCTGACTTGGCTTCAGGGACCTGACTGAGCCCCCCTAACACCCTCCCCCAGTGCCTAGGCCAGAGCTCAGCCCAGGGGCCCTTGACTGAGCCCACACCCCCATCACAGCAGCACAGAGTCTGGCCCGGGCCCAGGCCCGGGGAGGTCAGTTTTCTGAAAACACGGCCTGAGCTCTCTGCCACCTGTGCCGTGTCCCCAGAGGGCTCAGCTCAGTGGCAGCCCTGAGAGGCACCTAATTAACTCCTTGAACTCTGCAAACGCTGGCTCTCAGAGTTGGCGGTGAGGCCACTCTCTGCAGAAAGAGAATGCTTCCTGCTCTTTGCAAATCCGGTTTCCTTTTTCCCCTAATGGAGACACGGGATTGATCCTGTGCAGACCAAGGGGGACAAACAGAGTGGCAGTGGCTAGAGGCAGGTTTTGGCTCAGAGTAACGGTCAGGGCTATGCAAAAATTGAATGGTAGGCACTGAGCTCCCCGTCACTGGGAGCATGCAAGCTGAAGTGGAGAGCCTGCACAGGGCAATCCAGATGCCAGCTGGATATCCTCTAGGTATTCTTCCAGTCCTGAGATGGGGAACTGAGAAAGCTAATCCAACACAGGTACAGGGGCAGCAAGGAGCTGACCTCATCCTTAGCTCACTCTGTTCCGGGCTGCCAGGCCGCGCATACCCACACTGTGGCTGCAGTACAGAAAGGTGCAAAGACCCCGTCACCGAGCACTCCGCGTTCCAGCGTCACTGCCTGCACAAAGCCTGAGTGCGGCCCGAAGCGCAGGCCCTGACCCTGGCAGGCACGACAGGTCACTGCGGAGCAATCCTTGACAGGCCCACCCCTGCTGGCTCCCATCGCCCTCGGGGGCATCTCTTACCTTCAAAGGCGGGGGCCAGAGCGGGGACGGGCGGCCCAGGGGCCAGGCGGCTGGCAGTCAGGTCACTCTCGGTGCCCCCCCAGTGGTTCAGCATGCAGGTGTACACGGTGGAGCCTACGGGCAGGGAGACAAGTCGCGCCTGTGCGGGTCTGGGAGCATGCGTGCGCCAAGCCTGGGCCCCCACCTAACAGGAAGCTCCCGTGGGGCTGACCTTGGGGGCCCCTCAGCTCAGTGGCTCCACCATGACGACAGTGGCCCAGAGAGGGCTAAGGATCCAGGGCCCCAGAAATGTCGGGAATGGGGGAGCTTCTTCCTTCCTGCAGTGCTGTGGCACCCTCCCACCCCACTGTGACGCTGGGAAGTCTTTAGGGTCAGACTCCATGCTTAATCCAGCTCGGTGCTCCAGCACGAAGCCCTGTGCCAGGTACAGCACTAGCTCAACTACTGCCTGTTGAATAAATTAACATGTGGACGGACAATGGGTGAATGGGCAGATGGAGGTGAATAGGAACGTGGGGGTTGGAAGGTGGGTTTATGAGATGGAAGGGGAGATGGATGGCGGCATGGATGGGTGGGTGGATGTGTAGACAGGTGGAGGGCTAATTAATAGGATTCATAGAGGGTGGGCAGGAGGTTCACATGTGAGTGGGTAAGTGGGCTGACTGGAAGGATGGATGGACAAACGGATGGATGGATGGACAAACAGATGTATGGATGGATGGATGGATGGATGGATGGATGGATGGATGGATGGATGGGCAGGTGGGCGGGTGGATGGTTGGATGGGTGGATGGGGATGGGTGAAGTTTTGGGTGGATGGATTGGGAGGATACGATGGTAGGTAGGTGAAGAAAAACGATGTGAATATCCCAAATATTAAATGGGACATACTTTACTGAAAAATCGTTCATTATTTATCTGAAATTCAATTTAACTGTATAGCCTATATTTTTATTTGCTACATCTGGAAACCCTTTCTGGGAAGGGCACTCTTGGGGAGGACATAGCTGGGCTCCCCAGTCCCAGCAGACATATTCTGAGGGCTTTCAGCTTGAATCCTTTCTGGAACAAAATGAAAAAGGGAGTGAGAGAACAAAGAGGAGAAGGAGGGAGGGGGGGACGGAGGAAGAGGTGGGGTCCTAGGGCCAGGCCAGGCCCTGGGCAGAGGGACCGGACAGAGAGGCCCAGGGGAGAGCAGTGTGTGCAGGAGCCCAGAGGGGACAGGGTCAACTTGCCCCCTTGCCCAGTGCCTGGGGCTGGGCCCATGGAGCTCTGCCTGGCACCAAAATGGGGAGAAGCAAATCTCAGCCCAGGCCCCATACCTGGGGATCTGTCGACATCTGCAGAGAAGAGCCAGTCAGCAGCCTTCCTCGCATCCAGTCCCACCAGGTAGAACTTCCCGAAGTAGGACATGTCGAATACAGCAGCGGCCCCCCTGCAGGCCAGGCACTCCCTCTTGATCTGAAAGTTCCAGGGAGGTGGGGCTGCCGGGAGGGCTCTGAGCCATGCTTCCTCCTCAAAGACATGGAGCTCTTTCCAACACACCTGCTTTGAGCCTCCTCCTTCCCCTCCAGGAAACCTCCCTTGTTGCCCAATTCCTTCCCAAGAACACACCATGAGACATTCTCAAGGGCACGTGGAACATTCTCCATGATAAATCACATGCTGTACCATGAAACAAGCCCAAATAAATTCAAAATGACTAAAATCATACAAAGTGGGTTCTCTGGCTACAGTGGAATTAAATTAGAAATCAATTGGAGAAGGAAAACTAGAAAATTCACAAATAAGTGGAAATTAAAAAAAAAACAAAAAACTAAATAACCAACAGATCAAATAAGAAATCACAAGGGGAATTAGAAAAAGTTTTGAGATGAATGAAAATACAAACAAAGCATACTAAAACTCAAGAGATGCAATAAAGCAGTGCTTACAGGAAAATTTATACCTATAAATGCCAATATTGAAAAAGAAGAAAGATCTCAAGTCAATAACCTAAACTTCTGCTCTAAGAAACTAGAAAAAGGAGAACCAAATAAACCCGGAGCAAACAAAAGGAAAGAAGAAATAAAGATTAGAACAGAAATAAATGAAATAGAGAATGGAAGGGAAAAACAACAAAACCAAAAGTTGGTACTTTGATAAGTCCAATGAAACAGACAAACCTTTAGCTAAACTGACAAAGAGATGATAATTACTAAAATCAGGAATGAAGGGGACACCATTATCCATCTTACCAAAATAAAACGGGTTATAAGGGAATACTGTGAACACTGTCTGCCAATGACTAGATAACCTGCATGAAATAGACCCCTACTTCAAACTACACACAAAAATGAACGCAAAATGGGTCATAGACCTAAATGTAAGAGCTAGAACTATTTGTTAAAAATCTTAGGAGTAAATCTCCATGACCTGGGGTTAGGCAATCATTTCTTTGACATGACACTAAAAGCACAAGCAACAAAATTACTTCAGCTTCATCAAGATTAAAAACGTTTGTGCTACGAATGATACTATCAAGAAAGTGAAAAGAGAACCCACAGGATGGGAGGAAATATTTGCAAATCATATGTCCCCTTAATCATTGTCTTGCTTCTTTACTCCCAGTTCCAGGCACTTGCCAAGTATAACTGACTCATGCAGGTGAATTAAACTGTCATTGCATGGTTATTAAAAAAAAAAAAAACTCTGTAGGAGAAGGTTGTCCTCAATGCCCCAATATTTAAGGACAGGAATGCACCACCTCCATTTACAGAAACATTTCCTAGGATGGTGAGGCGGCAAAGGCTTCCAAGCCAGGTAGCTTTCCATGGGTCCCGTGGGATTTGGGATGGGCAGTTGCTGTCTTCAGGTGGCCTCCCAAGCCACCGCCACGGCTCTCCTTTTTACCGAGGCTGTGTGTCAGAAACCGATCGCCCCTGGGGATTCGTGCATCTATAGGTGACAGATCTCCGGCGGAGAGAGCACTGGAGCGATGGGAGGACAAGAACTCCAGGAACAGTAGATCCCAAGAGGATCCAGGGTGGAGGCAGTTACGGCAGTGTGCCGGGAAATGCACTATCACCTTGACCATCGATAAAAAATCCGTGGCAAGAAGCTTTTGAGTATGTCCTGGCCCAGCAACAGCTCTTCTCCTTGTTAGAGACCCGCGGACTCCATCTGATGAGAAAATACACTTGGATGATGTTTGAAGAGAAAATTGGCGTCATTGGATGACGCCAACGAGTCTGACCACGGCGAGGCCATTCAGTCCACAAACTGGCAGGCAACGAGATTTAAGCCCCCTCCTCCCAGTTCCGACTCATGAAGGCTCGGGCACAGATTTCGAGGCTTCTGCGCGTGGAGGGAGCTCGTGCAGCTTACCAGAGGCTTCCTTTCACGCCAGTGCATTTTCCCACTCCACCGTCAAAGGCTGATGGAAACACAGACACGGCGTGCCGTCTTGCGGGGAAGGTTTAATTTCAAGAAAAATGTTTGCAGAGCTGGCAACGCTGTGCTGGGCGGGTGTGGCAGGGCCCAGAGCTGCACCGAGCTTGCCCAGAGGACCACCCCCCAGGGACCCCAATTCTGAACCCTCTCCTTGAGGACGTGGACGTGGACGCCCGGCGCAGCGTTCCAAGCCACCCGAAGCTCATCGCGAAGCATCGAGAGCTCGAGGCAGCTGTGAGATGGACGAGGCGCTTCGTCCCCAGCCAGCTGACCTCAGGCATCCTGCTGGAATGAAATACCACCTGGCTGCGAGCGGTAACCAAATTGCAAATCAATTATGTGAAGCCCGGAGTTACTAGATGAGCATTTAGGAAAGCAAAATATAGTGGAAGGAAAACTGGCTCTTCCAACTAGATACTCTGCGGAGAGAAACATCCGTGCCTGGTGCCTTGAAGAACTAACAGCAGTGCTGGGACTTTCCGCCCACGTGTGTGGTGAGAAAAGAAATAAAACAAAATAGAGTTACCGTGGCTAAGAGGTAAAGCGGAGTCCAGAGCATTCTGGACGCGACCCCTTATGCAAACCTCAGCCAGACGCACGAACGGCCCAGGGTGCCAAGCCAGGCAGCACGGCCCTCACACCCTGAGGACGGCTGGACGGCAGAAGCAGCTCCGCCCCGGAGGACACTGGAAGCTCCCCACGTGCCCGCCAATCTCAAACAGCGTCTGTCATCTTTGCCTTTCCCTTTGAAAACCCTGGCCTGAAGGCGGGCACACTTCGGGGTGCGACCTGAGCGTGTGCCCCCCAGACTGCAATTCTAACACCCCCAGATAAGCACCTTTGTTGCCCAGCAGCAGCTCCCTTTGTGATTTCTGGGTGCATGAGACATTGCCTAGGGCGGGGGGCGGGAGGCAGTGCTGCCGGTGGGGAGATGAAAGCGTCCTAAAGTCAGATGGCGCTGATGGCCGCACAAGCCTTGAGCCTGCGGAGAATCCTAGCGTGGAGCACTGCGTGGAGCACGTGAGGGGCTCGTGCATTGAATTCCATCTCAACACAGCCGCCACGAACGAGAGAGACCCCAGGCTGCCTCCTTCCGTCCACGGGCTGCCGACGCCCGGGGCCTCTGTCAGAGCCCGCTCTTCCTCCTCGCCTCCCTTTCGCTGCCCACCTTCACGACCGTCGCCAGCCGGTGACCCACCGCTCCTCTCCCCCCAGCCCCAGCGCGTGGCAGTACTGAGCCCACGGGAAGAGGCCAGCGCCACGGCCGCCGGTCCCTCCCCCGAGAGCCGCTTGGGAGCTGTCCCCAGCCCTGGGGCCGCCCTGCCCCGGGGCGCCCTCCTTCGGCCTGCGGGAGCAGCGGTGGCTGCAGGCGAAACCCACGCCAGCGTGTCCCCCAGCCTGGGACAGGCACCGGCGCCCAGAGCAACTGCGTGCTCCACGCTTTTGACTGTCGCGCGTTGGCGGAGGCGCGATGGGGCCGCCAAGCCTGCTTGGCATCTCCTCCCAGCTCCCCCGTCCTCAAGGGCCCGGCTCGAGGAGGTGCCAGACTGAGCCCCGTTCTCTCCTGGGGCGGCAGCCAGGAGGCTCGGGGGACCTGCGGCGCCTACAGCAGGCCTGGGGGGCGAGCGGGGGAGGGGGTGGCGCCCTGCCCCAGGCACTGCGAAGACGAGGGGCCCTTGGTTCAAAAATGAGGACGAATTCCAAGGCGGCGACCGCAGAGCAGTCAACCCAGGGGGGCCCCGGGTGACGCCCCGGCTGCACCCCGCGAAGCTGCCTCGCTTCCTTCCCCAGAGGGTGCGGCCAGAGGCACCCGGGGAGATCCTCAGGGGCGCTTCCAGGCCGACCCCGGCTCTGGACTCGCGCTCCCTCGCAGGGTGTGGCGACGCGTGCGGGGACACCGGGGAGCTTCTAGAGCTTCCATGGGGGCCGAGCACAGGAGCAGCGGCCCACCCGGCCGCCCCTGCGGCCCCCACCTCCCCGGCCTCGTCGGGAAGCCCCTCCCCCAGTGACCTCGGGCCCATCTACTCGGCAGGACCCAGGGGGCCGAAGCCCCCTGCGCCGCCCCTGGAGGAGGGGCTCAGAGCAGTGCAGGGGGTGGGTAGGGAGGTGTGCCCTGGCTGAGGTGCCCCCGCCGTGGCCGCGAGCCCTAAGAGTGGCCCTCGGGCCTCCCTCTGACTGCTGCTCGGTTCCGATGGCGGAGGCGATGGTGAGGAAAACTCAAACCTGGCGGCCAAAGGAGGCGCCTCTGAAGGCGGGGTGGCCCCACTCACCACGTCGTGGTGGGCCGGGAAGGAGAAGGTGTACTCGGCCGCCAGCAGCCTGCGGTAGGCGTAGTCCGCGTGCGCCTCCGCGCCGTAAGCCCCGTAGTAGTCGTACTCGAGCACCTGGGAGGAGAGGCCGTCAGCGCTGCCCCCCTCCCCCTCCCCGCCCTCCTCCATCCTCCCCTCCACTCCTCCCCCCTCCTCCCTCCTCTCCGTCCTCCTCCCTCCTCCTCATCCTCCTCCCTCCTCCTCGTCCTCCTCCCTCCTTCCCTCGTCCTCCCCACCCTCCTCCCTCCTCCCCGCCCTCCTCCCTCCTCTCCGTCCTCCTCCCTACTCCTCGTCCTACTCCCCGTCCTCCTCCCTCCTCCCCCTGCTCCCCACCCTCCTCCCTCCTCCCTCTCCCCTCCTCCTCGTCCTCCTCCCTCCTCCCTCTCTCCCTCCTCCCTCCCTTCCCTCTCCCTCTCTCTCCTCCCCTCCTCCTCTCTCCCCCCTCTGTCCCCCCTCCCTCCCTCCTCTCTCCCCCCTCTCTCCCTCCTCCCTCCCTCCCTCCATTCACAAACATGGCTTGGTGCCTGCTACTTGGCAAGCCCTGACCTGGGTCCTGTAAAGACACAGAACTGACAGACCCTGTCCTGCCCTCAGGGAGCTTCCAGCCAAGCGGTGGCATGGAGACAGCGGGGGGGGGGGGGCAAGTCCAGGCACCTGACCACCTGGTGGTGGGTGCTGAGAGAGGCGGGGAGGGTGGGCTGGCCTGGAGGAGGCCCACAGGTGGTGAAGAGGCCGGGCATGCTCATGGTGGGGAAAGGGGCTGGGCGAGGCCACAGGGCTTTCGACTTGACCCCACAGCAGTGGGTAAAGGCAGGGAACCAGCTCGCTGAGGAAGAGGGTGAAGCCGTGGGGCGTGGGGTGGCGGCAGTAACTGCGCCAGATGCTGCTGCCATGGTGACCATGGCCAAGACCCCTCAAAGGGCTTCCTGTGCCTGAGCTCCTTAGAGCTTCACACCCTGCAAAGGAGGGCCTTGCCGCAGGTGGGGAAATTGAGGCACAGGGTCACAGTCGGTACAAATCAGGAGGGTGGGATCCAGAGGCTTAATGGCCATTCCACTCGGCCCCTCAGAGACCCCACACCCCCAAAGGCCCTCTTCAGCCTCTGCTCTTGCTGACAAAGGCCCTCGCCCTTGCCATGCCCGTCCCAGTGCTCATGTGTGCAGACAGGCGTGAGCAGGCCGACAAGCTCACCTCCTTTGCCGGCCCCTTTCACAGGTGAGCCGAGCTTGAGGTTATGCTGAGCCGAGGCCTGTCTGTCCCCAGGCCCCAGCTCACGCCCTGGCAGCTGGGGAGGGGTCATCCCCTGGCCTGTCCATCAGGGGCACCCCAAGCCCCCTCACTCAGATGCTTGGATGCCCAGGATTGCTCCCAGGGAGGTGGGGGTGCAAGGCCTGCCCGTCCCAGCATCAAGACCGTGCAACCCCCACGCCCATCTCCTCTTCATGACCACCCTTTCCAGAGGAGGGGGCTTCCACAGCCAGGGCCAGCCTGCAAGGGGGGCACTCTGCAGGGAACCTTGAGCGAGGCGGTCCCCTGTCCCCTGCCCCCCAGCTGATCCTCTCCGCCTGGTCCTTGTCCCCCCCAGGCTGATTCCCACCTCAGCCCCCTGACCCCAGCTGACCCTCTCCCCAGTCCCCTGTGACCCCCCACCTGGGCTCCTTCTGTACCTCCAGCCTGGCAGGGACGGGCCATCCCATCCACCTGCTCTCAGCGAGCTCATCCCACCACTCCCCTGGTGACGCTGATGTACACCTGAGGGGCCAGTACGCCTGAGGGGGCCGGTGCTCCAGGAGGGGGTGGTAAGGGCAGGTCAGAGGAAGAAGGGACGATGACTCTGGGGACGCCCAGCATCAACCCAGAGCCCAGGTCCCTCCCTACAAGGGTGGCCTGGCAGGGGCGTGGGTTGCTATGGAGATGGGACATGGGTTGACCTGGGAGGGGGCTGGTAAAATAGAGCAAAGGAAAAAGGTTTTAATTTGCAAAAATCGGCATCAAATGCCACCCGCAAGCTGGGCAAAAGCATCACCTGCCTCTGACGACCTCGGGCTGAGGTTTCACAGAGCCAGCTGGGGAGCCGGGTCCCAGGGGAGTCCCAGGAGGGTCCCAGAGCCCAGGACCCGGCGAAATCTCAGCTTATAAACCAGCATGCTGAAGCCATGATTTTGTGTTAAATCTGACACTACTGCATACTACCATAAACTAACATCTGCAATTGCCGAAAATATAAGTCCAAAAATATGAGAAAACACTCCCCGAGTCCCCTGCAAGCGGGGGAGGTGTGTGCTGTCTCCTGGGGTGGGGGGTGCTACATCTCCACATGCCCTGAGGCGTCTGCCCACTTGGGCCACGGAGGCCTCACTCCTGGGGTGGTGTTGACGCCTGCAGAGAGGCATCGCCAAAGCCGGCACCGAGTGCCCACGTCAGCCGAGCCAGCGCAGCCTCCTGATGGACCGGATGACAAGCCGAGGCTGGTGCCAGGCGTGGTGTTCCCCAGTGAGGGCAGGAAGGTGTCACTGGCTCGGGGGCGGGGAGGCCACGTGAGAGGTGGGTGGGGGGGTGCCAGGGCCTCTTGGCAGTGATACCAGCGGGCAGCCCCCTCTGCCGCTGCAGGGGCCAGCCCGCCATCCCTCACAGGCCCACCTGCGTGGCTGCTGGACGCCGTGGCACGACTCACCGGAGCTGCACCTTGGGGGTTAAACCATCCCGGCCGCTCCCAGCCGTGCCGCTCCTGGAAGACACAGCCTTGTCCAAGGAGTACCTGGGCAGGAAGGAGAAGCAGCCTCCACACCTGGCCAGGTGGCCAGCGTGGTCCCAGAACTCCCCGCGTAAGGCAGAGAGTGGCTTCAGGGCACTCTGACTACATCTGCCACTGGGCAGCCAAGGGAATGGGCGGCCAAAGAGGTCCTCACCCTCAGCAGCCCCTCCGCCTCCCACCAAGAGCCCCCCCACCCGAGGGTTGGTAGAGCCCTGTGCCAGGAGCCAATGTGGTATGACTCGTCAGGAGCCCAGGGCCTGGGGCTGAGAAGGACCCAGGAGCTGAGTGTGAGGTCGGCACAAGAGCGCCGTGACTGAGGGGTGCCATCTGCCCTGGGCAGCGGGGTGACGGCCAGCACCTGAGCCTTACCTGCTACCCGCCATCAACCCACCGAGAAGGTCACACTACCAACGTGTCCTCCCTCGGTACCAGTGACTCAGAGAGGATGGCAAGCCAGAACACGGAAACCACCCCACCCCCGGGGGGGATGGGGGTCCATCGGCCAGCGAACACATCGCCTTTCCAAAAGGTAGAAAAATATTAGACTCAGAATCCCATTGAAAAGGCGGCCAGCTCCTCTATTTAAAAACAAAGCAAAACAGACAGACCTGAAGAGGCTGCTAAGTGTGCAAGAAGGACGTACCGAGGAAGGGGAGGGCTGGGTGAACCAAGGCTGGTTTCCAGGGGAGGAGAGCCCTTTCCAGTCCCCTTCGGAGAAAACAGTGGCTCCACTGAGGGGTGGGTTTGAGCCCATCTCTACTTGAAAGCCAAGCAAGTCCAGCGTGCGGGGAGGCTGCTGAGCTGTCAGGACTGGTGAGGGGTGGCCAAAGCCACCAGGGGCAGGTTGAGGAGACGCCAAGGCCTTGGGGTGCCTGAGGACAGCAGCCAGAGGCTTGGGGGTGCAGGGCAGGCTGGGGGCCAGCCCTCTGACCACCGGTTCTCAGGTGAGGAAGCCCGTTCTGCTTCCCACAGCCTGCCCACCTGCCTCCCCCGCAGCCATCCACTCAACAAACATTCCCTGAGCGCCTACTGAGAGGCAGGCTCTGTGCTAAATGCTCAGGAACCGGAACAGTTCCAGAGACACTCACAAAAGTAAGCAAAGCATCCAGCACAAATGAGAGGGGCAAAAAGGGAGTACAGGGAAGGAGCACCTGGGCCATCTGGGGGCCTGGGAGGGTGTGCAAGGGCAGGCCTTGCAGAAGGGCATTTGACAGTGGGTTTTGTCGTATGAGTAGAAGCTTGCCAGGTGGGAAAGGCAGCCTCTCCAAGCAGGAACACATCTCCTGCATGTGCACCTGCTACGCAGGACCCCTGCCTTTCTGGCGCTCCTCCCAGCAGTTGTGAGAGATTCGCACGTGTGAGCTCTTGTGCATTTCCTGTCTCTTCCACTAGATGTAAGCCCCTTGGTGGAAGCCATTTCCACTTTAGCCACCAACATATCCCCATTCTGAGCACCGCGTGTCAGGGCCCAGGAAATACCTGGGAAATGGATGTGCACCTCCTCGGCCCCCTGCCCTGTAACTGGGGAATTGTCTGCATTCCTTCCCCCTTGCCCACCTCGGCCATGACGCAGGGCAGCCCCAGCGGGGGGCTGAGGTGGCTCAAATGGTTGGCCCATTGGAAGGTCTCCCACTGGAAGGACCTGAGTTCGATCCCCAGGACCTCCCGGTAAAAATAAAGAAAAATATCGAAGGCGCATGGGCCACCAGGCCCCGCCAGTGCGTGAGCCGCCAGGCCCCGCGTGTGGGTGCACCGTCAGGCTCCGCCGAGCCACGCAGCAAGATGATGCCGTAACAGGAGAGTGACGCAAGGGAGAGCCAAGACGAGATGCACCGAAAAGCCAGGAAGTGAGGGGGCGCAGGCGGTAGGACGCCTCTCTCCACATCGGAGGTTCCCAGGATCGAATCCCGGTGAAGACAAGAGGAGAAGAGTGAGAAGAGAGGGCAGGAAACGGAAAGAGAATTGCCCAGCAAATGGACGCAAAAACGGGGTCGGGGGTAAGAATGGATAAAAGTAAATAAATAAGTAAATAGCTCTCACAATAGGAAAAAGCGCTACCTCGTGCAGGGGGCCCGTCCGCATGTTGCGCCCAGCCAGCGGCTCGTCGTGGGGGAAGACCACAGAGTAGTTCTTGGCGTAGGACTCGTGGCTGCGCTCGCGGACCCAGCGGGCGTGATCCGTGAGCGAGTGGTGGAAGCGCCTGCCGCAGACAGGGGCAGGTCACCGCCTCGGGGAAGGGCTGGACACGCGAGCCCCTTGTCGGCCCAGCCACACTCGGGCACCCGGTGGGCTCCTGGCTCGGCACTCACCCGCGGGGGGGTCCTGGGCAGCACCAGACCACGGTGGGCTCAGCCTCCTCACCTGCAGCCCTACCCTCCCATGGCTGCCGGGAGCAGCGAGTGGACACGACACCCGCCCTGGGCCCTGGGCTGTCCCCACACCACCCTCTGCTGGCCAGATCCCAGCAGGGTGGTCCCTGGTGTCTCCAGGAGACCCAGGCCCCAGCAGGCCCTGAGGGGGGCTGAGAAGTCAGAGGAACTGGCAGAAGTTAATGCCAAGGGTCTTGACAGTTTGGGGTCACAGACACGCCAGAAGGCAGAGCCCTTTCTACTCTGCCCGGGAGCCCACCTTCCCACGGCCGGTGTGGAGGGGCTGGGGGTGGGGTCAGGCCAGGCGCGTCCCTCCCCGCCCTGCTCCCTGGGGCCCTGGACAGCTGCCGGTCTCTTCCCTCTCTCAGGGCTGGGGACCTGCCACTGGTATCCCATCCCTTGGTGGGTCCTGAGAGGCCCTGTGGCTGCCCTGGGCCCGGAAACCCCAAGTCCCCCTCGCCCCCAGCCCAGTGTGGGCGCTGGCAGCTGGGGCCGAGCAGCTGCTGCCACCCAGCAGCTCATCCGTCTGGGCTCCTCAGCAGCCGCAGCTGCCCGAGCCAGCCATGCGCAGCTGCCGGTGGGAGTGAGCTGCCCCGGGGTCCCTCCAGGGCACGGGGAGTGTGGCCTGCAGCCCCTCCCACGCACAAGGCCCCTCTCAGCCCCCATCTGTCCCTTTCCTTCTGGAAGCCCTCCCACCCTCCAAGGGCCACCCCTGGCCACTCCCTGCTCATCGGAGTTTCTGTCTTCAAGGACACCTGCCATCAGCGCCTGCCGTTCCCATCTTGGAGTGGAGCCCCAGGTGCCCGCGGTGTTGATATGGGAGTTTGGGGAGCTGGGTCCCAGGGCCGCCAGCCCCACCTCCGCTAATCCTCAGAGCGGGGTCCACGGTTTGGCCCATTTCACAGGAGAGGAAACTGAGGCTCGGAGGGGTCACATCGAGTGTCTAAAGTCGCATGCTAGCGAGGCCACGGCAGCGCCAGGCCAGGAAGTGCAGGGGCGAGCCGCATGACGGGGAGCGAGAGGACGTGGGCTCCAGGGAGGGGTCCTGGAGCCAGCCACGAAGTGCACGAAGTGCTGGGCTGCAGAGCAGGGGCCTTGGGAATGCCGGGCGGGCTGGGAGGGAGCCGGAGGCTCCAACCCTTTGGGGACAGGCATGGTGGCCTTCCCAGCCACTCTGGAAGTGCAGACCTCTGGGTGGTGGGCTGGGGGGCAGAGCTGGGCGGCAGGCACCGCTGTCCTGAGCAGCCTGCCAGCCGCGCTCCACTCTGTCCCCCGTTCCCGCCCCTCACTGCCGCGCAGCTCGTACTGGAGCCTGGACCTGGGGTCAGCAGGGCAGCCCAGAGAGGCCCCCGGCTGCAGCGCTGGCCGCCACCGGGCTGGGGCGCCGAGACTGAGCTGCGCTGTTTGCTTAAATAAGGACCAACTCCCCTGGCCGGCGCAGTCGCTGTGCCCGTCTGCAAGGGCAGGGACCGGCCGGGCACATTGCTGCTGGGCCCTTGGAGGCTGAGGAGCAAGTTGACAAATCAGGGTGCACTGGAGGGAGGGCGGCCCCGTTTGGGCATGGCCCCTCTCTGTCTCTGGGACATCTCCCCCACTCTCCGTGCTCCCCCTGCGTCCCGCCGGCTCCCTCTTGCAGGGCTGGGTCTCGTCTCGGCCCACAGAGGCCACGGATGGTGGTGGGCTGACCCCTTGGGAGCCTCATGCTAGTGGCCGCCCGGGCTGGGGCGTCTCCTGAGGGGCTGCGGCCAGGCACCCTGCCCTGGGGGCTTGGCAGGAGCCCCAGGGCCTCCCCAGCCTGTGCGCTGACATCACGCCAGCTCCCTCTGCGGCCCTCCCGCAGCCCAGGGGGGACAGACCTGTGTCCCCAATTTTGCAGCCCAGTTCATGAGGCTCGGGGGGCTGCAGAGGGGGCTGGGCTGTGAATGGCCCATCAGTTTCCAGAGCGGAGAACAGCAGCCCCCTGGGAGGCCGGGCACCGAAGACGAGCCCACCCTGGGAGGGGGTCCCACCCCGGCGCTGGCTGTCTGGCTCCTGACCCGGGCCAGGCACCGGCCCCACCAGCAGCTCCGTTTCACTCTTCTGGCCCATCCCTGAGGCCCCTTGCAGCTTATCATTTCCAGAACATTCCTCTCTTGGGAGAGCACGTAGGCGCAGCCCCAGGCGGCCTCTGAGCAGCAGACATCAGTGTCGGTCTCCATAGGGACCAGACATCACCCCCAAGTTGGTGATCAGGGGACAGGCTGAGCCGAACCAGCTCCCTCCCTCTATGCGGCCGGGGCGGGGGCGCGGGGGGTGCGGGAACAAGCCGTGTGAGCTCAGCAGGCCCCCTCCAGCCTGGGCCAGGACAGCCCCATGCGAGGCTCCGAGCCACCTCCCTGGGATGGGACCGGAACCCAGCCCCCCAGGCAAGGAGGGGAGCGGCCCCCCGCCCTGCCCCCACCCAGCCACACACACCCTCGTGGATTTCTCTCCCACACTCCAGCGGGAGGGCAGGTGGGTGCTGCAGGTTGAAAAGCTGTTTCCTTGGGCTCTCGCAGCTTTCAGCCCACCTGTTTGCAAAAGCAGGGGGTGGGCCGGGGCCCGAGGGGCTCTTGTCTCCCCTTCCCCGCACCTGGTTGTGGGACCTCAGGGCCACGTTCCCTGGTCTCCCCAATGGTCGTGTCAATGTCCCCCATGCGCTGACACTGCACCCCTCACAGGGCTTCCCGGTCTGTGGCCGTGGCTGCCCACCAAGCTGGCTCGTGGCCGTGGCACGTTCCTTTCCGTGGCATCACAGGGCTGGTGGTATACCAAAAGGCTGTGCAACCACCAAGCCTCTTCGAGATTCTGTTGCCTTCCCCTGCCAGGGCCTTTTCCAGATGGGGAAACTGAGGCCCAAGTGCACAAAGGGACTTGCTTGGGGGCCCGCGGCCAGCTTGGGGCAGGACTGGGGCAGGTGCAGACCCTGTGCTTCTGTGACCCTCCCCCGCCCCCACGCTGGGTTGGGGGATTCGAGGGTGGGGTTGGAAGCTGTAAGACCTGACGCATCGGGGGGCACTGGGGACGGCCTCCATTCCGGGGGCGTTGGCGCTGTGGCCTGAGGTGGAGGGGTAGGGACAGCGGTGGCTGTGTGGAGGCCTCTGCCCCTCCGCTTCCAGCTCAGGAGCCAGGAGTGCCCCGAGGCCCACCCCAAGGCCCAGCCTGGGTCAGAGGAGAGCTGAGGCCCCTCCTGCCTGCCCGGCATCGCTTCCTGGGCCGCTCACGAGCTGGCCTCGGCTGAAGAGGCTCCCGGGCGGCCGGCTCGCCCCCAGCTCTCCACCAGCACCTCGGGGGCGCTGGGCTCCCGTTTGCTCTGCGTCCCCGTGTGCCAGGCCCGGCGCTCGGCGTCTCGTCTGCGGGAATGCGCTTGCTGCCCCCACCAGCGCCGCGGCACCCAATGCTCCCATCCCCCGGCAAACGCCTGACTTGTTCCAGGCCACCGGTAGTGGACGATGGAACTGTGCCCCTGCCCGGGGCTGCCTGGCCCCAAGCCCGCGTCCCTAACCTCTGCACACACGAGCAACAATCATCCCAGCTGGCCCTGCGCCCCCAGCAACGTGGCATAGTCCCTCCTGCTCGCTGGCCTCAGTTTCCCCATCTGTAAAGTGGGATGACGAGATCCTGCTTCTCACTCGAGCATTGTCCAGAGGGCCAGGTAGGACCCCGGGATTAGAAGTCCTAGGAACTGTAAAGGGCCACGGAGCTGGCACACCCGGGTGCCCTCGGCAGCACGCCCGCTGGGCAGACTTCCTGCTTTCTGTCCCTGCTGCTGCCTCTTCCAGGAAACCTCCTGGATTTCAGGGCAAGCTCCTTCCTCCCGGCCCTCACGCCCGGGGCACTCTACCTGGCCCTATCCTGGCGTGGCGGGCGAGCAGCCGCCCCTGGCCCGCGGGAGGGGGGCACGGGGCTCCGGCGCGCTCTTGCCTGATGTCGTAGCTGTACATGTCCTTCTCCGGGCGCCCGTGGACAATCCAGTGAGCCAGCTCCTGCCCACAGCCGCCGCCCAGCATCATTCCTGGCAGGACAGCAGCTGCGTGTCCCCAGGCACCCCCAGGCCCACTGCCCAATTCCAGGCCCCCCCATTTCCATGGATAGCACCGCCCTCAGCCCCAGATCTCCCCCCCAGGGCACTGCCACCTCCCAAGGGGCCTGCGGCCCCTCCCTGCCAGCCTGCCCCCCACCCTTCATCTGCTAGGGCCCTGCCTCCCGCCAGGGGACTCCGAGACCTGCAGACGGCCGCATTGGCTGCCATGGGGAGTGGGCACAGGGTGGGCTGCTACCTGCCCTCACCTGCGCTGTTGAAGCCGCAGCCGAGGAAGAATCCACGGAGCTCAGGCGCCTCCCCCATCAGCGGCTTGT
Source organism: Tolypeutes matacus (assembly GCA_026826555.1). Taxonomy (NCBI): domain Eukaryota; kingdom Metazoa; phylum Chordata; class Mammalia; order Cingulata; family Chlamyphoridae; genus Tolypeutes; species Tolypeutes matacus. The sequence goes on from JAKSZT010054401.1 coordinate 158,634, forward strand.
GGTCGGGCGTGAAGGATTCTGAAAGGGAGGGAGGGCAGGCCTGATGCTCCCTCCAGGCTAGACTCCCCCGGAGGGCAGTAATTGGGGCAGGGACAGACTCTTCAAGGCCCAACTCAGGTGCCACTTCCTCCAGGCAGCCTCCCTGCTTGCTCCTCCTTCCCCTGAACTCCACCAAGGCTCTACTTGCAGGGCCTGGGTCCTCTGTGGGTGTTCCTAGCCCCTCTAACGAAGAGGCCACCTCCTGAGGCAACACAGCCCCACGCCACCATCCTGCTTCATCCTGGGTTCAAGTCCTGGCTTTCCCCCTTACTAGCTGTGTGACCTGGGCCAAGCCACTTTGCCTCTCCGAGCCTTAGTTTGCTCATCTGTAAAATGGGGGTGGTGACACTGTCTACACAGGGTATGAGTCAGACAGTTCCCAAATATCCGTAGCCTGTCACGGGCCACACACAGGCTGGGCCCTGCGGAGGCAGCTGTCAACCAGACAAACCCCACCCCTCGGGGAGTTCCCAGGAGAGTGAGGGAGATGGGGGCCAATCGTAAAGAAATGAAAAGGAGAGTTTCCAATAAAGAAAATAAAACAGGATAAGGTGGTCGAGGGAGACTGAGGAGCCTCTGCCGCAGGGGGCTGGCCAGGGCTGAGCCTCTGAGGGCCGGCCCCTGAGCTGAAGAGGGCAGCCATGGAGGAGTAGAAGGGGAAAGCATTCCCCCAGCGACGGCAAAGGCCCTGAGAGGGGGAAGGAGGCCGGGTGGCTGCAGGGGAGGCCTCTTCGCAGATGGCTCAGAGGCCAAGGTGAGGCCACGCACTGGGGGTCTCTGTGCAAGGGGTGAAGGCTGGAGCGGGAGACGGGGCAGCTTGGAGAGAAAGGTGCCGACGGCCAGGATGGCGAGAAGACGCGGGGCTGGGCCGCGCCCCAGGATGCTCGGGAGCATTCCCGGGCCCCGAGAAGGAAGGCTGTTCTGAAAGGCCCCGCAGGCACCTGAGGAAGGGGCTGTCTCAGGGGCAGGGGTCAGGCCCCCCAGCCCCGTCTTTGGTCTGCCCACCCTTAGCAGACCCCACCGTCTCAGGGCCCCTTTCCTGGAGGCCGGACGGCACTGACTGTGCTTCCCACCCGGAACCTCCCGTCACAGCTGGGAAACCAAAATGCCCCACACGCACGTCTCCCCAAAATGGGGCTCTGTGGGAGCAAGGGCTCCCTGGTCTAATTAAAGGGAGAGAGCGTCCCGGCGTTAACGGTGCCCTGGAACTATGTGGGGCCTCACGAGTCACACGGCCTGGGACAGCGGCTCAGGCACCCATCTGCACCCGTGGCCGCCCGTGGGTCCAGCCCCACCTGGCTCTGCCGGGAGGCGCCGTGGCCCGTGGCCCGTGGCCACGTGTGGGCGCTGAGTGCGGAGGCAGCTCCTGCACCCTCTTGGAGAGGGCTGGGGCCCTGGTGGACGCCGGGGACCTGCCCCATCCTGTGCTGGCCCCGAGGCCGCCCTTTCACCTCCCCGGCCTCTCTCTGTCCCCTTACACACGTGACCATCACTGCGTTTGCTGGCCCCCGGCCCCCACCGCGCACCCCACGCGCGGCTTCCCATCCCACCCAGCCCTGTCAAGGCGGCGTTCTGGCACGCACTGGCCGGACGCGGGCGCCAGGGCGCAAGGACTGACGCGCTTGTCCGCCGAGGCCGCTCCGCCCCGGCGAGCTGCGGCCCGGCTTCTCAGACGCCAGGTCCCTCTGGCTGGGAAACGTTGCCTGTCAACCTCTCTCTGCACATCCCTAAAATGGGGCACGCACACCCTGGCCTGTCTTGCATTTGTTGAGATCAAAGAGGGGGAGCAACGGGGTGATTCTGCTGGGGGGTGGGGCGCGTGTCCCCAGCTCGCACCTGGGCGCGCACAGCTGTCCCTGCCCGGCAGCTCGGCCGTCCCTCCTCTGGTGGCCCCTGCTCCTCCCTCCCAATGGACTTCACGCCCCTTTTCCTTCCCCGTGAGACCACCCACGCCGCAGTGCTGGAGTCGACTCGTGGTCCTGGGTCTCCCCGGCCAGAACGGGAGCCGGGCCCGGCAGCCCTGCCCAGCTCACGCGGTAAAGGAGCAGCCAGTGAGCAGACGGTGAGCTGCAGCGGCTGGTCGCCGCTACGAGCCAGGACGGAGCCCCCCGAGCTCCAGCCCAGGGCCTGGGAGGACCGGCTCGAGCCCCTCCAGCCTCCAGCAGCCTCGCCTGTGCTTGCCTAGCTGGGACGGGACCTTCCGGACGCACTAATGGCTCAGGGCGGCCTTCCAGGCCCTCCCCGGGTGGCCCCTCACCCATCTGCCACCCACTCCCCTGGGGCACCCCTGCCCCTAGCAGGCTGCTTCCTCGCCCCGCCGGCCAGCGCGGGCTCGACAGGGTGGCCGAAGGAGCGGCGCCAATGCTGGGCCTGCTCGTGCTCACCACACCCCACTCACAGGTATTCCAGATCCTTCTCCGCCTTCTCCGCCTGCTCCATCCCAAGTACTCTCCCCCACTGTGCCCCACGCCCCTCCCGGCAGGGAGTGACGGGCCCTCTTGGCACCCTCGTTCTCACGGGAACCAGCTGGTGGCCTCGGTCCACACTCGAGCTCTTCGGGCCGGAGGTGCCCCTGCCTGGGCACCGCTGGGCACCGGCCGCGGACAGGCCTGCGCCCTGGAGAACGCACGGGGCCGTCTGGGGGCCGAGGGCCTTCCTTCATCGCCCCCTTTCTGCTCCGGCACCCTTTGGCCACTTTCGCTCTCCTGGAGGCCGGAGCAAAACCAGCTGGGACTGGTCTAGGCCAGGGTTAGCCCTTCCATTCGCCCCTCGGCCCCACTGCACAGGCGCCAAACCCAAGCCCAGACCCGCAGCTGGTTCCAGAGTCAGGGCAGGAGGCGCGCACGCTGGGGCCAGGCAGCCCTGGGGGGTGTCCCCAGGCAAACCCCCACTTGGCCCATGGAGAGGAAGGAAGTCGCGCCCAGGGCCCCGGGGGAGTGCGGGACGGCCCCACCCCCAGCCCCAAGGCCCCGCGCCCACCTGGGCCACAGACCGTGGACTTGATCCCTGTCTTCTCTAGCACAGGGACCCGGCGGACGGCGCCTTCGACGTGCTGGGTGAACACGTCCCAGTCCAGGTCGAAGAGGCCAAAGGCAAACTTGTCGGACACCTGTGGGGACCGGTGGGGGGGTGTCGGCGGCCCTGGGGCCCAGCCTGCTGGGGGTGGGGGCAGCCCAGACCCCTGCTCCCCGCCTTGGCATCTGGCCTCCTAAGGGTGGGGTACAAGCTGAGCAGAGTTAGGTGGGGCTGGCACGGGGGCACCAGTCAGATGGGTCGGGGGTCTGGGGCCTTGCCCTCGGGACCCCTCAAACTGTGTCTCCTCCTTCCTCCCAGTGGCCCCATCGCGGGGCCTCCTGCTTCCCACCCATGGCTGCCTCCCCGGGTCCCCACCTGCTGCGGCAGCCTCTTAAGGTCACCCTGCTTCCTTGGCCCTCCTTCCTTCCACTGTCCCGGAGCAGAGAATGCCCTCCCTCCCCCTCAAGTCCTCCATGGCTCCCCAGAACTCATGGAATAAAATCCTGCCCCCCACCACCGACTGCACCAGGCTGTTCCTTGAAAAGGGCAAGACTGTTCACCTCTCCTGGGACAGATCCCCACCCAGTCCTTCCCAGAGCCGTTTATACAGGTCTCTGCTCACACGTCACCTCTTCAGGGAAGCCTGCCCTGACTGCCCAGTCTAAAGCCGACTCTCGAGGTTTATCCCGAACTTGCCCGTGCAAGTCAGGGCACAGATCACAGTCCAGAATTGCATTATTGATTTGTTTGTTTGCTTTTTGAATGCCTCCCCCCCAAAATATAGGCATCCTGGGATGGGGTTTTTAAATCTTATCCCCCTTCTTTTTCCCCAGAAAGTCAGTATCTGGCCCCAAGTAGCCACTCAGTCCTTCAACTTACAGACTGAGTGCAGGAATATTGGGGCGAGGAGGCCCATGCACGCTTGGGGGGCCGAGGGGGCTGCTGGGCCCACAGGCGGCAGCTGGGAGGAGAGCCCGGGTGCTGGGGGGCGCTGCTGCGGCCGCAGTAGGGTGGGGGAGAGCACAGTGCTGTCGACAGACAGGGAGAAGGACCTCTGTGGTTCCACTGTCTCCGGGGTCCTTATCTCACCTTTCTGCAGCCGCTAGCTGGTGGTCTTTCCAGGCAAAGTCCTCCTGCCCAGCTGTGTTCTTCAGGGGTCAGAGCCAAATGGGCTTTGACCCTGCAGGGCCGGGGACCCCCAGGGGCGGGGTCTCTGGCAGATGCAGCCTTCACCTCTCCTGTGCGCCCCCAGGCGGGAGCCCCCTTGGCCAGTAGCCCTAAAGCACAGCAGGAACCCGCGGCTGCTCACCTCGTCCCAGAAGATGGGGTTGGTCTCGTAGCCCCCCACAGACAGGGCGTCCCCCTGGAGGCGGAGGTAGACGGAGGCGTCGTGGTCCCGCACGTTGGGCATGTTCTGAGAGGCAGAGACCGCGGGGTCAGCCGGGGCCGGGCGCCCCCCGGGCCCCGCACCCCGCCACGGGCGCCAGCCCTCGAGGGGCCCACGGGGCATGGCCTCCTGTGTGCCCTTAACACAGAGCGGCCTGCGGGGCCACACACGGTGGCAAACCACCCCGTAAGTCTCTTCTTCCCAGACCCCATAAAATAACAGGAAAGGAGCCAGAAGGACGGACGGACGGTTGGATGTCCGCTCCCGCCGCCTCCGCCCAATGTGCCTACAGCCAGGGCAGTCAGGCAAGAGAAAGCGAGCAGCGGCGTCAAGACCGGCAAGGAAGACGTGACCCTGCCTCCGCCTGCAGGCGAGGCGCTCGCGGGGTGGGCGATCCCACCGAGCTCCGCACCCCTATCAGAGCCACTGAGGGAGCTCAGCAAGGTCGCAGCTACAAGGGCAGAAAACGAAACTCGACTGCAATTCTGTGCCCGAGCCATGGGCATGCCGGAAACGAAGTTAAGAAAACAATTCCATTGACAACCGCGTCCAAAAGAGGATAAAATGTTTAGGAATGACTATAACGAAAGCGGTGCAGACTTTTACTCTGAAAACCGTGCAACAAGGCCGAAGGAAAGCTAAGCGTCGCCCCCCCCACCTCCCCCAGCCTCACAGCCAGGGGCTTCTGGAAACTTGGTTTTATGGCTCACCTGGGGAATCAGAGTGATAACACCTGGCATGGGGCGATGATTGAAAGGAGGCATACAGGAAGCTGTCAGTAGCAGTTATTCGAATAGTAACGTGATTCCATTACTCAAATATTCAAATAATAACACGAACGCCATCACCTCTTCTGTCACCACCAAACTAAAACAAGTGAACGAAACTCCAGAGCTCCTTTAGAAGTGACCCTGACTTCATCCAGCGGGATCAGCCCCCAGGTTCCCCGGCCCCCGTCGGCCACCCAGCAGGACCCAGCTCAGCCTCGCCGCACCCAGGGCTCCTTCGCTGCCCTCCCCGTCAGGGGTGTCCCCTGCCCGGCCGCCTCCCCGACCTCAGTCCACTCCCCTCTGCCTGCCTTGTCTTTCCCCCTGTCCAAATTTTGCCTGCCCCTTCCTCTGGGAAGCCCGCCTGATTGCCCCATGGTCTCCTCCTCCAGGAGGCCGCCTCCACTGGCGAACCTCTCCCAGCCACGTTATCATCATCATCGTCGCGGCAGCAAGGCTTCCCCATCATCAGCACCCGCCCTCGCGCTCTATCATCTCCTCCTGCCTCGGCACAGCCCTAGGAGGGGGGGCGGTCATCCCCCATTTTGCAGGAAGGGAGGCTGAGGCTCAGAGGTCACCTGACTCGCCTAGGTCAGGAAATGGGAGAGTCGGGATTCGAACCCAGAGCTGGGGCTCTCGCCTGCCACACTGCACCCCCGGGGGCGACCGCTGGTTCCTTCTGTAGAGTGGGTGGGGATGACGAGCCGCACGCTACTTTGAACGGAGGCAGGGGTGGAGGCTCCGAGAGACGAGGGGACAAGCCCAAGTTCACAAAGGGGCTGGGGGCAGAGCTTGGGCCAGGGCCCGGTCCCAGTACAGCTGACAGTCCCTCAGAGCCTGGCGTCCCAGGGACAGCACAGCCCATTCCGGCCACCAAAGGAGAAAGGCCGAGAGCTCGTGGTCCACACAGGGCCAGCCGGGCTCCCGCCCTGAGCCCTCACGTGCCAGCCCAGGACCCCGAGGCCGGAAGGCCCAAGCGGGGTGGGGTGGGCACAGACGGCCAGGCACGGAGCCTGCCAGCCCACCCGGGCACCTGCCAGCATGGGCTGCCGAAGCCTGGGGCGCCTCGTGTCCAGACGTGCTGGTGGGGGTGGCAGGTGGGCACGCACCCCGAGAACAGGCCCAGGGGAGGGAGCCTCCCAACATGGCCCCCGAGGCCCTGGCAGGGAGGGAGCTTGGCCTCCAGCCCCCACTGGGGTCCGACCACGCAGCTGGGGCTCGGCTCCCCCGCAGACCACACTGACGGCCCAGCAGCAGCCTTGGGGCCACGGGATGTGGGGGCTGAGGGCCCTTGCCTCCAGTCCCAGATTTCCTCTTCCCTCCTACCGAGGTCCCGGGGGCTTCTGGGGCTGGAGGCTCGTCCTGTGCCCCAGAGGACGGAGCCTCAAGCTGCCAGCTCGACCCCTGACCCCAGCCTCAGCTCCCACCTTGAAACTCAACGCTCCCAGGCCAGCTCTGCCTCCCCCGAATGCCTCAGGGCCGGGCCTTTGGGAGGGCTTGGGGAGGAGGGGTGGACACTCAGGCCTGGGCTCTGTGAGCACCCCGGGCACCCCTTCCCTGCAACCCCGCCCCATTCCCGCCCCTGCGCCTGCCCCAGCCTGGGCCCCGCCTCCCGGATTCCACGGCGGCCGGAGGGCGACCCCTGGTGGCCGGCTGGGGACCGCGCGCCCCGCGGCAGCTGGCCGCCCGGCTCGAGTCCAGCAAGCCTGGCGTGGCTTCTCCCCTTGCCCAGCACCAAGCCAGCCGCGGCGCACGGCAGCCCCCAGGGAGCGTCCGCTGCAGCGGGAGCCACGGCAGGGCCGGACCAGGGCCCCGACTCCCGCCCCAGCTGCCCACCACCACGGTCCACGCAGCGGCCCAGGCTGGCAGCCCGCGGTGACCAGAGTGGCACGGGCAGCCGCGTGGGATCCAGGCTTCCCGGAGGCGCTTTGCTGGGGTCCTAAACGAGGGCGGGCTCCTCTGTCCCTCTCCCCCGCCCACCCCTGCTGGCCTTGCCTCTCAGCCGCCTGCGGTCCCCATGGGCCACGTTCTGTCCTCACCCCTCACGTCTCCTGGCCACCCTACTCCCCTACTCATCCTTCAGAGCTTTGTCTGTTCACCTCCTCCAGGAAGGCTGCCCAGGTCTACTCAGTCCCCGTGCTCACCCCACCAGAGCCCTTATCAGCCTGTTCAGGAGCTGCTTGCTCACCAGCCCGTCCCCTCCCCAGGTCCACAAGAGAACGAGGTCCTGCCCTCTCTTGTAGTCCTGGTTCTAGGCCTGGGCATGCAACACAGAGCTCGTCGAGTAAATGCTGGAGGGAGGGAGAGAGGGAGGGAGGGACAGATGGAAGAAGTGAGGGGCAGAAGGATGGAGAAACAGATGAATAAAGGATGCATAGGTGGAGGACAAGATGGAGGGAGGTACCAAGGGAAGGACGGGTAGAGGAAGGGAGAGATGGAGGGAGGAGGTGAATGGAGAGAGGGACGGAGGGAGGGATGGACAGAGGGTAGGAGAAGATGGAGGGAGAAAGGGATAAACTGAAGGAGTGGGTGGATAGAGGAATGGATTGGGGGAATGGAGGGAGGGATGGAGGCAAAGGGGGATGGTTGGGGGGGTGTTAAAGGGCTGATGGAGAAAGAGGGAGGGGAAGCGGAAGGAGGGATGGGTGGATGGAGGACGGGCAGGTATTCGGAGCCTGCCCTCATCCACATCCCACGGGGTTTCCCAACAGCTTCTCCAAGGGAAGCACCTCCCCCCTCCTCCACCGGAGGAGCAGCACAACCGCCTCCCTCCCGAATCAGAGCCCCTGCCGGCCAAGCGCAAGTGGCCCTGGGCTCGCCAAGCCTCTGCCCTTCTGAGCTCCCGGGGCCGCAGAGGCCTGGAGGCTGATTCTGCGCCAGGCCCGGAGCGGGCACTGTGCACACCTAACGCCCTGAACCCGGCCCCTGGCGTTCCGGAGCCTCGGTGGCCTGGAGCAGAGGTGAAGCTGGGATTTCTCAGCAGCAGTTCCACGTCTTCGGGGGTGGACTTTCAACCCACCTTCAGGGCACTCAGCTCTTTACTTTAGGGGGGAAAGAGTCCAAGGGACACAAAGTCTCCTCCGAGGCCAGGAGACGGGAAACCACGCAGGCAGGTGAGCAGTGCTTTCTGGGGACAGGAGGGTCTCATCAGCTCTTGTCCTGCCCCCCTTCCCTGGGCGTTGGGGACTGGGGGGACTGGCCCCCAGGTCAGGAGGTGAGCTGTGTCCTGCAGCAGGCAGGGCGGGGGGCAGGCCGAATGGGGACCTTGCAAAGATCACGGGGATGCACGTGCTCAGCAGCCAGTTCGGGCGGCCTCTCCTCCCTGTGGCCTGTTGCCTTTGTGACCCCAGAACCTCGGGTCAAGTTGCCCCCAACTTGGCAGACTCTGCAGAGCCACGGCCAGGAGAGGGTTTAAACCGTGCTGTGAGGGCAGCTGCAGAGGGGCAACGGGTGAAGGGTGGGGGCTGGGCGAAGCGCAAGGGACGGGTGGAGGGGGCGATAAAGGGATAAGTGGAAGGAGGAAGGGGGGGCAGCTGGGAGGGAGTGTAGATGGATGAACGAAGGAGGGACTCGTAGGGAGGGATGGAGGGACAGAGAGTAGGATGATGGCTGGAGGGAGGGGTGGATGCAGGGAGGAGGAAGGGACGGGCGGATGGGGGGAAGGAAAGATGGTCCGTGACAAGGTGGGCACCCCCATGGAATAGAGGAGATGAGGGGGCAGGGAGGAGAGGGAGCAGGGGGCACAGAGCCCCCGGTGCCGGCAGGTGCCCCCAGGCCGGCTGGCCTCCCTGGGCAGAGGCATATCCAGGGTTCCCGGGGGGCTCTGAGGACAGGGAGTCAGTGCCGCCCAAGACAGGCACCCAGGACGTGCTGGGAGCATGCCAGGCTTCCGGGAGTCCCTGAGCTGCCTGGAGCACAGAGTGCAGCTGGCAGCGAGACTGGCTGCCCACCGCGCGACAGGCTGGCACGTGGCCCTGCACCCCTAGGGCCAGAAGGTCAGCAGCTTCATGGTATGCCCGTGCTTCCGCATTGCCCTCTCGACCCCTGAAACGCCTAGCGGTGTGTCCCCATTTCACAGACGAGGCGACCGAGGCGGGCGCCAGGAGGAAGCCACGTGGTCCCACGGCCTGTCAGTGGCCCAGCTGGGGTCCAGAGCCCAGCAGGACCCCCTACCTGGATGCCCTCGATGCGCTCAGTGACGACGTAGGCGTGGTGCATGGCCACCAGCGGGACCCTGACTCCGGCCATCCGGCCCACGGCGCCTGCCCACACCCCTGCGGGCGGAACACGCACAGGTCAGCACTGGGCCCCCGTGGCTCCACACCTGGCCCCCGCCGGCCCCAGGCCGAGCCCTGCAGCGGTGGGCCGGGCCCCCCTCACCTGCGCAGTTGACCACACAGGGCGTCTGGATGGAGCCGTGCTCCGTCTCCACGGCCGCCACCCGCCGCACCCCGAAGTCGTCAGTCCGCACACGGATGCCAGTCACCGGGCAGTTCTCGATGACCTGGGGGCAGGAGGCGCTGCCCCCAAGCCTCCCGCCTCCCGGGGCCCTGCCCGCCCGCCCCCTCAGCGGCCCCCGCCCCGGGTGGGACCCGGGCACCGCCCCCGCCGTGGCGCCTTCGGGACGGGCCACCAGCAAACTCAATCCCGTGTTCCTGGACGGGGAGAATCTGGCCCGGGGGAGGGGAGAGGCCCGTTCTCATGAAGGGGGGGAGTCCCGGAGCCTTGTTTCCTTACAGCAAGGCTCATGTGACGAAGCGAGAGAGGGCCGTGGCTCCTGCGTGGTAAAAAGCCACAGAGCACTGTACGGCCTGGTCCTAAGAGAGCATCCACGGCAGAATCCTCAAGGACACCAGGTGCGGAGGGAGGGCAGCTAATGGGTCAACTCTGGTTCTCTCTGGGGATTCTCCTGGCTTCTTTTTGGCTTGTGTTTCCTAATTCTGCCCCAGTTATGCATGGAATCAAGGCAGGTGAGGGCCAAGACGACAAGGCAGGCCCCCTCTTCTGGTGGGGCTGAGACCTCCGCGGGAAGCAGGCGGAGAGGCCAGAGGTCCACGGTCAGGCCCGAGGCCGGGGTCACGGCAGCAAGGGACGCACCTGTGCCCTGGCCCCTGCTCCGGGGCCCCTGGGGGCAGGGGGCGCGGGCAGGCAGGGTACCTGGGCTCCGCGGGCGGTGGCGGCCCTGGCGAGGCTGGCGCAGGTGCCGGCGGGGTCCATGGTCCCGTCGAGCGGCACGTACAGGGTCCCGTACAGGTCGGCCACGTTCATCAGCGGGTACAGCGCCTTGGTCTCGGCCGGGCTCAGCACGTGGGCCTCCACGCCGTAGGCCTTGCCCAGCTGGGGGTCCCGGAGGCGGCTCCCTGAGCCGGGGGCACACCTCTGGGCCACCTTTCTCCCCGCCTCGCCCTTCCTAGCGCCAAGGCTCAGCTCGAGCCCGGAACTCTCCGCCAGGCCCCGTGACCCCCGGAGGCCCCCGCACCGGCTCCAGCGTGGTGGCCCAGGAGCTCCAAACGGCGTGGGCAAGCTGCTCGGCGACCCCTCCTGGGGGGGGGGCGCTGGGCATGGGGTAGATTAAATACCCCCGAGGGTCCCCTGGCCAGCCTGGCAGGCCACGCCCTCTCACATGTGATTGGCCCCAGGGCAGCCAATCCTGTGTCTTCAGACTTGGCCCATCGGGACAGGCTCCGCCCACTTCAAGACGAGCTAAGCCAATGAGCTTCTCCCTCTGGGAGCTGAGCCTGGAGTGACTCTGCCCCCAGGGATGGGATGAGGTGGGCGGGGGGCGTCCTTTGGACGAGGCTGAGCTGCTGAGTGAGCCAGGGAGGGGGCAGGGCAGGGTGACAGTGCCTCCCCACACTCCAGGAAGCTGGGGTTCAGGCCCGTACTAATGAAGTCAGCTGTGCCTGCCTCCTCCACACCCATGGGAACTCAGCACCCCGAAACAATGAGCCCCTGGCAGCCAAGCAGCTGCCCCTGAGCAGTCCCCTGAGCAGGTATGCAGTGGGTGCTCAATGAGGGCTGGAACTGCTGGAGGCCCTCTGGGTTGGAACCACCCCCACCCCGACACACGGCCCCTTAAATCCTGGGGTGTCCGTCCAGTGTAAGGCTCCCGCCCTGGCCGCTTCCCTAAGCCCTGCCTGGGTGCCTCCGGGGGTGCCATCGCCTTCCCGTCTCCCACTTATGGGCGCCCCTCCTCCGAGGCTCTGTGCCCTGCAATAGCGACCCCAGGTTAAAGGCAAGAGGACTGGGGCTCGCGGAGCCCCAGCCACTCCCGAGGTGGCCCGGCCGGTCTGCCCGGCCCCCTTCCCCGCGCCCCCGGCAGGGCACCCACCGACATGAGCCGCTTGTACTCATCCAGGCGCTGGCGACGGGACGCGATGAAGAGGCCGCCGTTCTGGACCCAGCCCGTGTGCAGCCCTGTCTCCGCCTCCAGGTCGCAGCTCACCACACGGTGCGTGTGGGCCAGGAGCTCCACCTCCACGTCGCTGGGCCGCAGCTGCCACAGCAGGCCTGGCGCCAGGGGACCGCGGTCAGCCCGGCTCTGACCAGGGCCCCAGCCGGTGAGGCGCCCGCCTCTCAGGCAGAGGCCCGGGGAGGCTGCGGCACGAATGGCGGCGCCCGAGCAGCGCTGGGCGGGAAAATCAGAGGCTCCCTTTCTCGAGGGCCGTGGGGACTCGCGAGCCGAGGGGGTGGGCTCAGCCACTGATGGGTGGACATGGGCGCAACTGCTCATTGTTTCATAGAGGAAATTAAGGGCCCAGGACCAGCGGACGCCCCAGTCCACGCTCTCACCAAGAGAGCTGAGCTGCTCCCTTCAGCAGCGGAGACAGGGGCCTGGGAGGCCTGGGGGTGGCAGGGGAGAGGCTGAGCTAAGGCGGGTGGGGGGACGGGAAGAACGAGAGTGAGGGGCAGTGGGGGGGCAGCTCATCCAGCTCACAGGAGCAGCCGTGCCCTTCCTCCCCAACTCTGCGTTCAGGGACCTCGGGTTAGTGGCCTGAAATTGGCCACGGGGAGAGTTTACACCACGGAAATGGGCAAACGCTCCCAACGGGCTCCCCCACCCCCACCAAGCTCACCACTGGCTGTAGGGCGTGTGAGATGGCCTGCCTTGGGGCTGTGCACACAGTAGGTGTTTAATACATGCAGGCTGGTAAGGAGGGAGGATGAGAGGTGTAGGAGCGCCTGGGGTCCTGAGGGCCCCTCCCTGTGGACGCCCCTCAACCATGGCCGCCCCATCTGGGGGGAACGGGCTCTGCGCTACCAGCTCTGCTCCCAGCTTTGCCTTCCAGGGCCGCCTCTGTGCCCTTCTCCCGCCACAGCTCTGCAGAGACGCCGGGGGCAAGTGGTGCTCCCAGCCCACCGTGTGCCAGGTGGGCCCCTACCTGCCGTGTGCCAGGTGGTCCCCGAGGTCAGCTGCTCGCGCTCCAGCAGCACGGCGCCACTCACGCCCAGCTTGGCCAGGTGGTACAGGGTCTGGCAGCCCAAGCTGCCCCCACCGATGACCACCACGTTGGCCGCGCTGGGCAGGGGCCGGCTTGGGCCAGGGGACCCCGCCGCGGGGTCCTGTGCCTCCTTCAGGGTCCGCTGGTATGGCACGCTCTTCTCGGCCGTGGGCCCAGCTGCACCGGTCAGGGGGCGCAGCTCCAGGCCCGGGCGGGGGCTCTGCCAGGGGCGAGCAGCGGCCACACGCAGGGCTCGGCTCAGCGAGGCCATGGGGACTCGGCGTCCACAGCGCAGGGAGCTGGGGAGAGAGTCGGGGCTGGAGCAGGAGGGCAGCCCTGGGGCAAAGGCTCAGCCAGAGCCAGGGAGCTCCTGGGCTTCCTGTGCTCCCACATGGGGACGCCCTGCCCCCGCCACCCCCCACGGCATTCGCCCACTCGTTCATGCATTCACTCGTTCATCCACTCTCATTCATTTGTTCGTTCACGCGCCCACTCATTTGTTCACTCACTCGCTTATTCGTTCATTCGTTCGCTCACTCATTCATTCATTCATTTGCTCACTCGTTCGTCGAGTCATTCATTTGTTCTTTGGTGCCTTTGTTCACACGGAGGTACTGAGCCTAAATAAGGTCAGGCTCTGTGCCCAGCCCAGGGCAGGCCGAGCAAGGGGCGGGAGGGATCTACCAACCCTGGGGGGACACAGGGGAGGGCGACAGTGACCGAGACTGAAAAGCTCTGTGGGGGGTGTCAGGGCCACGAGGGGGGCACAGAAGAGGGCTCCTCATGGCAGGCAGAGAAGCCTCCATGGGGGAGTGTGGGGGTACCCAGGGAGGGAGGGGAGGGAGGTGGGGAGAAGGCTGAGGGCAGAGGGTGGGGGATGGAAACAAAAAGGAGTTTGGGTCACTCAGGAAAACTCAAGGATGCAGAGAGCAGACGTGCAGGAGTGATGGGGGGCTGTACCCCCAGCCTCCAGGGCACCATCAGGGTTCCAGGCCCTTCCCGAGGGCAGGGCCCCCTCAAGAAGCCCAGGCAGCCCCATGACCCTGTTAGGGCTGTTTGAGGAGGAGCCCCATGTGCCGTGGCCTGGGGCCAGCTGCTGGACGTGGGGGAGGCAGGCTGTGACAGTGACACCACGGGATACAGGGGTGGGGGCTGTGGAGAGGGGAGCGGGTCCCCAGGGTGGGAGGCAGGGCAGCCCCGGGGCAGGACGCCCAGCCTCCAGGCTGGATCCAACCCGCCTGCCCTGGGGCTCCCCTCTCAGCCAAGCCATGTCTGCCTCGTCAGCCCCCCAGCTTTGGGACCCAAGACACGAGGGCCAGCAGTGGGGCGGTCCAGGCTTCCTGCCCCTCAGTGCTGCCAGGCCTCGGGTCCAGGAGAAGGGCTCAGAAGCCGGTCTCACCGGCCCTCTCCCCACCAGCCTTCCCCTCCTCCTTCGACGTGCTCCCATCTGGCCTTCGGGGCCCACCACACAGCCTCCTCCTCCAGGAAGCCCTCCCAGACCTCCCTGGCCCAGAAAAATCACAGAAGAAGAAGACGCCTGTAACTGGGGCTCCCATTCCCAGGAGAGAAGGTGCAGCCCAGCATGGAAGGAAAGAACGTCTGAAGGGCAGACTGGGGCTTCCTGCGCCCACGGACAGGGTCGCAGGGACAGCAAGGGGACATGGCTGCTGTCACGCCGAGGAGGCGGGGATGTTAGCGATTTAACTCGGCTCCGCTCTGCATGTCTCTCACTAAAATGTCGCAGAAACGCTCTGAGACCCCCATGCCCTCTCCACTGTGCAGAGGAGGAAACTGAGGCAAGGACAGGCCCGCCAAGGTGACCAAGGTCACACAGCAAGTGAGTGGCCGCACTGGGGCCCTGGCCAGGCCCGTGTGAGCCCAAGCTGCACGCTCTCCCGCCCCCTCCCCCATTCACAGACATCGCGGGGATGGTGTGGGGGAGGATAGGCTGGGGGGCTGCCCAGCCACAGTGGGTGGGGTGGTGAGGGGCCCCGGCTGCCCCCTACCATGTGACCCCCTCCCAGAAGGAGGGAGCAGGGCTTTGTGAGTCGAGGAGTTTCGGGGAGAGGGGAGGAGGTGGACGGCTGGGGACAGTTACTGAAGCCCCCGCCCTCGGCCCCCCTTGGCCCCCCACAGTCCGAGGGCCGGCCTGTCTCTGCCAAGGGGGTCCTGAGTGCGAGGAGATGCCCGGCTGCGGGGTCTGCACGTACCTTCAGGGCTTGAAAGCCTTGCAGTCTTCTGGGAACCCCAGAGAGCCGCGTCCTAGGGGCAGGGATCGAGCACAATGGGGTCCTGGCCACAGACTTTCCCAGCAGGCCCCGGCCTGGCCTGGACAGCCGCTGCTGGACTCAGCACCCGCGACTGCCCCTGGGCCGGAGCCTCCCTCTCCCCCACCTGTGCCCAGGAAGTGGCCACGGGCCCCCACCCCCACCCCACCCCCGTCCAGCTGCCCCGGGTGCTGCGTGGGGGGGGCTGCCAGCGGTCTGAGTGGGGACGAGTGGGGACGGCCCCCGTGCCCCTCCGCCCGCCTCCTGCAGAACTTGAACCAGCTCCCGTGCCCTCCCCAGCCCCCTCCCACCCCTGAGTCAGCACCCCAGGCCGTCCATTCCCACCCCCCAGAGTCCGGGGGTGCAGGACAGCACAGAGCGTGGGAGACGATGGGGGGGCAGGCGGAGGCTTTGCCCCAGGCCCAGGCCTGAGCTCCAGGGGGAGCCCGGGTGCCCGCCGCGCCAGCTGTTAGGAGGCCCCCAGCCCCCCTCTGCTGCCGGGCCCCCCCCTGCCCGAGGGGTCTCTGCAGGCCGAGGCAGAGGGTGGAGGCGGCCAGCTCCCAGCCTATCCCCCGCCAAGGGAAGGGGACCCTCCCCGCAGGGCGTACCTGTACCTGCACCCCTTGGCCTGGCCCTGCGCCCTCCGTCCTCCCCAGCGGCCCAGCCGGAACCCGGGCCACCCCGCCCCCGCGGGCTGCCAGCCCCTTGTCGCCGCCCACGGCCGGCCGCGGCCTGTCCCCGCCCACTTCCCGGGGCAGCTCATGGAGGCAGAGCCAGGCACTGAGTCCCAGGCCTGCTAACGCAGAGCCCAGGCGGGCGGGAGCCCTGAGTGCGCGGCCAGCACTGCCAGGCCAGGGACCCCCGGGTCTCGCTGTGGATTCCCGCCAAGGCCCTGCTCGGGGACCTCGGGCCCGTCGCGGGTGCCAAGGGGTGCCGGGTGCCCTCGGAGCCAGGTCGGGGTGGCTGCCCCCCAGAACCCCCCAGTCCCCCGCCGAGCTGCCTTCCCTCCCCACAGGGCCCAGCTCTTCTGGCACGTTTGGGTCCCAGTTCTAGGAACGTCTGTCTCCATTGAACTGTTGGGGACACGGGGGCTACAGAACAAGCTGGCGGGGGCAGCCCTGAGCCTTGCAGGTCGACCCCACATGCAGTGTGTCGCCCTTCCCAGGCCCAGGGCAGGGAAAGGCAGCGAGGTGGGGGCCCAGGAAGCCGAAGGACCTGGAAGGTCGCTGTCCCCACTTCCCTGGGTGGCTGTGACAGCTGTCTGTGCGATCTGCTGCCAGCTTGTCCATCCACTACAAAGCCTTGCCTGGAGACCCAGAGACAGCTAAGTCCCAGCCCCTGCCCTGAGGGACTAAGTCCACAGAAGAAGACAGACCCAGAGAGCGGTAGGACGGCCGCGAGGCTGGCTCTGATGGGGCTGCCCCCCGAGCACGCTGCCCTTCCTCCTGGCGGGGAGCCCCGGAGGGCTACTTGGAGGAGGTGGCTTTAGCTCTGGGGCCTGGCCCTCTACTCCCACAATTTTCACTCCTTGCCCACTGCCACGTGGGCAGAGAGACAGATGCTCAGTCCCTTTCCCTCAAGGGGACAGCTGTCCCTCAGGGCCTCCCTGGGGGCGGCACAGGGTTCCTTAGGCAGTGGGAGAGCAGAGGTGAGGGCCGGTGCCGTGCAGGCGACCAGCCTGGCCTGCGGTCCGAGGCCGGGCCACACTCGCTCGCCGGGAAGCCAGGCCCAGAGAGGTCCAGACCTTGGTCCCCCTTGGAGGCCTGGACGTGGGGGGCAGGCAGTGGACTCGGCGCCGTGGCCAGGCCAGCACTGGCCTCTCCCTGCCCCCCTCAAAGACAAGAGCAGATGTTGCCAAACTGTCCCAGGCCACGCTGGCAGCAGCTCACCCTGGACTTTGGACGAGGGGTGGCAGCTGGAGGCTGGCCTGGCTGCAACTCAGAGTTTGGGGATTTGTCATCGATCGAGGCCTGGGGGATGTGGCACATGGGGTGGCAGGGGCGCCGAGACAGGGAGGGTCCTGCTGTACGGTCTTGGGCCATTCTCATCCCCTCTCCTCCCACTGAGCCTCAGTTTCCCCACTGGAAATAAGGGACTCTGAGCCCTGCTGTGTCAATTTCTCAGAAGTTTTGTGAACTTCCCTGAGCACTCTTTCTCTCTGCCTTTAGTGGCCTTTGAAGCAGGAGCCGACTCCGGGGGTGAAGGGCTGCCCCCGGCTACAAAGGCAGGCCCAGGTGGATGGAGCATGGCCACTCCTTCTTGCAGGGCTGCCCCTCGGGGCAGGCCCAGCCCTCGGCCCACCTGCCCCTGCGCTCCAGGCAGAGGGCGGTGTCCACAGGCTGCCCTCTGACTGGGCGCAAGTCAGGGTGGAGCAGGGGAGGGCCTGGAGAGGAGAGGAGGGTGGGGAGGACGGGACTCGGAAGAAGAGGAAGATGCGCCAGCCACGCCGCCTCTGGCTCCCAGCGCCTCTGAGCGGCACGGGGCACCTGCCAGGGGGCGGGCAGTGCGCATCCTCTCAGGGGGACACCGTGCTTCAGGGGCCACTGCTGCCCCCTGCAGGGATGAGAGAAACAGGGTAGAGCTCAACTGAGGGGCACTGGACCCGGCGACTCAGGAAAATGCCCAGCCCAGTTATAGGGGCTGGATTTCCACTGCCAGGGATTCATTTTCCAGGAGGAACCTTCAAGAAAAAATCAATACCTTCAACTCTCCCCAGATTTCATAAAGACAGACGGCTTCACATCCCCGCCAAGGAAGGGCATCCGCCCAGGGTAAGAGGTGGCCCTTCCCGGGCGGCAGCGGGCGCTCCCCTCCGCCCAACGCGGACGTGACGGGCAGGTGGGGACGGCGGCGTCCCTCAGCCGCATGCCCTCGGCGGCGCGAGCAGCTGCCGCCAGGGCTCGCCCCCCACCGCACCGTCTCACTACACTGCCATCTGTTTGCGATGCTCGTGAGTGAAACCAGCCTGCAGGGTGGGATCAGCAGCCCCTCCACGGAGCGCCTGCTGGGCTTTCCACCCCATCTCGGGCCGCCACGCGCCGGCACTGGCCGACGGGGACGCTGGGAGAACCGCCCGCGGGGTCTGCGCAGGGCCCCTCTCTCCTCGCCAGGGCGTTTGGGCAGCTGGAGAAGCAGCGGCACCCCCGGCGGGAGACGCCCAGACACGGCCCCCAGGCGGCACTCGGAATGCTTTGGCTTTGGAGCTCTGGAGAATTCCTACAAAACCCCAGACTCCCAGGCTCCTGAAAACCCGGACCAGACGCACTTGGAGGAGGCCGCAGTCCCCACCCGGCCCCTTTGCCCTCTCATGGGTCCCGGGGCCCTCTGGGCCCCTGACTTCATCTGTGCGCCCAGGCGCTGCGGGGGCGAAGGTGGATTCCCCTCTCGGCCTCTCCTCTCTGTCGCTGTTTCTCCAGGGGCATATGCTCCTCGTGACGTGACCCCACTCTGGGGCCGGGCAGCCAGGGAGTCACAGGTCTGCAGTTGACGAAGAGCCAGAGGATCCTGAAGTGCTGTCTTCAGGCCAGGAGCTTAGGGGCGGGAGGCCGCAGGGGCTGGGGTCTCGGGGGTGACCCCCACCATCAGCCCCAGGGGAGGCGGAGGCTCTGCAGAAACATTGTCCCCTGGTGGCCACATGTGAGCATCGCGTCCAGGTCAGGGAGGGTCCCCAGGGACAGGGAGGGCCCAGCAAGGCTATGGAGAGGGCAGGGCCCCCCGGCGGGGCCCGCATGCGAGCCCACCGCCCAGGCCGGGGCCCCCAGCTCGGCCCCCCACGTCCATGGTCCCTGGACTTAATTTCTAAGAGAGCCTCTGCCCAGGACCCCCCTTTTGATTTACTTGACCTTGAGGGGGCTCTGTAGCTTCCAACCAGCAGTTCCACTTTCAGCATTTTAGCCTCAAAAAATAGTGTGCCCCGGAGCTCTGAACGAAGCTGCTCAAAACGCCTGCCTTGGTTCTGAGCACCTCGCGCTGCCATTGCCTCCACGTCTGCCGGGGGAAGCAGATCGTTACGTCGCAATTTCCAATAATTGGCAACGCCACAGGAAAAGACCGTGGCAGAGGCGGGACTGCCCACCATAGCCACCGCCCTGTCTTCCTTGATGAAAGGACTCCCGTGTTATGGGGGGCACGGGACAGAAATTGTCTCCCAGCCTCCGTGCGGGTGGGGGGCCGGCGGGGTCGCCGGGAGGGCTTCCTCGACAAGGCGGACTTCCCTCCTTCCTGCCTCCAACTCAGGCGTAGGGTCCCGAGGCTGGGTATGAGGGAAAGGCCAGAGCAGGGCAGCGCCTGAGCCCACCACCCTGACCGCTGGGCCCTGCCGGCAGCCACCCCGCTCGTGCTTCAGCCGCTGCGGATGGGCTCATTACTCACAGCCAGCCACGGCTTCTGATGGCACAAAGCAGCTTGCAGATGTGCGTGTCAAGTGCGACTCTGATTTCATAAAAACGGAAAAAACCTGCATCTGTGGATAAATATACACGCACAGAACAAAAAGCCTGGAAGAAGATAAAGCCAACTATTAGCAGCAATTAAGGCTTGGTGGAACGATTATTTTTCTCTTTATACATTCCCACATTTACTGATTTTTTTTTCAAGATGAGCGTGGACTCATTTCATTTCTTTCAAGGATATTTTACATGAGAAAATAAAGCAGAGGCTTCCCCGCCCCCTCCTTGGACACCGCTGCGCCCGCCGCGCTGGTGCACCTGCCGTCAGAGCCCACGTCTCCTCGCTGGCAGCCGGTCTTGCCCCCCGAGTTGACTTTGGGATTTGCAATGTCTGAGCAGTGCTCCAGGCCGAGTCGGCAGGGCCAGGCCTGGCCACTCAGAGTCTGGTCCAGACGGCCCGTGTCCGGCCCTGCCCTCCGGCTCTCAGCCACACCCCTGCGGACTGTGCCAGCTGAGGCCGACCCCTGCCAGCAGCACCCCGCTTCCCGCCCTGGGCTCTCGGCCCTCACAAGCCTGGAAGCTGGGGGTATTCACACCCCTGGGGCTGGCGCACCCCTCATCCCGGGAGGCACCTGGCCCGACTCAGAGGCCCCGAGGCAAGCCCCCACTGCCCACGCCCTGGCTTCCCCACGGCTGCATCCTGGGGTCACCCCTTACCCAAGACCTCCTTCGGGCTTTGGGGAGCCCACGCCGAGGCGCCCTCCGGCTCTCCCCTCTGACTGCTCCCCCCTCACTGGCCTCCCTGCTGCCCGTCCCGCAGGGCAAGCACGCGCTCACCACAGGACCCTTGCCCCTCACACGCCCGCTGTCCAGAGCACTCGTCCTTAAACATCCTGCACTCGCTTCGGGTTGTCACTGAATGCTGTCACCCCAGAGCGGTGTCCCCCGGCACTGCGCCCAGCTGGCATCCCGGCCGTCTCGACCCGCTTGCCCTGCTCTCTTTTCCTGTACGGCACGCACCACTACCCGTTGTCTTTCTATTTGTTCACCGCTTATTTCTCATCTCTGCCAGGAGAAGGAAGCCCGGGGCAGGGCCGTCGTGAGGCAATGCTGGGTCCCAACCACCCAGAAGTTTCCACAAAGTTCCATTTACAGCTGCAGACTGCCCAGGGCAGCCAGAAGCTGGGGCAGAAGAGAATAGAGAAGCAATAGCGTCTGCTGTTAAGGAAGGAGTGGGTGCACGTGGGGCTGCACCCCACGGTGGGGCTTGGAAACGTCACATTCCCCAAGCCACACAGCCACAGCCACGGCCGGGTAGGAGAGCCCAGCTGTGGAATATTCTCCAAGAGGATCTGGGGGAACAAACACTCACAACCCCACAAGCTTGGGCAGGTTTTATTTTCCTAGGAAAAGCAAAGGGTCGCATTGAAATTCCTCAGAAATCAATCTGTCATCTTGTGCCTAAAGAACAGGAGCTTGCATTGGGCCCAGACGTCGTCAAATCTTATGGCGGGAGAGCCCGGGCAGGGCTGGCACCCCCGTCGCCCTCCCTCTCCGCCCCCACCAGTGGGAGCGAGCCAGAGGAAGGCAGAGCCATCTGAGTGAGGGCTGTGATTTCGAAACCCTGTAATTTGTGCACGTTTAATATATTCGTAATTTTCTCCTTGGAAAAAATCACATTTTAACTGGATAATTTGAACATGCTGGATGGAGATATAAAACTTTTGTTTGAGGAATAAATGGTGCGTTCCAGCCCAAAAGAATGACCGTGACTGGAGGGAAAGCTGATCTCCAGGCCTTTTTCTTTTGTAACTTAAGCGACAGAGGTCACCGATTTCCCTCTAAGTTCGGTTTTAGCAGGATCCCATAAGGTTTGATATGGACTCTTTTTATCATTCAATTAAGATATTTTATAATTACATTGTAATTTCTTTTTTATTATTTAGAAATCTATTTCTTAATTTGCAAATCTGTGGAGCTTTTGTTGATTTCAAACTTCACTCATTGTGGTGAGAGGCGCTAGTCATTATGATTCGATAGGTTGAAATTCTTGGGGACTTGCTTTCCCGCCCAGAATGTGGTAAATTTTCATGAAAACGGTGCGTTTCTGCAAGTGAGCTCAGTGTCCTGCAGATACAGCCGCTAGCTGCGTGGCTCTCACCTCTATCCTCACTGATTTTTTTGGGGGTCTATTTGATCTTTCGATTGTGGCAAAAGTTGTATTAAAATCTTTTACCTATGATGGTGGGTTTGTCTAGTTTTCCTTGCAGTTCTGTCAATTTTGTTTATATATTTTGAGGTTATAAGAACAATCAAGTTTAGAACTGTGATGCCCTCCTGATCAGTGGAAACCTGCAGCATTACATAGTAAGTCTTTTTAATGACAGGGAAGCTTTGTCTCTTTTTTCTTTTTTTTCTGCTTTAGAATCTATGTGGTGTGACATTAATTTAGTTGTATCAGTTTTTTGAGGGGTAGCTTTTTCCATCTTTTTACTTTCAAGACTTTTTTATATCTTGTATTTTATTTTATTTATTTTTTTATTTGTTTTGTCTTTTTTTAAAACAATTTATTGAAGTATGTCATTCACACATGAACGTACATAAACTCTAAGTGTTCAGTAAACATTGTGAACTTACAAAACAAACATGCATGACATCACACAGGGATCCCACACATCACTCCCCCCGCAACAAGCACCCTGCATTGTGGTGGAACATTTGTTAACAAATCATGAAAGAGCATCATCAAAGTATTACTACTAACTATAGTTCGTATCTTCCTCCCCCATATAATTTTTTAAAGGATTTATTGATTTATTGATTTACTTTTATCCTTTTTACCGCCCCCCCCCCGTTTTTGCTGTTTCTGTGTCCATCCGCTGGGCAACTCTCTGTGTCCATTTCCTGCCCTCTCTTCTCATCCTTCTCCTCCTGTCTTCACTGGGATTCGATCCTCGGAACCTCCGTTGTGGGAGAGAGGCGTCCTACTGCCTGCGCCTCCTTAGTTCTGGGTTTTTTGGCACGTCTCGTCCTGGCTCTCCCTCGTGTCACTCTCCTATTATGTCATCATCTTGCTGCGTGGCTTGCGGGGCCTGGCGGTTCGCCTGCACACGGGGCCTGGTGGCCACGCGCCTTCTATATTTTCCTTTTTTTTCTTTTTACCAGGAGGTCCCAGGGGTCGATCCCAGGTCCCTCCATATGGAAGACGGACACCCAACCACCCGAGCCACATCCGCCCCCCTGCTGTATCTCTTAAGGTTGACCAAAGATACCCAAAGTTACAGTCTTTTCCCATACAGGATGGTCATATAATAAATCAGGCTTAGTTTATCACCAGCATTCTAAACCCCAGACATAGGGAGAAAAGGTAGGTCTGGGGACACATGCCTGGTTTCTAATATAGCGAATGTTTAGCCCACCCTGATTCTCACAGAATCAGGACAGCGAGCATATTCGCATTCTATCTTGTATTTTAAACCACACGTGTACACACCCACAGACTGGTTTAAAAGTCCCGTCTGGAGACTTCCGGTCGACCAAGATGGAGGTGTAAGATGCTCCAGGGTGCCGTCCCCCCACAGGATCTTTGCACCAAATCTTGCACAACCATCTTCCTCAAAACTCCGGAAAACAGTTAAAGGTTTGCAGTAGCTGGGCTAGTTCCGAAAATGGGGGGCGAAGCTCGTGGTTCCTTTGCTGGCCCTTCCCCCACCCCCCCCGGCTGGGTGTGGAGCCTGTGCCCCCACCGAGGGCGCTGAGGAGCCCCTGTGCGTGGACTGAGGTGCTGGACGTCAGTGCCAGTCTGTCCGCGGGAGCCTGGGAGGCCGGCCCAGGGGACCGTCCGAACAAGCATGTATAAAACACAGGATTCCCACCTTGCGCTGGTGCAGGCCAGCTGTTACCAGGGATGACAGCCCATTTTTATCCTCGTCCTATTAAAGCCCGTGGTTTAATTTAGGGTTCCCTGTTTGTGCAGTGTAGTTCCATGGATTTTTAAAGCTTTTTATTCTGTTACCATACCTACAATCTAACATTTCCCCCTTTAATCATATTCAGATAAATATTTCAGTGCTGTTAATTGCAGTTACAAGCTGTGTGACCTCACCACCATCCATTACCAAAACCTTAACTTCCCATTCCCTATCCCCACCCCATCCCCTGATATCCTATAATCTAGATTCTGACTCTGTGAGTTTGCTTATTCTAATTGTTTCAAATCAGTGAGATCATACAATACTTATCCTTTCATATCTGGCTTATTTCACTCAACATGATGTCTTCAAGGCACTTCCATGTTGCCACATGTATCAGGACTTCGTTCCGTTTACGGCTGAATAATCTTTCATTGTGAAAGTGTCATTCATTGCTGAATAACATTTTATTTATCTATTCACTGGTTGGTGGACACTTGGGTTGCTTCCATCTTTTGGCAATTGTGAATAATGCTGCTATGAACATTGGTGTGTAAATATCTCTTCGAGCGCCTCCTTTCAATTCTTTTGGGTATATACCTAGTAGTGGGATCGCCAGGTCATATGGTAATTCCTTATTTACCGTTTTGAGGAACTACCATATTGTTTTCCACAATGGCTGCACTATTTTACACTTCCACCAAAAATGCACTAGAGTTCCAATTTCTCCGCATCCTCTCCAACACTTGATATTTTCTGTTTTTTGTTTTGTTTTAATGATAGCCATCCTTGTGGGCATAAAGTGGCATTTCGTTATGGTTTTAATATGCAATTCCCTAATGGCTAATGATGTTGAGCCACTTTTCATGTGTTGATCGGCCATTTATATATCTTCTTTAGAGAAAGGTCTATTCAAGTCCTTTGCCCATTTTTAAATTGGGTTGCTTGTCTTTTTTATTGTTGAGTTGTAGGAACTTTTAAAAAAATATGTATTCTGGATATTAAACCCTTAACTGATAAATGGTTTGAGGAAAATATTTTCTCCCATTCTGTAAGTTATCTTTTCTCTTCCTTGCTAATTTCCTTTGATGCACAAAACTTTTTAATTTGGTGAAATCAAACTTACCTCTTGTTTCTTTTTGTTGCTCGTGCTTTTGGTGTCATATCTAAGAATCCACTGCCAAATCTCAGGTCATGCCCGTACGTGATCTTCTTAGAGTTTTATAGCTCTGGCTCGTGTGTTTAGGTCTTTGATCCATTTTGTGTTGGTATGAGGTAGGGGTTGTATTAGTCAGGCAAAGGGGTGCTGATGCAAAATACCAGAAAACGGTTGGCTTTTATAAAGGGTAGTTATTTAGGGTAGAAGCTTACAGTTACCAGGCCATAAAGCGTAAGTTACTTCCCTCACCAAAGTCTGTTGCCACATGTTGGAGCAAGACGGCTGCTGACGTCTGCAAGAGTTCAGGCTTCCTCTTTCCTCTTAAGGCTCCATGGTCCCAGCTTCTTCCAATCTCAGCTGTAGGCTGGATAAGTCTCGTCTCTCTCCTGGGGCTCATTTCTCTCCGGGTTCAGCTGCTCTGCTGTCCACAAGGCCAGCTGAAAACTATCAGGTGAATGGCTTGTCTCTCTTCCTGGGGCCTCTGTCGTGTCTAATGGAGCCTTCTCTCTCTTCTCAATGTATCTGCTTCTCTGAGTGTTTACTTCCCAGGGCTCCAGTATAAAAAACTCCACTCTCTGCTCTGCTGTGTTGTTTTCTCTGAGTCCCCACCCCCAACCAAAGCCGTAATCATAATTTAATCAAGTAAAAGTGGAACCTCTGAATCCAATACAATCTAATGTACCCAGAGGAACAGACCGGTTTACAAACATAACCCAATATTTATTTTTGGAATTCATAAATAATGCCACACTGCTACAGGGGTCTAATTCCATTCTTGTGCGTGTGGATATCCAGTGCTGCCAATGCCATTTGTTAAAGAGCCTAGTCTTTTCCCGTTGTATAAACTAGCACCCTCGGCAGAAATCAGCTGGCTGTAGGTGTGTGGCTCTATTTCTGGACTTTCGGTTCCGTTCCTCTCATCTATTTGTCTGTCTTTGTGCCAGAACCGCACTGTTTTGATACCTGTTGCTTTGTAATGCGATTTGAAATTGGGAAGTGTGAGTCCTCCAGCCCTGTTGTTCTTTTTCAAGATTGTTTTGGCTATTTGGGGCCCCTTGTGGCTCCATATAAATTTGAGGATCAATTTTTCCATTTCCGTAAAAAGGGCTGCTGGAATTTTAATAGGGATTACACTGGATTTGTATATTGCTTTCGGTAATAGTGATGACATGAATGCTTCCAGTCCAGGAACGTGGGATGTTTTGCCAATTTTTGAGGACATCTTTCTTTCAGCAGTGTTTTGCAATTTTTCCATACAAATCTTTTGTAACCTTAGCTAAATTTATTTCTAGATATATTATTTTTTTAGATGTTGTTGTAAATGGAATTATTTTAATTTCCTCTTCAGGTTTTTCCTTGCTAGTATATAGGAACACAATTATTTTGTGCATGTTGATCTTGTACCCTGCTGCTATGCTGAGTTTGTATATTAGCTAATAGTTTTCTTGTGGATTCCTTAGGATTTTCTATGTATAAGATCATGTCATCTGTAAATAGAGATAGTTTTATTTCTTCCTTTCCAATATGAATACCTTAGCAGCCTAATTGCTCTGGCAAGAACTTCTAGTACAATGTGGAATAGCAGTGGGAAAGTGGGATCCCTGTGTTATTCCTGACCTTAGGGGGAAAGCTTGAAGTTTTTCACCACTGAATCTGATGTTAGCTGTGGGTTTTTCATAAGTGGCCTTTACCAGGTTGAGAAAATTCCCTTCTATTCCTACTTTTTTGAGGTTTTTTTTTTTTTTTTTAATTGAAGAAAGGGTGCTGGATTTTGTCAAATGCCTTTTCAGCATCTATTGAGATAAGTGCATAGTTTTCTTTCCTTCATTCTATTTAGGTAGTGTATTACATTGATCGGCTTCCATACGGTGAAACACCCGTGGCTTCCTGGGATGAATCCACTTGATCATGATATATAGTCTTTTTAATATGCAGCTGGATTCAGTTTGCTAGTATTTTGCTAAGTATTTTTACACTTAGTAAGGGAAAATGTTCTGTAATTTTCTTTACCTGTGATGACTTTACCAAGCTTTGGTATCAGAGTTATCTTGGCCTCGCAGAATGAATTAGGATGTGCTCCCTCCTCCTGAATTCTCTGGAAGAGTTTGAGAAGGATTGGTATTAATTCTTCTTTAAATGTTTGGTAGTATTCACCTGCGAAGTCATCTGTTCCTAGACTTTTCTCTGGTGGAAGGTTTTTGATTATTGATTCAGAATCTGTACATTATAGGTTCATTGATATTTCCTATTTCTTCTTGAGTCAATTTGGGTAATTAATGTATTTATAGGAATTTTTCCATTTCTTCCAGATTATCTAGTTAGTCGGTGCACAATAGTTCAGAAACCTTTTTATTTCTGTAAGGTCAGTAGTTATAGCACCATTTTCTTTACTGATGTATTTGCCTCTTTTCTTTTCTTTTTTTCTTGGTCAATGTGCCAGTTTGAGATTATTTTATGAAACCCAAAAAGAGAAAGATTATGTTTATAAACTAATCTATTCCTCTGGGTGTGCTACCCTTTGACTGCATTAAATTCAGTTGAGGGACCTTTGATTCGATTACTTGATAAGGTTGATTTAGGGCTTTTGATTGAACTATGTCAATGAGGTGTGATTCAAGTCTCCACCATCTTGATGTCTCTGATAAAAATAGAGACACAGAGAGAGACACACAGACAGAGGAAAAGGAAGCCACCATGTTGATCCTGCCGTGTCAGAGACAAGACTAGAGAATTGCTTAAGCACAAAGCCCCGAGAGGCTGGGCCCATGGAGCAGGTCAGGAGACGAGCCCTTCTACATGCTTGGTAGCTTACAGCAGAACTCAGGAAGAAAGCGAAGCAACTGAGACTGATATAGGAGGCTCAGAAAGACACAAGCCCTATGCCTGGTCGCCCTCAGCTGAGCTCTAAACTTGGCAGAGATAGGCGGCCATCTTGCTTCAACATGTTGCAGCTGACCTTGGTGAGAAAGCATCTCTGATAGTGCTTTCATTTGGATATTTTACAGTCTCAGAACTGTAAGCTTTTACCCCAAATAAATCCCCTTTCTAAAAGCCAACCCATTTTTGGTACTTTGCATCAGCAGCCATTTCGCAAACTAAAACAGTCTGACTAGCTGAAGGTTTGTCAATTTTGTTGATATTTTTCCCCCAAGAAACAAGTTTTTGTTTTGTTTATTCTCTCAGTTGTTTTTCTATTCTCCATTTCATTTTTCTCTACTCCAATCTTTATTTCTTTTCTTATGCTAATGTTGGATTTACTTTGCTTTTGTTTCTCTAGTCCTCAAGATGAAAAGTTAGGTTATTGAGATCTTTCTCTTTTTAATTATAGGCATTCATAGCCAAAAATTTCCCTCTGACCACTGCTTTTCCTGTGTCTCTTAAGTTTTGGGATATTGTGTGTTTGTTTTCATTTGCCTCTAAGTGTTTTCTGGTTTTCCTTGTAATTTCTTCTTTAACCCACTGGTTGTTTAAGAGTGTGTTGTTTAATTTCCACATTTGTAAATTTCCTAGTTTTCCTTCTGTTATTTATTTCCAGCTTCATTCCATTGTGGTCAGAGAGGTTACTTTTTATGATTTCACTATTATAAAATTTGTTAAGCTTCCCTATCCTAGAGAGTGATCCATATGCTTTTGAAAAGAATGTGTATGTATCAGTCAGCCAAGAGGTGCTGATGCAAAATACCAGAGATTGGTTGGTCTTTATAAAGGTTATTTATTTGGGGTAGAATTCCACAGTTACCAGGCCATAAAGCATAAGTTTCTTCCCTCACCAAAGTCCATTGCCACGTGTTGCAGCAAGATAGCTGCCGACATTTGCCAGGGTTCAGGCTACTTGGGTTCCTCTCTTCCCGGGGCTGCGTTTCTCTCCGGGCTTAGCTCCTGTTTCCTCCACAAGGTCAGCTGTAGACTAGGAGGCTCTCTGGGCTTTGCTTCTCTCCAAAAGGCCACCTGTGAACTTTCAGCAAATGGCTCATCTCTTATCTCGGGGCCGTCTCTCCTTCCTCACCAGAACTCCAACATCAAAACTTCTTCAACACTGTCCTTTTCCATGTCTTTTATCTTCAAGACCCCACCCACCAAGGGGTGGAGCTCAACGCCCTACTGACGTGGCCCAGTTAACAACCTAATCATAACTTAATCATGCCCAGATCAGCAGACCAGTTTACAAGCATGAGCCAATATCTACTTTTGGAACTCATAATTACATCAAACTGCCCAAACTGCTATAGTGTATTTTGCCATTGTTGGGTGAAGTGTTGTATATATGTCGATTTGATCTAGTTGGTTTATAGTGTTGTTCAGGTCCTCTATCTCCTCATTGATCTTCTGTTTATATGGTCTACCTAGGGTTGAAAGTCGTGTACTGAAATCTCTCACTGCTATTGTAGAATGGTCTATTACTCCCTTCATTTCTGCCAATGTTTGCTTCATATATTTTGGAACTCTGCTAAGTGCATATATATTTGTTAAATATGACTGAATTGACCCTTTTATCAATGTAGAACGCCCCTCTTTGACTCTTGTAAGAGGGTTTTTTTTTGTTTTTTTTTTAAGGAGGTACTGGGGATTGAACCCAGGACCCTGTACATGGGAAGCAGGTGCTCAACCACTGAGCTATATCTGTTCCTCAAAGAGTTTGTTTTCAGGAGGTACTAGGGATCGAACCTGGGACCTCATGCATGGGAAGCAGGCGCTCAGCCCCTGAACTACACCCGCTCCCCAAGAGTTTTGAGTCTATTTTCTTCTGACATTAATATAGTCACTTCTGGTCTGATTACTATTTTCATGAAATGTTTTTTCCTCTTTTCACGTTCAACCTATTGTATCTATGGATCTAAGATGGGTCTCTTATGACAGCATAGGGTTGGCTCACCTTTTTTAATCGATTCTGCCAATCTCTGCCTTTTGATTGGAGAGTTTAATCAATTTACATTCAAGTTAATTACTGATAATCAAGTCTGACATCTGCAATTTTGCTGATTGTATTTTCCAAGTCTTATATTTTTATTTCTCTGCCTCTTCTTTCCCTCATTACAGCCTTACTTTTTGTTCAGATAATCTTTTATAATGAGGCCTTTGAACCATTTGTTCTTTCCCTTTGTGTGGATTTTGGGGATATTTTGTTTATGGTTACCATAAAGATTACATTTAGCATTTAGACTTATAAGGCAGGTGTAGTGGTAATGAGCTCCCTCAGCTTTTGTTTATTGAAATGTCTTAATTTCTCCCTCATTTATGAAGGACAGCTTTGCCAAGTATATTACTCTTTTTTTTTCCTTTTAGCACTTTAAATATGTCCTCCCACTGCCTTCTGGCCTCCACGGTTTCTATTGAGAAATTGGCTGTTTATCTTATTAAGCACCCATTATATATGACATGTCACTTCTCTCTTGCTGGTTTTTGTTTTGTTTTGTTGTTGTTTTTCTCTTGCTGTTTTTGAGATTCTGTCTTTATCTTCGACATTTGACAGTTTGACTGTAATGTGTCCCAGTGGATATCTGTTTGGGTTCATTCTGCTTGGGGTTCATTGAGCATCTCGGATTTGTATATTTGTGTCTTTCATCAGATTTGGGAAGTTTTCAGCCATTACTTCTTCAAATATTTTTTCTGGCCCTTTATCTCTTTTACCTCTGCGACTCCTTTGAGGACATATTTGTATGCTTGTCAGTTCCCACAAGTTCCTTAGGTTCTGTTCACTTTTTAAATTCTTTTTATCTTTCTACTCGTCAGCCTGGGAAATTTCCATTGTCTCATCTTCATGTTTGCTGATCCTTCTGCCTTATCCAAGCTGCTGCTGAACCACTCTACTGGACTGTTCATTTTAGTTATTGTACTTTTGAGTTCCAGAATTTCTATTTGGTTCTTCTTTATAATGTTTGAAACCCTCATTTTGCTCATCTATTCTTTTCCTGATTTTAGTCCTTTAGTCCATGTTTTCCTTTAGTTCAATGACCCTATTTAAGAAGGTTGTTCTAAGATGTGATTACTTAATAATTCCAGAGACTGACCTCCTGCAATATTTTCCATCAAATTCTCCTGCCTGTGACTGAGTCATACTTTCCTGTCTCCTTGTATGTTTTATAATTTTTTTTTTGAGAAGTGGACATTTTGAATATTATGTTGTGGTCACTCTGGAAATCTAGTTCTTCCACTCTTCAGTCCACCAGACCAAGGACAAGAAGGAAAAAAAAGGAAAAAGAGAAGGGGGAAAAAAAAACTAACCACCTGACAAAACACACACACACAGAAGATAAAATAAAAAGACAGTGCATTGCCTCTCCAAGTCTCTTGTTATATGCTGGTGGAAAGCCAGAAGCTGCTGCTGTCAAAGCCGAAATGTAGGTCAACTAAACAGAACAGAGAAAGAGAAAACCAACCAACCCCAAACAAACAAAAGAGATGCACTGGCTCCCAGTTGATGCCAGTGTAGGCCAGAGACACTGCTGCCAAGAGCTTGGAAACTGAGGCTAATGTTTGCACTGGGCCCTGAGGAATCTGCCAGAATGAGCAACACAAGAAAGGGAAAGAAGAAAGTACAAACAAACAAAAAGGGTGCACTGGCTCCTTATGTCCTGGCAGACGCTGGTGTGAGACCAGAAGTTCAAGGTTGAAACAAGCATCTGCCAGACCAGCCTACACACAGAAGGAAAAAAACAGCCAAAGGAAGTGCTGGTCATTGTTTATGTCCTGGTGGACGCTGGAGGCAGACCAGAAGCTGCTGCCACCCAGGGGCCTGAAACTGAGGCCAACTTCCATGCTGGTCCCTTGGGGACCCCCTGGACTGACCTGGACCCTCGACCCCAGCCAGGCACTCCCAGAAACTGGGCCATGTCCCCGCAGCCGTCGCCATTTCCGCAGCCACTGCCAGAGGCGGAGGCCTGGGACTGGCCACCGTTGGCATTTTCACTTAAAGAAGCCGAGCTCGGCAGCTCCTCGCTCCCTCTGGCTCTCCCGTAGTTCCGGTCCCAGCATTACCACCTAGTTAGTGCCAATCCCATTTTCCAGCTAATTTGTTTTTCTAGTGCAGGCAGCTGTGGTAGTTGAATCACAGACCCCAGAAAAACAGGTTCCTAACCCTTACCCACACCTGTGGTGTGAGCCCACCACAAACAGGACCTCTTGAAGATGCTATTTTTAGATAGGGTGGGGCCAACTGAAGCCGCAGCTTACCGGGAGCCTCTAGGGAGGAGAAGCCGGAGTCGTGGATCCCGGAAAAGAAAGGAGAGGGCATCTCCACGTGCATTTCCAAGTGACAGAAGAGCCAAGGACCCAAGGATTGCCAGCAGTTGGCCCCACATCTGCACAGGCTCTGGGGAGAAAGCCCTGCCTTCGTGACGCCTTGATTTTGAGCCTCTCCTAGCCTTACAACCATGAGCCAATAAATCCCTGTTAAGTCCACTCTTTGCAAGGTCTTTGTTTAGCGGCTGGAAGCTGTGTAAGGGCCCCAGCTCTGCCCCTTTGTTCCCGTGCTCTCAACGTGCACAGCTTTGGGGGCCATCGTCCAGCCCACTGCTTCCCGACTCCGCATTATAGTGTAAAATGCCTGAGGTTCTGGGCATAACTCAACCCAATATGACTTTCAAGATGTCTGAAGAACATTTAAAAGGAAGAATCATGGCTGGAGTCACTGTGGCATCGTCTCCAGGCAGACACAGTCCCCTGCACAGGGCAGAGGCAGCCGACAGAGGCTGGCACAGTCGGGGTATCTGGCCTCTTGACCTCTGACCCAGGTCACGGGGTTTGGGGATTTGTCCTCCAGACCGCTGAGCCACCAGCAGTGGCACTGGAGACCAGTTCCTCATGCTGGTTTTGTCACCTCCTGGGGGTCTTCGGGCTGCTCGTTCCTCTCTGCCTCAGTTTTCCCATCTGTAAAATGGGGGCAGGGGTGGTGCCCACGGCATCTGGCACTTGGAGGAACAAGTGGGAAAAGCACATTTTGCCCCACGCCTGTTAGGTGGCAACAGTAAGTGGCAGCTATTTTCTTCTCTCAGGACATGGGGACTTAAACCAAGGGCCCTGAGAGTTTCTGGTTTTGCCCCCATATCTGTGCATGTGCCTGGTGTGCGCCTGTCCCCCCGAGGACCGGCCTGGCCCACACTGTGGTCAGGCCCTGTACTTCCCGGCTCCTGCCCGTGGGCAGCTGTCCAGGGGCTGGCTTCCCCGCCCACCTGCAGAGAGAGAAGGCTGCGGTGGTGCGGGGGGCCGAGGCAGGAGTGCTGCATGGCCTCCGCAAAGGGGACCCTTCTGGGGGACTCGGTCTCAGGCCCACGGTACGTGGCGGCCACCTGAGCAGACTACAAAGTCCCACGCGGCTGTCGGGGAGTTGGAGGATCAGCCAGGAGGAGGGGGCCTGAGCCAGAAGCTTCTGAGGGAGGGGGCATTTTGCCCAGGCCTCCCCAGCTCACGGGGGTCCAGGGGCCACCCCGAAAGGGGTGGTGCCACAGCCCAGTCCAGGAGGCAGGCTCTCGAATCAGGCCCGACCCTGCCCTCGGCAGCTGTGTGACAGGTCACGTGACATCTCATAGCCTCAGTTTCCCTCTATGTAAAATGGGCTGCCACCACCTACCTCCCAAAGTTGCTCCCATCTTTTCTAAAGTTCTGGACACTGCGGCTGCCAAGGCCAGGCCGGCCCTGCCCGCAGGGCGAGAACTAAGGGCACGATGCCCGTGTGCCTCCATGGAGCAGGGTGTCTTGGTGCTGGTTTCCCAGGGCTGCGGCTGGCAGGCACCGGCCAAATCAGGACACCTGGTCCCGGCAGTGACATCTGGCTGACCAGATGCCCCCCCAAATGGGGACCCCCACCCCTCCCCCACGCAGGCCCTCCACCAGCCCAGGTTCCCCACCCTCTCTGGGTGGGGACCCCAGGCCATGTTCGCACCCCCTATTCTCCTGCAGGCTCGGCTGCCTGGCTTGAGCTCTCTCAGGGCTGCCCAGGCCCGGGGGACACGCAGCCCCACCTGATCCACCGCGACCTCGTTTTAAACCTTGCTGACCTCTGCAGAGCCCCACCCACAGGTTCCTGGGGGACATGACTTTTGGGGGCACACGGTTCAGCCCCGTGAGGGTGCCAAGCCACCTAAACTGCCAGCTGTGGCCTCCTTTTTGTGTGAGAAGCAAACTTGTCTCGCTATTTTGACCTCTATCACGGGCACAGAACCCAACCCAAGGCAGAGTGGGCCAGTCTAATCAAAGGACCTATAAAGAAACAGGCCCTGGAGCTGAAGAGGAGGCCCAGGGGGCAGCGCTGGGGCCGGAATTCCATAGGGTGGGAAGCTGGGGTGTGCCCCCGAGGACTGCTGGGAGGGCTCCGTGGGACACGGCAGGGGAAGCCAGGGGCCTGGGCCTGCTGGAGGAGACGCCCGCGGCAGGGCCACCGTGCCTGGGGAAGACGCTGCCCGGCACAGGCAGAGGCTCCGGCCCTTTCCCCGGCCCTGAGAGCCTCCTCTGCTGCCTCCCTACGGCATGAAAGGCCACTGCTCCCGCAGGAGAGAACCGAGATTTGCAGTAAAAACCGTGCTCTGAGAAAACCCACTGGCAAACGTGCAGCTCGTGTCCCGCGTGGGGCAGCGCGAGCTTTGGGCTCCTGTCCACTGCTAAGCCCCAGGCCCCAGCCCTCGGCTACCTCCAGGGGATGCCCCTTCTCCCGCCGAATGCCCCCCGCCTCCCGGCCTGCCCCCAGCCCTCCTTCCACCCTGGTTAGTGCTGTGCAAAACTGAAACCAAACAAGACGGTCAAAAGTAGGGAAAGAAAAAAAAATTCACAAAAAGGAGGGTTTGCAACTATTTTTTCTCAGTATCCTACGTTATCGCGATTTGTCTCGTGAGGAACTAAAATATACATCATTTTCTTGCTATTATAAAATCTTTCCTTATTATTCACAGATATATAATGGGAGATTTGGATGAAATAATTACAAACTTTCCCCTTTAAAAAAACAAATACACCCACCCCACCCACCCCCCAAAAAAGTTCTGACATCAGTAAACATAAAAGGAGGTTCCTTGCTCCCACCACAGTTCACTGGCGAAGTGCCGGGACCCCTCGCAGATGGGATTCAAGATGTTCTCTCTTCACAGGCCCCCAAACGACCCCACTCACCCTTTCCAGGCCTTTCCAGGCCTCTTCTCTCTTTCCTTTGCCAGATCATCCCCTTTCCATCCCTCCCCTCTGCTTCTTTGTGCCCCAGGAGCCTGGGCGGGTGAGTGCAGCCTGGCGGTGACAAGGCTAACCTCAGAAGGGATGTTCCAGGGCTGTGGCACAGTACCCAGCACCGGCCCCCAGCAGGGACCAGCCTCTGCAGCCCCCAGGCCTGCCCCAGCCCCCTCCTCCTCGCATGGGGCAGGGTAGCTGACCAGAGGGTGAAGGGGCCGCCTGGCTCAGGTCTCACCAGCGGCTTCTGCATGGAGCTTGGAGGGTGGCAGTGTCGCAAGGTGTCATACAACAGCAGGGCAGAGAAACAGGGTCTGGCCAAGCCAGCCCGAGGTCAAAGGCCAGGAGACTTCAGGGTGGGGGGTACAGCTACCCCCAAGAGCACTTATTTCGGGCTGGCTGTCGGCTCGGTGAGCAGACGGCAGGAGCCCTTTAAGAGACCTGCCAAGGGCTACAGTGGACGCCCCATGCAAGGGCTGGGAAGACCCAGGGCCACTTTGCAGGACGCAGGGAGCCTAGAGGGGCTGCTGGGGTGGGAACAGGGGAGGGAGCTCCTTCCGGAGGGGACCATGAGCAGCAGGGACCTAGCGAGGGCAAAACCCTTGATTTTGTCCCTGCCCATTTCCGGGTTTGCAAAATACGTCTCTACCTGGCAGCAGGGCAGGGCAGACACTTTATTCCTGGGCTTCCAGAAAGGGACTCCCAGGGCAACGGTAAAGAGAAGTACCATCAACGGGAAAAGGGCTAAGAATTTCATCGTTCCTGAGGCTCCTTCCCAAGGGAGGGGCCTGCCCCGGGGGTCTCCACATCCCCCTGGCTCTGAGAGCAGTGGGGGAGTCAAGGCAAAGTCCTGGGGGATTAGGGCGGCTGCACAGAATCCCCTGCAATGCTCTCTCCTCCTACCCCCAAGCACGGCCGAGGCCGCGCAGGGCCCTGGTCCCTTCTGCCTCTCGGGGCCTGAAGCCTCCCCCTGGGATGCAGAGCAAGCAGCAGGAAACAGGCAGGCTGAGCGTCCAAGGGCTGAGCAGGAGGGGCTGGGGGACGGAGGGCCTCGCCGTGCCCAGCCCTTCTGGGACAGCATTTGTCGTTTGCATCTAGGCCCCTGAACATCGTCTCGGCAAGCCAGGGGCACGCCCTGAGCTTCTGGCCTCAGGTGTCACCAGGGGTCAGGCTTGCCATGCGCTGGCACTCCCTCTCCTTGGTGGCAAACACAGAAGGGCTAGCCTAGGTTTCCTCTATGTACAAGTAGCAGGCCAGTGACAGGTCGCCGAGGGCAGACGGACAGCGCAACAGTTCATGTTTAAGGTTTGGAACGCCCAGCCCACCCCTACGGGCTCTTAGGTCCGGGAGGGAGCGAGGATTTTCCCTCTGAGTCATGGTGTCTACAGAGAGACTTCAGAGCTGGGGCAACTCTTCCAAGAAATCCGCAAGGCCTGCGGGGGGTCCTGCCGTCACTGGATGCCCTCCTCTTCCACGTACGTTGAAGGAAACCAGCCAATCTGAAAAAGATGGGAGGGTCCTGATGTGTGTGTTTGGGGGTGGGAGGGATGGCGAGCAGAGGCTCCTGGAGACGAGGGGCCTTCCGAAGAGGAGTCGACCCAGCTACCAGCCTCCAGGGCGCTAGGCCAGGCCTGCCCCGCAGAGGGGCCCCAAAAGAGCCTTTGTTGTTTCTGCGACCCTGGTAGGGCGATCCATGCCCCAGGAGGAAGGGCCACCAGGAACACACCAGCCTAGACCAGTTTAAAAGGATCTGCCCACACTGCCAGTCAGAAGAAAAGTAAAGCGTCTCTGGAGGAAAATAACATCATCAAGAGCCTCTACAATTCTTTATACACAAGCTCAGCATCAGAAAACAAAGAGAAAATGCAGATGGTAGAAACCAACCCACAGGTAATCCAGTTGTTGACGTTATCAGTCAGGGGTTTAAGTAACTTTAATATATATCTTTAAGAAAATATACAAAAAGGTAGAAAAGCTCACAAGAGAACTGAAATCCAAAATCAAATAGAAATCCTGGAACTGGAAAATGACTGAAAATAAGAATTCCATAAAAGAAATTAACACACAGAGCAGAAGATTAATAAACTAGAAGATAGGTCAATAGAAAAACTGGATGGAAAATTGGTGAGCGAGAAAGATGGAAAGCATAGCTAAATAGCATAATAGTGTATGGGCCATGTGAGTAGAGCCTTAGAAGAAGAAAAAAAAAGAAAATGGAGCAGGTAAGTATCTGCAAACTTCCAAAACTGATGAAGGACATCAAGCTACAGATTCAAAAGCCCAGGCATGTGGGAATTTTTTGTACTTCTGAAACTTTTCACTAAATTTGAAGTTATGTCAAAATTAAAAGTTGCAAACATTATAAAATAAGAGAAAAAAAGGAAGTGAAATAAAGATGTTTTTGGATCCAGGAATAAAAGAGAATTTATTAGGAGCAGAATCACACTAAAAACACACTGAAGAGACATTACTTCAGGCAGCAAGAAAATGGTCTAGGATAGAAGCATGGTGATGCAGAAATTAAGAGCTCAGGAAAGGGTAGATAGTGGTAAATCTAAAGGAACGTTAACTGCTTAAAACAAAAATAATGTCTTGTGGGGTATTACAATATGAAGAATTAAGATACATGACAACCCTTCTACAAAAGTCAGAAAAAAATGAATGTAGTTGAAGATTGTAAGGTCCTTGCATTGTCTAGGCAGTAGTAAAAGCACTAATTTAAGACAGTCTCTAAGAAATCAAAGGTATAATCTGTAATTTTTAAGGTAACCACTTAAGTAACAGCAAAAGAGACTAATAAACCAATCTAGGGGAGGGTAAGTAGAATAGTAAAAAATATTGATTAACCCAAAAGCAGGTAAGAAGGGAGAAAGATAGGAGGAATAGATATGGCAAATAGAAAGCAGACAGTAAGATGATGGGTTTAAACCAAGATATCCCAGAAATTACATTAAATGTAAATGGACTACATAAGGCTACTAAAGGGCAAGGATTGTCTGGACAGACTAGCCTTCAAAAATTCCAAATGTTTTTGTAAGAGACTTAGCTTAGATATAAGGGTACAGAAGAGTTGAAAGCAACTCTAGATAGAAAAAAGCATGTCATACAAACACTAATCTAAAGAAAACTGGTATTGCTCTAGTAGCTGATAAAGTATATTTTATGGCAAGAAGTATTCCCAGAGTTAAAAAGTGACATTTCATAATGATAAAAGTGTCAAATCAAGAGAAAAATCTAGTAACACTCTAAAACTTAACTGTGCAAACAAATCACCAAAGAAACTGGTATGATTCAGTGGACCTGGGAGAGGACCCAGGTATGTGCTTATTAAATCACAGCCCCAGGTGCCGCCAATGCTGGTGACCCAAGGACCCCTCTGGGAGCTAGCAGTCTCTGCTGTCTGGGTCAGGTGCCTAGGGCTCAGTGGACTTCACACTTCTGGGGGGCTGTTGGGTGGAAAATGGATCAGATCTGAGGTCTCCAAGGGACAGACTTCACACTGGAGACAGACTGGCTTCATCACTTGGTAAAAGAATGGTCAGAAATGGGAGCCACGACTGACCCGCTGTCTGCAGCCCAGTGGACCTGCCTCTGGGCAGCTGCTTCTCACCCCTTATTTTTTTACTGGTGGCAGTTGAAGTTCTGGTGCTCTGCAGGGTGGATGCCGAGCGACTTGGAGCAAGGCGGGGGCAGGGGGGAGTCCCAACAGGGTGGTGGGATAAGGGGCCTCAGAGTTCTGCAGAATCTCTGGGTGGGCAAGGAAGAGGAGGGCCCTTGGGCCGCCTGGAGCTTGGGTAAAGTGTATACGGGGTGGGGATGGGGCAGGGGTGAGATCCCACCAGGGTAGCTGCTTCTCAGCTGTGCGCCCCCAGCCAGAGGATGCCCGAGCACCACCACAGAGCGGCGGTCCCGCGGCCTCCGCGTGGGGGCCGGCCCACTCACCCGCCCGTTGGTCTCGCCCTTCCACCAGCCCTGGTCCCCGCCGATGCGGCTGTAGATCTTCACCACGTCGCCCTCCCGCAGCGACAGCTCCCGCATGTCCCGTGCGGCAAAGTTGTACCTGGCCACGGCCGTGCCGATGACCCGGGGCGTGAACACTGTGGGGGGGCAAAGCCACGGTCACACAGCTGCCGGGGTACCAGACAGGCTAGGGAGAGGCCCCTGGCCGAGCTGGGTCTCTCTCCCGGCACCCGCCCTGGGCCCAGAGAGACCCCGGGAGTGGTGGGCGGGGCGCAAAGCCCAAGGCTACCTACCTGTGGCTCCGTGGGGCAGCCAAGCCCCTGGGCCCGCGCCTGGCTGACCCTCTGCTCCCCAAGCAGACAGGGGCCAGAGAGGCCACAGGAGGGAAAGAGGGGGCCCAGTGCCCTCCCTGTGCAGCCCCCCAGGCAGGGACTTTGTGCCTGGCAGGTGGCTGTGATGAACGACAGTGCCAGGCACATGGTGGGCCCAGGCCACTGACTCTCCTTGTATCCCTAATTCCAGAGCCCCAAACCAAACTGGAAACCCAGCTCGACCCAGCTCGGCTCAGGGACACAGGGGGCCTGATGGGCAAGTGCCAATGACGGTAGCAAAGCGGAAATATACACAGCTGCTAGCAGCCAGCGGGTTGGGGGATGCGGGGAGGGGGGCTTTGACTCT
The DNA here is from genome assembly GCA_026826555.1 of Tolypeutes matacus. Taxonomy (NCBI): domain Eukaryota; kingdom Metazoa; phylum Chordata; class Mammalia; order Cingulata; family Chlamyphoridae; genus Tolypeutes; species Tolypeutes matacus. The sequence continues at coordinate 197,796 of JAKSZT010054401.1, forward strand.
GGCAGTGAGGCCTGTCCAGCCAGGGCTGACCAAGACCCCGCCCTCCCAGCACCCACGCCCTGTGCCAGCTCTGCCCAAGGCTGGCTGCCCGGCTACCAGCGGCAAAGCCGTGGTGAGCCATGAGGGACGACGAGGAGGCAGGGAGCGGCCGTCAGGGCGGGCACAGCACAGAGGGGTCGGCCACGACCAGAGGCCGCGCCAGGCCCGAAGGCGTCCTCGGGGGCCACGCCCTTCCCGCCCCCGCCCCAGGCTGGGCCCTGCGGGCAGCTGTGGACGGGTCCAGGCAGGGGCTGTGGGGCAGTGGGCAGTCCCAGGCCCGCCTTGCCAGGCGGCTGGCCGCCAGCCGGGCCCCCCGCGCCCCGAGCCGCAGCGGTACCTGACCAGAAGGGGGTGGAGGGGCCCTGAGAAGCAAAGCTGAGGCCCTGAGGACTGAGAAAAGAAAAGTTGTAGGAAGCGCAGGAAGCTGCAAAGAGGCGAGAGAGAATGTAAAGAGGGGGCACGAGGGGCAGCCACGCGATTCGCAGGCGTGCGCAGCTGCAGGCCACGGGGAAGCGAGGGGCCCAGGCCCTGGCTGGGGGAGCCCAGAGGGCAGGGGGGCAGCAGGGCCCTGGGTCCTGACGTCCTGAGCTGCAGCCAACCAACTCCCTGCACCTGCATGGGGGCACGGGACCCCTGTCCTGCCAGGCGGGCGGCCGCCAGCCTCAGGAGCAGAAGGCCCCGAGCGCAGCTGGGCACACGGCGGGCGACAGGCCCACCGAAGGCCAGGCCTCCCTGCCCGTCCTGCTGCTGCCCAGCGGGCCCCTGTGGGCTTCAGGAAGCAGGTGCCCCCCCCACAGCCCTGGACTGGCAGCCGCACGCGCCCGGCGCCACCGGCCCCGTCACTGGTCACTTCCCTGCTCTGGGCCTGGGCCCCTTGTCTGCAAACAGGGACAGGCTTCCCCACCCCATCAGGACCCCCCGGGGGAAGTGCCCGCTGAGGTCTGGCAGGGGAGCCGAGCTGGAGCAGGGCCGGGAGCTGCTGCCAGGCTGCACGGCGGCACTAGAGGTGCCGGGGGACAAGCTGGGGTCGGGCTGGGGGGTGGTGGGCTGGCGTGCACACCCCGGGAGCCCCAGCGTGCCGGGTGCGTGGCAGCCTCACCTGGGGACCGGCTGGAGGCCCTGGGGGCCGCACGCTCCCAAGCCTTGTAGGGATACTTGAGGGTGGTGTCCAGCTGCTTGAAGCTTTCCTTGAGCGAGTGGCCCTGGTAGTACTCCACCAGCTCCTGCGGGACGCGCACGCTGCTGACCGCCGCCTCCAGGCAGCCCTCCCCTCCGTGAGCTCCTGGGCTCATGGGGTCGGCTCGTCCCCTTGCTCCCCCTAGCCGTCCCCCTTCCTCTCTCCCCCCAGCCCCTGGCCCTGTCCAACACCATCAAGGCCTTGCGCGCTAGCAATCATCTCCTGAGGGCTTTTCTAAACAAAATAGCAGCAAAGAACAGCCAGACTCTTCGTGATGGAGGGACCCACACGTGCAACAATGGGGAAGTGCCGCAAGCAGCAGCAGCACATCCCGACATCTTGCAGCGGACAGAAGACGAGGCTCAGCCCGCTGGAGCGCCTGCTCCACCGTCACACACACAGGCACGCGAAAAACTCAGTCTAATACGGGCGGGACTTTTGTTTTTCAGTAGGACGCCAAAAGCATCCTCTAGGGAAGAGGCAATAAGGACTCACCCTAAAGTGCTGGAATTGTGGGGGGTTTGGGGGGGGCGGGGGAGGGTATTAATTTCTGTGTCACTTTGAGCTTTTCCGTGGCCGGGTGGGGAGGTCAAGAGCTCAGGTTCTGTAGGCCCACGTCTCCGTACACGTAAGTGTCATAAAAAGAGAACTCGGCAGAATTGTACCATCATCTTGAGGGTCTCTGCCTTTAGCCGCATTCTGGGTGGGCCGGGCAGCAGGGGAGGGGCTGCTAGAAGGCCACGTGGGCACGGCTGGAGGGACAGCCCGGCCGGCTCGGCCTCCCTAGGCCGCCGAGATGCCGGAGGCCAGGGGCCCCCCACCATCCACCAGGGTCAGCCCTGAGGCCTGCCATCTGGCCCGGTTTAGGGGAGAGGAGCCACCGCCCAGGGGGCCGCGACTCGGCTTGCACTGCCCAGGCACCTCACAGACCAGCTTCTCGGCCTCCTGAGACCCACCCCTCGTCAGGAAAAGTGGCCCCTGGCCCCTGTTCTCGCCCGCCTGCAGGCCCGCAGTGGACATGGCTGCATGGCTGTGCAGGGAGAGGGGGATCCTCCCACCCTCGGGCCCAGGCCGGCGGGAGCCACGGGGACCACGTACCAAGAGGCTTTCAAACTTCTTTGCTTCTGTGATATGGATCCAGTTGTCCTTCTCCACCACCTTGATGTGCTTGACCTCGTCATTGAACCTGGGCCAAGGGCCGGCCACAGGGGTCACCGGGCAGCCAGGCGGCCCCCAGCCCCTGCGGGTTCCAGGCTCCTCACAGGTTTGCTGGAGCAAAGAGCACCCTCCCTCGGCCCACTTGCCTCCCACTCCCACTCAGCCCTCCCCCACCCGCCCTGCAGCTGCCCAGGCCTGGCCTGTTTACCTACTCCATGTCCTCTGCTGCCCTGACCCCAGGTCAGGCCTGCATGGCCCTCGGGCCCGGAAGCCCCCTCCTCCGCCCGCTCAGCTCCTCCCCACAGGGATCCCCTCAGCCTCGCTCTGTCTCGGGGCTTCTGAACCTTTCCTCTCTGCCCTGGGAACCTCTTCCCGCTTCCTGCTTTCCCAACTCCCTGGGCCGCCCACTGTTTGGTTCGTAAGCCACGGTCTCACCCACCCCACCTCAGCTCCGGCCCCCTGCCTGGCCTCCAGGCTGCTCCTCACGCAGGCCCAGGCCTGCTCCCTCTGCTGCAGCGTGCACCCTCCTGCCACCCTCCTCGCCCTCCCTCACGTCCTCCCAGAGCCTTGCCCACCCCTCTGAAACACTCCCACCCCCTCACCATCTGACACCAAGCCAGACAAAAACCCACAAGAAAACTACAAATTAGCAAACCACACTGCGCAACACACACAAAAGTTTACACGACCAAGTGAGGCTTGTGTCAGGAATGCAAGGTCGGTTTAACCTCTGGAAATCAGTTCATGTAATAGATAGATAAATGCCTCGCTGGCCTCGAGAGGCCTTCGTGAGATTCCCGGATTTAAAGTGAGTGCTGAGCGGGCTTACACCTACTCCCAGCAGGCACCTCGCAGACCAGGTCCACCAAAGGAGCTCAGGGGGTTTCTACCGAGTGGGGGCTGCCCAGCCACTTTGTCAGCCCCTCAACCCTCCCCAGTCCCATGCCCAGCACCCCACCTCCCCAGGACACAGACCACCCTGCTTTGGGCTCTCAACTCCAAGGTCCCGGTAGACAGGACCCATCTGCACGCTGGCCTATGGCCTGGCTCTGGCCTGGCCCGAGACCCTTGTCTAGCAGGGTTTCCACACTGACCACAGGTCTGCAGGGAGGCAGCGTCCAGGGAAGGACGAGCCAGGGCGGGGGTCAGGTGGCCTGCTGAAGCCGCAGGACAGCAGCCAGGGAAGGAGTCCTGTGATGACCACGGCTGCCAGGTGGGACGGCTCTGCCGCACTCTCCGGGACCACCCGAGGGGCTGCTGGAGACTCCGTGAATCTGAGCTTGCCCAGCCCCTGCATCTGAGGCTGTCCCACCCAGCCCCCGGGGGCAGCTCCGGCTAGGGGTCAGCCTGCAGATGCGGCTCATTCACACACACCCCGGCCGCCTCGGGCCGTGCTCGCGCACCTCCTGCAGACCGAGGACCCATTTTCTGTACCCCTTCCATTCTCAATCCTGGTTTGGGAGCAAGTTGTATGGCTGCCCACCAAGACGCCCAGGGCTTGGGGGGGCGGGGGGGTCTAGGGTTCAGAACTGCACTTGGGAAGGGGGTCTCTGTGGCCCCCACCGCTGCCGCGTACTTGATGCTGATGGCAAAGCGCTCAGCCTCCGCGGGGCGCTCCCGGATGAGGTAGGTGCCGCTGGCGTGGGACTTGAGCAAGTTGTCCGTCTGCTGCCTCTCCATGTTGCCTGCAAACCTGGAGGGACACAGGCCTCTTGGTGATGGGGGCCACGCCTCGAGGGCATCGTGCCTGGCTTTGTGTGACTCGGCAGAGCTCTAGCCGCCACGGTGAGCCAACCGGGAAACCGAGGCAGGTCCCCATGAGGACGGCACAACGGGGGGGGACCACGGAAGGCAGCGCCCACCAGGCCCTGCAGACAGCAGGCACCCCAAGACGGTCACGCGGGCTGGACACGGCCAGGACCGCAGAGCCAGCCCGGCCCTGGGCTCGTGTGTCCACTACTTCCTCTCTAAGACGTGTCCCGCACTGCTGGGGGGCAGTGGCGGCCTAGCCGCCTGTGTGAGCGTTACGGGTTTTGATCAGACGATGGAATAGAGCTTTTCCCGCCCTCTCTGCTGAAGTGAAGCTGAGCCCGAGACAGCAAGGCGAGGGGTCCTCCACCCCCCCAAAGCAAGCCTGTGACAGCTGCGGCCACCCACCAGGGCTCATTGGGATTTTTCTAACACTGAGCAAGAAGGGGAGGATCTGCACTAAAACATCAAGTTTGTTTGTTATTACGTGAAGTGGAACTTGCAGGATGGACTGTTCACCGCCCGCAGCAGAGGACACGCGTCTACACGGTGACCCGGGGCAGACACGCCAACCTCCTGGAGGCCAAGGGGCCACCAGGCATGGACCCCACCCCAAAAGCTCTGCACTGGAGCTTCCCGTCAGCCACGAGTCCGCCACGGCAGGCCGTTCTGCTGGGCCCCCGGGGTATCGTGGCAGGTGCGGACTGGATAACAAAAGGGACACTGTGGCCGGGATTCCTCTGTTTCTCGCACCGAGGACATCCACCCGCACACTTTTCATGAACCCCAACAGCCTCCTTGTTCTCCTCAAGGAAGTGCTTATAAATTCGACCTCAAATAGGCCGCTTGCTACGTTTCGTATCTGGAGCTCACTGCTAAACTGCACAAGAAAACAGTTTCTCCCCTAAAATCTTTGAACCTGCTGATTCGTCTGAGGTGGGGAAGCGGCCACCTGCGGAGGCGAGCGAGAGCTGAGGTGGGGGGATGCCAGCCAGGAGGGGCTCCCTCCGGCCACCTGGGGCCAGCCAGAGGGGAACATGTCTGGTCCCCAGGTGGGCAGTTGCACCCCCACAGCCCACACACCCCACCTGCACCCACTCACCAGGGGTAGGCGGTGTAGTCGATCTCCCGAGATAGCGGCCGGGTGATGGGTGGCTGGCAGGAGAGAGCAGGTGGTGAATGCCTGGTCCACAGAGGGGCCCCAGGGGCTGTGGTCAGTCACCCCACCCCTGAATCAAATTGGATGGCTACATGGGGCAGCGGCCGGGATTCAATTGTGTCTGACTCCCTGCAGAAGTGGGTACCCCACGTGCTGGAGTGAATGAGTGAGTGAGTGAATGACGGAGTGAGTGAATAAGTGAATGAATGAATGAGTGAACGAGTGAGTGAACAAGTGAGTGAGCGAATGAGTAAATAAGCAAATAAATGAATAAGTGAATGAGTAAATGAGTGAATAAGTGAGTAAATGAGTAAGTAAATGAGTGAGTGAATAAGCAAATGACTAAGTAAATGAGTGAATGAGCGAGTAAATAAGCAAATGACTAAATGAATGAGTAAACGAGTGAATAAGTGACTAAATGAGTGAATGAGTAAATGGGTGAGTGAATGAGTGAGTGAGTGACTGAGTGAGCAAATTGCGTGAATGAGTGAATGCGTGCGTGAGCTGCAACCTACTTGCAGACAGTCACTCCGCCAGGAGGGGCCGACACAAGGCTGTGGGAATCTCTCGGTAAAGGGACACCCCACAGCAGGCTCCTCTACCCCAGATGGGCCCCCGGAGGCCCCGAAAGGTGGGCTGCTTGGCTGGCACCGGCGTCCTCTCCCCAGGGCCCCCAGCGGTGGCACTTCTGGGACTTGGTCCCTCTCGTGCGCCGGCAAAGCCTCTCCGACCCGCCCCTCCCTGTGCAAACGGCCCAAGGAAGGTGCACCTGGGCAGGTGGGGCGGAGGCTGCGCTTGGCCTGGAGAGGCGCCAGGGCTTCTGCGGTGGGGACCGCCGGCGGCACCCTTGGGAACGGCCGCCCTCTTGCTAGCTGTGAGCTCGGCGGGGAGGGGACGCCACGCTCTAGGGCTGGACGCCCGAGCCTCTCCTACACGGCGCTGCTTTCTGACTGAGCGCTTCGGCCTGACGCCTCTGACAACGCCACCCTGTTGGCCTGGGCATGCTTCTCCCTCCCGAGGGCAGGGTGCTGGTCTGAGGCTTCTGGGGTCCCTCAAAGTTGGAGAAAAGCTGCCAGCCATCAGCCCGCCCGACCGTGGCAGAGATGCGCCCTGCGGCTCCCTTTAAAACCCAGTGCAGTGAAGGCCCCCAGGATGCGCCCTGCACACGGAGCAGGGCAGCCTCGCCCCCTCTCCTCGCGGGCGCCACTCTGCCCTCTCTGCTCCGGAAGCTTCTGGGGAAAAGGACTCACCCTTCCATCCACGGGGCAGGGCTTCACGGACGAACTAGGAAAACACCCTGCCTTCCTGGTCTGCACCAGTCGACCCTGGGGAGGGGAAAGCGATGAGGAGGCCGCCTCCGGGGGTGCCCATCCTCAGCACGGCGTGCCACAGCCTCTGTGGCACCGCTCTCTGCAACCTCAGCTGACCCGGTGACGTTGGGTGCACCTGCTCGGCAGGTGAGGAAACCGAGGCCCGGAGCAGTTCCCTGCTCGGAGCTGGGAAGCTGGGATAGGAGCCCGGCACCCTGAGTCCTGTCCAGTTCTTTCTCCTAGTCCAGTGACTCTCAGATGCTGACAGGCACAGGAATCTGGGCATCTCGACAAAATCAGGCTCTGGCTCAGGGGGTCTGGGCCAGGCTGGCCAGCCTTGGCTCTCGCTGCGTCCTCTGCCTGGAAGACCCCGGCCCCCTCCACTGGCATCAGTAAATCACCTCTGCAGGACCCCAGAATCGCACGGTCCTGGTCAGGTCCGGGGCTGGGAACCGGGTGGCAAGGAGGCGTGACAGCGTGCCTGCACCCCTCGCGCCTTTTGGTTTCCAGCGCACGTGGCTGTGTGACCTGCCCAGTAAACATGTGAGCAGGTGCGCCCCAGGGATGACGAGGGCCCACAACAGAGGAAAGCTAGTGGCACGGCACGGCTGAGCTCTCGGCTCCCACACTGGCCCGAGGGCGCCCCTGCCGCCCCAGGCCAGGCCAGGTGCCAGTCAAGCTCCCATGGGCCTGTGCCGCCCTCAGGGGTCTTGGTTGAGGCACCCTGAGGTGGGTGGGCACCGAGGGGCAGCCAAACGCCTGCTGGGGGCCTCCACTTTTATGGGCCTCGTCAACACAGCAGTGGTTTCACAGCACAGAACCGACACCCACGCCGCATCAGTGCTCTCTGCGGTCACCTGTCCCCCCCCCCGCCAGACGGGGCTAGCTGGGGGAAGGTGGGGGAGTGGTCTTGGTCTCCGTGGCCCCCAGTGCCGAGCGCGGTGCTCGTCCACCCAAAGCAGGGTGGGCACCACACAGCCATGCCAGAGCCCCCGGGAGGGCACGCAGGAGGACGGGGAACGGACCCCCAGCAGGGACGCCGCCCCCAACCACGTAAAAGCGGGCACCACGAGGGCGGCCCGGCCGCGGGGCGCTCGCTGGCCGGTCCGGCTCCCCTCCTCCCTGACCTTCGTGCCCCACACCCGGCCCCACCTGGGGACGTACCTCCCACCACGGAGACTCGGGGTCGCCTCTCAGCAGCTCGATCACGTCGCCCGCCTGGAAGGTGAGTGCTGGCTTCGCGGGAGGGGCGGGGCTGCCGCGGTAGTTCTGCACGGCCACCATCTTGGGACCTGCGGGGAGCAGGGCAGGCGGCGCGGCTTGCTCGGGGACCACCCCCCCTCGCCGACTTGGCCTGCCAGGCCGTCCAGACCCTGTGGGGTGCCCCAGCGAGGGACGGCCCCCAGCACGCCCGCACACACAGGCAGCTGTGCCAGCCCCCGAGGGCCCCTAAGTCTGCTACGTCTTCTTTGTGAAACATCCTGTTATTTATGTGATAAACTGAAGCAGGATATCGCCATGGTAACAGTAACTTATTTTTAAGTGCTACCCATCGCTTTTTCTCCCCAAGCCCTGGCAGACCCCATCTCAAGCCGGCGTGAGCAGGAGATGGAACCCCTTACTCGAGATGGGGTGACGAAGGGTTAGTGACTTGCCACAGGCCCGACAGCTGGACAGAGGCAGCTCGGGACCGTAACGGGGTCGTGACGGAGCCCCCGAGAATCTGCAGGCTGCCCCTAGCCCAGGCCTGGCTCTGACCAGGTGGCCACAGCTTCTGCGTTTTGCCTCCTACGCTGCTCTGGGGGTCTCCGGGCAGCGGGAGGGAGATGGGGCTTTCCCCACCAGAGGGGCACTCATCCTGAGGCCCGGAGCAGAGTGAGGCCAGAGCCACGCAGCAGTGCGGACGACCACTGACGTGGATGACCACTGACACAGACGACCACTGATGTGGGCGACTGCAGCAGAGCCGGCACCCACGGGCTCACCTGGTCCCGCTCCAGAGGCGTCCTGTGGAGGCAAGGATGACAGAGTGGGTGACGAGAGGAGGACGACAGAGTGGGTGACTAGAGGATGACAGAGTGGGTGACGAGAGGAGGACGACAGAGTGGGTGACGAGAGGAGGACGACAGAGTGGGTGACGACAGGAGCTCCCCCTTGGCTTTTGGGTCCAGCAACCACTTTCTCTCCACCCCCTGCCCCCCCCACTCCCCAGAGAGGTCAAAGCAGAGCGGGCTGTGGGCGGGGTTGGGGGCCAGCTCCTGAACTCCCACAGGGACTCAGTGACACCATTTCCTGACGTGACCCCGGCCCCGTATTCCTACAGGAACCTTCACTTTGTCCCCCCCCGCCCCTTCCCACTAACTCCCACCTCCTCCAGGAAGGCTGCCCTGACCACCGCAGCCAGTCTCGGGCATGCCCTGCTGGGTGCAGCTGGGCGCGCTACGTCCTCTCCCTCCTGCACAGGGACCTTGCGCCCCACAGGGCCTGGTGGGCGCCCCGCAATGCCGGTTAACTTATGCAGCCCACAGTGGGGGTGACACACGAACCCCACGCCCCACAGAAGAATCCAGCTAAACGGAGGCAGGTGGGGTGGGACAGGGCAGGCCCAGGGCAGCACAGGAGCCGCTGGGTGGGCGGAGTGGGTGGCAGCTGCGCAGGGACACGTTTCTACTGACAGCCGCCAAGGGAGCAAAGGCCCCTCACCAGCCACCGGGGCTGGTGCGGGCCACACGTGGCCCTGGGGCAGGGAAGCCGGGAGTGGGTGTTTTGGCTCCGGGCGCTCAGGGCTGGGCTAGGGGCAGGGAAAGGAAGGGACAGGCTGGGCCGTCTTACCAGGTCTGCAGGTGAGCCTGGAAAGCAAGCAAATCGGGCATCAGAGGGGAGCTGCCGGCACCACGGGCCCCCAGCTCTCGCTCGCGCACACGGAGTTGCCGTGCCGGGCTTGAGTCTGTAAGCGAGGCGAGCTTCGGGGAGACGAGGCTCACACACGGCCACAGACACGCAGCCCCGGGCTCGAGGCTACGAAGGTCCCTCGGTCCTCTCGGACAGCAAGCTCTGAGCGGTGGGTTTAGGGGCTCAGACCCGAGGTGGCAAAGGTTTCACTCCCAGGAACAACTCTGCTCAATGGCCGAGCCACCCGGGCCAGGCAGTACCCGGGGCTCAAGGGGAAGATTCCACAATCGACTGGTGATGTCTGCCGTGGACGGTGAGCAGGCAGCGTTGGAGCGTGTGCCACCTGTTTGCGTGCCCACGTGCTCAGGAAAAGAGGGCGCTGTGGCTTACCAGATGCCTGCTCTCGGCTGCCCCAAAGAGCAGCCACTGCACCAGGCAGGAGCCGCCTCCTGCCCAGCCGGACAGTCACCCTGCCCCGGACAAAGCATGGACATCACAGTCTAGAGCGACAGCTTTAGAAAGAGATGCACCTCGGCCTGAATTATCCCAGCTGGGCCTCTCAAGAGTCTCCCCACCTCTGGGCCTCAGTTTCCCCATCTGGCACCAGCAGCCTCTGCCTGGCTGGGTCACCGTGGGTGTGACGGGGGGAGTGTGTGTGCAGCAGAGCGTGGAGGCCAGGGAGCTATGTGTGGGGTGATTGGGATGTGTGCCTTGGGTGGACAGAGGGGATGCCCCTAGGACCCCCCGCCCAGCCGCGCCCTGCCCGGGGCAGCACTCACTGCTCTTGCAGGGCGGCATCGCTTCCAGACACTCTTTGTGTGCCCCGACGCCACACCTGGTGCACAGGTAACCCTGGTAGAAGGTGCCCCTGCCGGCAATGCGGGGAGGGGGTGGTCAGCCCCGTGTCCCTGTCCACCCCCACGTCCCCTGCAGCACCCAGGCTCCAGGGTCCCGCCCTAACCACTGCAGCCTGGCGCCCGCTGTCCCCTCCGACCTGCTGCAGCACTGCTCCACCGCCTGACCCTGAAGGGACCACACCCTGCACCCCAAATTCACCCCCAGGGGCCACCCCGCTGCTGCCCGCGTTCCCCGGGGCCGGGCCAGGGCCGGCCGCCATCGGCGTGAGGGGCACGGCCGGCTCACCGGAGGAACATGCGGCAGGCCCTGCAGTTGGTGGGCTTGTCGAACGTGTGCATCTGGAAGCTGTGGTGGTTGGCGCCGGCCTTGTCTGGCCTGATGTTCGACCTGCCGGGGCAACAGCAGCTGCCACGCCTGCCGGGGCCAGGGAGGCCGAAGCCCCGGGACCGGCAGCTGCCCGGGAACCGGGTGGGCGCAGGGCTCGGCCTGGGCCGCCCCCGCCCCCTCTCGGGCCCGGGCCCCCTCAGGGCAGACGGGGGTCCGAGCGGGGCTTGCACAGGCCGCCGCGCTCGCTGGAGAGAAGGTTCTGGGGGGGGGGGTGCTTCGTCTTCACAGGGGCCTGGGCACGGGCAGGGGTCGGCACCGGTCGAACCCCGCAGCGGACACCTGCGGAGGGCAGCCCCCGCTGTGCGTAGCTTGAAATTAAAAACGTGGGCAAGCCTTGGACGCTGTGGAGCTCACAGGCACGCCGGGGCTATCTGGGGAACGCGGCTGCTGGGTCGGGGTCACGTTGAAACCCGCCCGACGCGAGGCGGCCCGAGCCAGGATGGGCGAGGAGGGGAGCACGAGGGCAGCGCGTGGGGCCCTGGACGCGCCAGCGCGGCTGTCGACCAGGGGATTCTTTCCACCACGCCGACGGCTTGAAGTTTTCCAAAGCAGAAGGTCGGGGAGAGGAACCATAGTGTCTGAACGCCGAGGAGCAAATCGGAGAAGCCCCCAGGCTCGCAGAAAGCACAGGGTCCACCGACCTGCCGCCTTCTGCTCGGACTTGCTGTGTACCCGGCCCTGCTGCTAGGGCGCCTGGCCGGCTCCCACGTGACTTCCCAACACCCTCGTCACCATTCCCCCAGGAGGAAAGGCCTCGAAGGTCGTGCACCAGCCCGAAGGCAGAGCGCAGCTGAGTCTGAGCGCAGGGAACTCAGCATCTGCCTCACACCCCGTGGCTCGTCCTAGATTTCACGAAACGCTGTTCCGTGGCGTTCAGTGAAATGGGGGCGCTCCACTGCTGGCCAGGGGCCCGAGGCCAGCACCGCGGAGCCTGGGAGGGCCCTCCCGGCCTGGGGAGGAGGCTGAGGGGCTAAGACACGCCCGCGGTGGGGCTGGCGGAGCCCCCGGGCGCCGTCTGGTCGCAGGCTCTGGACACCTGCGCCCTGCTTCCCAGCACCCTCGTCCGAGAGGGTCTCCAGAGCCCAAGCCGCGTGTTTGCTTACGCACATGGCCATCTCAAACTGCTCCATCCACTTCCTCTTCATGTCTTCCGTCTTACAGAAAAACTGGAAGCCCTGCTTGCCTTGGAGGTGGATCAGATAGAAGCCGTAGGACCACTGTGGGGGGACGGGGACACGCGTGTTTCCAGCAAGGCTTTGGGACAAACGTGTGCGTGCGTGTTCGTGTAAGCCCTCGTGCCGGGGCCAACAGGGGCCTAACACAGACACATGTACGTACACGAAGCACACACATGTGCTCAGGTCCGCCCTGTATGCACACGCACACGCGAATGACTGTACATACATACACTCGCTTGTCCTGTGTGTGCCGCATGCCCCCGATGCATCTGCGTGTGCATGTCTGTGCATGTTGCTCATGTGTGCCCCTGCGTGTCTGCATGCTCAGGCCTGGGTGTCCATGTAAGAACAGGCTGCCTGTGTGTGCACGGCACTCTTTTGCTGGTACGCGTGTGCATGCACATGTGTAAATGCAGGTGTGACTATGTTATGTGTGTAGAAGCGTCACCCCTGAGCACATGCAGATGCACGGATGAGGCTGTGCATGTGTGTATATGTACGGTCTGCACACGTGTGCATGGTGTGCCCGTGTGCGTGTGCCCGGGTGTGTGCGTGTACAGCTGCACATGTGTTAAGTGAGCACACGCACATGCAGGTGCACACACATGCACATGTGCAAGTGGACACAGTGTGTGCTGTGTGCATAGGTTGTGTGGGAGGCACTTCTGTGTCTGTGTCTGCACGTGTGCTCGCGTGCGCCACATGTACGCAGTAAGTGGGGGCAGGTATCTTGGGGACCCCGCTCTGAGCTCTCCTGGCCCCTCCCAGCCCTGAGGAGGGCCCCCCACCCAAGCCACTGCTTCAGCCGGGCCGTCTCAGGGCCCGAGCAGGGTCCCGGGGGGTCCCTAGGGGTGCACCTCCAGGAGCGCGGCCCAGGCCTTCCACGATGCCCACCCACTCCCACTTCCCCCTTCTCTGAAACGAAACCACAGAAAAAGAGTTTCAAAGAAAAGAGGCTGGGGAAGGCGGTGGGCTGGGGCCCTCAGCAGAGCCAGCCCTGCCCCACCGAGCAGCCGCGCCTCACGCTCCCTGGGAGAGGCTTTCAGGGGGCGCTGGGGGGAGAGTTTGGAAAGTATGAGCTTGTTCCAAAAAGATGGAAGGAAAGAGGAAGCAGGGGGTGGGGTGGAGGGAGGAAAGAGGGAAGGAAGGAGGGAGGGAGGGAGGGAGGGGAGAGGGGGAGGGAGGGAAAGATAAAAGGAAAATGAGGACACAGAGCTACAGGTGCTTCCATAGACAAAACACCTGACGGGACAAAAATCACCTACGCCCCTCGGCCTCCAGGGAGCAGGAGGGGCCGGGCAGGCTCCCACTCTGTGCCTTTCTGTGGGGACTCACCTGTTATCCTGAGCACGTATTTTGTAATTAGGAGACAAAGGTTAAAGAACCGAGAGGAAAAGATGGCAGAGGAGAGGAAGGCAGTGGCGGGGCGGGCACCAGGAGCTTACCATTTTCCCGTGAGACTGGGAAGCATGAGGAGAGCAAAGGGGAGAGGTCATGGGGAAGCCGGGCCTCACCCAGGGGTGGGCCCTAGAGAACAGCCCAGGGCCAGGGCAGCTCAGGGAAAGCCCGGCTCCACCCCGAGCTGGGGACAGGCCCAGGATCGAACACAGAGGTTGGAACTTAACAGGGCTGCGTCCCCCGAAGGCCAGCGCCTGGGGGCTGTGGCCCTCCTGTCTCCTGGGCCCTGGACCCAGCCCAGGCCTGAAGGCAGCAGGTCTCAACACTGCGCAGAAGCCACTACCCAGGCGCAACTAGGGGCCATGAAGGCCCCTCCTGCAGCTGGGGCCCTGCCTTGGCACTGGTGGCTTAGGCCCTTGTGGCCACGGCCCCACCCCTGCAGCCACGGCCCCACCCCTTGTGGCCACGGCCACTGTGGCCACGGCCCCACCCCTTGTGGCCACGGCCCCACCCCTTGAGGCCATGGTCTCACCCCTGCTGGCCACGGCCACGGCCCCTGTGGCCATGGCCCCACCCCTTGTGGCCACGGCCCCACCCCTGCAGCCACGGCCCCACCCCTTGTGGCCAAGGCCTCACCCCTGCAGCCACAGCCCCACCCCTGCAGCCACAGCCGCCTCGTCATCAGAGCCCCTTACACGCCACAGCCAGGCCCACCCAGAGCCCTCCTCCAAATCCAGGGCCTGCCCGGTGCACGGGCCGCACAGCGGGCGTCAGGCAGGCCGAGGCCCAGCGCCCGGCTCTCCCCTGGGGCCCTGGGCAGGTCCCTCACCTGGGCACTGGCATCCTGAAGTGCCCCCCGCCCCCTCCCCAAGGAGAAGCAGAGACCTGAAGAGTGGCGAAGTGCTAGGCCTGGCACAGAGCGGGCGGCCCTCTCGGCCCACCCTGTCAGGCACCAGCAGCCGACCCAGCTTGTGCCCGCCTGGGACCCGCGGCAGCCTCGAGGGCGGGCGCCACCCCCGGCAGCCCCCGCAGGCCCACCTTCTTGACGTCCTTGAGGTTCATGGGGTCGTCCGTGACCTTGTGGCAGAGCAGCTCGATGATCTCCTTCAGCTCATAGCTGTAGCCCTTCCGCTTGCAGACGATGACCACCTTGTCGAACAGGAACAGGTACCTGGCGGCACAGTGGTCAGCAGCCCGTCGGCCCAGGAGCGGGGCTGCCCCAGCTGCACAGAGGTCCCCCCTCCAGGATGCCCTCCTGAACCCAGCCCCTCGCCGAGGTGGGGCACAGCCCCCCACAGGTTCAGCAGCCTCCAGAGCCATAACTGCCAGTTTCCATTTTCACCCCCGCTAACAGGGAGCTCTGTGCAGGCTGCAAGCCCCGCCCCAGGGCAGCTCCCTGCACACGGCTGGCAGGCATCGGGGACACTGAGCCAGCAAAGAATGGGGCCACCTCCTCAGGAATGGTCCCTGCTCACCCACCTGTGAGCCCCCAGGCACTCCCTGCAGCCACTGGGCAGAGCTTGTGTCCCGGCTCCGTGGAGACCGTGAGTGCACAGGCAGGGCCCCGGCCCCCCGCTTTCGCTGCCCCCCTGTCCAGCCCCGTGTCCCCATCAGTGACGTGATCTGCCACTGCTCTGACCCAGAGGAAGGAAGCAATTAAAACCGAGGAAAACAAAGGCAGCCAGGCAGGTCACGCACTGCGCAGGAAGGCCCCACTGCCAGGCGCGCTTGGCGCGGGGGCCGGGCCGTCACGGGGTGCCCCTGGCCACGCCGCGCACGCTCACCGATCTTGCTTTGTGTGGTTGACTATGGACCGGACTTTCAGCTCCCCGTCAATCTTGGGCCTCCCAAATTCCTCCAGTTTCACTTGCTGGGAAAGAAAGGGCAGGAGGGTGAGGCCGCGGCCGGGGCCGCCCTGCCATCCTCCCAGCACCCAGGAGGGCGGGCGGGCACGCGCCCGGGGGGAAGGGCCCCCAAGAAACCGAAGGTTTCTGGTGGGTCTTGAGGACAAAGGGGGCCAGAGCTGGGGCGAGGAACCAGGCCTAAAGGCTGCTTGCCCGGCGCTTTCCTGCCCCGAAAGCGGCTCCCACTCGGGCACGGGGGGAACCAAGAGCGGTCGAGGTGTGGCTTTAACAGAGCGGGAACCGGGCAGGAAAGCCGGACACCCAACCTGAGAGACCGAACTAAAGGGCGAGCAAGCAGTGCTTCTGGGGGCGGGGGGGTTCCTCTTTCACAGCAAGAGCTTCGAGGCGAGGCCCCTCTCCGGCGTGCTGAGATTTTGTTCCGTTTCCCGTTGGGTGCTTCTCTGCCACTATTCTCTTTTCACAGAGCTTCGCCGGACGCGGCCTTGCGTGGTTTTCAAAAAAAGAATCAACGGAGACAGGCAAAGGGCGCCAGCGCCCGGAGGGGTGACGCGACAACCTTCAGCCTCTTCCTTCAAGCTGTCCGGGTTTTCCAGAAGCTTCCGAGCATGACGACTAAGAGTGCAGCTTCGGCGTCGTGGGGTGGGGCGGGCACTTGCCCTGGGCCCCCCCCCAAAGTGGAGGTCACCAAATCGCCAGCCCCCCACTCCAGGCCCGCCTGCTCCCCACCTCTAACTGAGCCTGCTTAAATTTTCGTTGTTTGATGAACAAGTCTGGCTCCTACCGACAACTTCAAAACACAAAAGACTTCTTCGATTACGGAAGCACTGAGCGCCGACTGGAGAACGCTCGGAAAGCATGGAGGTGGGACGAGGGGCCCCGCCGCGGCCCTGCTCACCCGGGCGCCACCTCCTTACGCTCCCACACCCAGGCGCTCGTTCTCGTTTTGTGGCTTATTTTTCCCCCTTTAACTGACGACCTATCACGGACATGCTCTCCGGCCACCTGGCGAGGGGAGGCCGCTGGCGTCACCGAGCTCTCCCTTTGCTTTCTGACTCCGGCTGGGCGAGGTTCGGGCAGGCAGCGAGGACCAGAGGCTCACCCAGCCCCGAACGCCGACGCGGCCGAGGCCGGGAAGCCCAGGTTCAAACATGTGGGCGATGGAGGGCACACGCGGGCGAGAAGGGCGGCTGCTGGAACCGCTGACCTCTGCTCCCCGGGGGTCGCACGGCTGACCTGGCGCCAACCCTCAGCTTCTGGGAGGGCAGACCAGGGGCAGGGTCCCGGGAGGGTCAGTCCTGCCTCGGGGCAGGGGGAGTCCTGAGGGCGGCCCTTGGACAAGGGGACGGCTCCTGGGCCCCACAGCCTTCCTCTTGGACCCAAGAATCTTCTGCCTGGGCCAGGGGGGAGAAGAAGGGACCAGGCGCTCAGCCCCGTTCTGAAAAGTCCCCACGGACCCCGCCTCCTTAGGACGGGCCCTCAGGCCAGCGCCTGCCGCCGGGCACCAGCTCGGCCGGACTCACGAGCAGGCAGCCTCCAGCACAACAGCACGTGCTCACCGCACGGCCGGGGCGCCTTCCCCGCCGCCTTCCTGAGTGCTGAGATTTGGAAACAGGCTTTTAAAACAGATGCCATCGTAATTAATCCTCACTGCTTTCAAGAGTCAGCAAAACTTACCAAATTCTCTATGGAGCTCTGAAACTCGCTGATTTTCTTCAAGGCCTCCTTGTCCCGCTTCACCTCGTTGATGTACATGGCCAAGTCCTTGAGAGCAAGCGAGGGCGCTTAGCAGGCGGCAGGGGTGGGGCCCCCTTCCAGGGCCCGGTGGGGAGAGGCTGGGGAGGCAGAGTGACCAGCCCAGAGAGGGCCAGCGTCTTTCTGCCTGTCACACAGCCGCTCTTCAAAGCTCAAGCTAAAGAGAAAAGCCCGGGGCTCCGGGCAGGCCAGGCCACACAGCTTGCAGGACCTGGTCCTGGCGAAGCGGGCACGGCGCCACCTCCCCCCGGAAGTCCTGCAGAATGGGGTTCACGGTAGACGCATCTAAGGGCCGGGTCCATGGGGAGGGCTCGGATCCGTGGCCCCCACGTCCAGCCTGCCCACGCCGCCACGGCTGCAACGCTCCCACCGGCCACCAGGGGGCAGTGCCTGCTCGCCATCCGGAGGCAGGTCCCCTCGGGAAGCGTGCAGGGCAGCTGACCTGCAGCCGTCGTGCTGGGGAGAGCCCGGGCAGGGGGCGCCCCGGCCACCAGGGGGAACAGGCAGCCCGGGTGGAATCCCCCAAAACACCAGTGCAGGGGCGGGGCTGGCTGAGCTCCCGGGGCCGCCCCAGCCCCCCCAGCGCCTCCCGCCCTCCTTGCCCCCAGGAGCCCCACGGCCTCCTCCCCCCAGCCTCGAGGAGGCTGCTGCACGGTTTGAAAGGGGTCTTTGGCTTTCACGTTTACTTGAGTTTAAGAGGAGAAACAAACGGCAAGGACAGACCCTCAGAACTCGTGGCAGAAGCCATGACGGGGCGGGTGGCCCTGGGCAAGCTCCCTGACCTCTCTGGGCAGGACGAATGGGCGAGGGGACGCTCCAGGTGGCCGCGCGGGTGGGATGGCCCTTTGTGGAGCTCACATCTAGGATTGAAACCCCAAAGAGATGCAGCTCGGGTCCACAGAAGTGGAGCAGCTCACTAACGGACGACACCACCTTACACAGAGTGAGCGCTCCGTCCCTGGGGGGAATCAAGCCACGGGGTGGCCGCACGAGTGCTTTTCTACATTATTTGGGGGGAATGGATCCAAAACCTTAAAACTCCGTCTGTCTCTAAAGTCTTATGGTTTGGCGGTCAGTGGTTCTCGGAAACGTCCAGGGGATGCCCGGACGTCACGGAGTTCTCTGAGGAGCACCACGAGCTGCACTCTTGGGTCACTCTGTCCCATCGCAGGGACCCAGTGGCCAGAGGCCGCGTGCTGGGCGTGGGGAGGGAAGGCCCGGTCCACACAGACCCCGCAGGCTGGCCCGAGTGGCCGCACCGGCCCTCTTGAAGCTGCCCTGGGAAGGGCCCGCGGCCCACTCCAAGCGGGCATCGGGGGAGGGGCCTGACACCGAGAAAGTCACCCACCAGCCTGCGGCTGCGGAGCAGGCTCGGGCCTGTCCCTCTGCTTTGTGACCGGGGGAGTCGGCTCCCGGGAACCTTCCCCAGAGCCGTGGAAACGGTTGGAGAACCAGGAAACGGCTGGAGGAGCGGAAGGGCGGTCAAGGGGGCCTGGGGTCCCTCTCGGCATCCACACACGTGCACTCCCACCCAGGGGCCCAAAGCCTCTGGGTTCACACATGATTTGGGGTGAGTTTCCCCACGGCAAGGGGCCTGCTCAGAGGGGCTCCTCTCGGCACAGACCACAGGGCTTCCCAGCACGTGGGCATTTGTGGAAACACAGCTGTGAAACAGGCTGCAAGTACCTCGTGGAAGGCCCTGAATGCCAGCGTCAGGAGCTCGTACCTGATTTTATGGGCACTGGGGAGCCACAGAAGGTCTTTGAGCAGGGGAGTGACATGAACTAAGCTCGCCTTCAGGGAGCTTCACTGGATGGTGGGGTTCCACGGAGAGGAGGAGGAGGAGAGGGGAGAGAGGCAGACACGGCTCAGGGACCCCAGTGGTCAGGAGCCCAGGAAGGGGAGGAGCCTCTCTTGGGCAGAAGGCCTGGGAGTGGTCACCTCGGAAGCAAACCCAAAGGTCCAGGCAGTGGGCCTACCTGGCAGGGAGGTGCCAGGACAGCCAGCCCAGAACTTGAGCCGAGTGTCTGGGGAATCAGCAGTAGCCCCAGCACACCCGTGGGGGAGACAGGAAGAGGGGGCTCCATGGGCTGGAGAGGTCAGGGGTCGGGGCTCTGGGTGAGCGGTGGAGGCGCCTGCGTCCTCCTCTTGCCGTCCCAAGAAGACGTCTACGTTTACAGACTGCAGCTCACCAGGGAGCCCTAAGCCTCTTGTGCCTCAGTTTCCCCACCCACCTGCATGGCTTCCAGTGCCTCTTTGAGCTGTTGTCTCTCAGGCCGGTCAGTGGAATGGCTCAGAAGTTCCTGGAGGGGAGACAGGAGCAGCGTGTGTGACCACTTGGGGGTCCCAGCTTCAGCCCATGCCCCGACTGGGCAGGGGGCATGTGCCCAGAGCAGGGCCTCAGGAAAAGCCCCCCCACCCATCGGCCCTGGCCCTGGCTTGGCCACCTGATTCCAGCAGACATGAACCCCTTGCCTGGGTGACACCCCACTCCAAGGGAGGGGCACCCCCAAACCCTGTGGATAGCAGGGAAGTGCAGCAAAAATCACCCAAGAGGGACATTAAGACAGCAAAAGGTGAAGGGCTGGGGTGCACACCTCCAGGCTGACTTCATTAGGGAGCCTCCCTGCCCCGCCCAGGAACCACTGTCTTCTCTCCCTATCTGTCTTCCTGAAGACCTCGTCTCTTTCCATTCTCACCATGGCCATCAGGAAGCTCGGAGGCAAATCAAGCCCCGCGACTCCTGGCTCTGAGGATGCTGCTTTACCCCTGGGTTTTCCTGTTCCCACTGCTCATTTTAGTCGCTACCTCCCTACCTGGACTTACTGTGCTTGCTGTTCCTAGAACTTACTGGGCACTCTTCACGCTGGCTTGTGTCTCACCTACACCTGTGGCCGCCTCATCCCCATGGGCTCCGCAGGCCCTTACCTTCAGGAGGAGGTGGTACTTGAGCACCCTCTGCATGGGGACGACGAGGAGGTCCTGCAGCTTGAACTTCCCATCCTGGACCTTCAGTGTGCATTCCTGGGTGGGGGGAGGGCGACAGGTCCGTGACGTGCCCCCAACCCGCCCCCACCTGCTCCCACTCCCAGGGCCCAGTGGGGGGAGCCACGCCCTAAACTCAGGCCTGGGTGTCCAGCCCCTCTCGAGAGGGCTCCCCAGCTCCTGGCAGCATCTGCCCAAGATCCCACCCAACACAGGGGTGGGGGTCCCAGCAGGTGGAGGGGATTCCCCTGTGAGGGGGCAGGTGAGACTCCGGAATGCTCGGCGACCCCCCGGGCCTGCCTAGAAACCCCTAGGGCAGGGCCTCACCCTCTGCCCACCTCCCCGTCGTGCCAGGAGCGGGGGCTGCCCCACAGGTTGCCAGCACGTGTCCCCAGGGCGGCCCCTGCCCCTGTTTCCAGAAAAAAGGATTCTGCACTGGGCTCTGCGCTGGAGACAGGGCTTCAGGGGAGCTCCAGCCCTCAGGGCAGGCTGGCGCCTGGCCGGAGAGGGCCCAAGGGGGCACGTGGGCGACCTGCCGACCCCGATCTGAGCCTGGGCTGCCCTCCACCCGGCCCACGCCCCACCCCCATAACGCAGAGGGAAAACTGTCGGCTACAGCCGCCGGGTAAAACCGACAGCATCACTGCCCCGTGCCCCCCCAGGGGCAGGGAGGAGGCTGGCGCCTGGGCCGGCGGGCAGCCCCGGGAGGGGGAGGGCGGGGCCCCCATTACCGCCACTTTCTGCCTGAAGTCCTCCCGGCTGGCGAGGAGCTGGCTCAGCGTGCTCTGGGCATGCTCCATGCGGCTGCAGTACTCGCCGTAGATCAGGAGCCTGGTGTGCAGACACGCGTGCGGTTACCGGCGAGCTGCCGTGCGCGGCAAACGCGTCCCCCCCTTCCAGAAATGCCGCCTGGCCATGCGGGCCCACCCAAGCGGTTGGCGGTCCCTCTGTGGTTCTGTTTTGGGGCACAGGAGGGGGCATGGAGGGTCCCCACCACCCCAGCCCACCCCCGCAGGGGCCAAAACCGAGACGAGAGCAGCCGCCGCCTGCCCGGGCTGGCAGACCCCAGGCACACACACTCCTGCCCTCGCGCAGAACTCACGGCCCGTCCTGGCTCGTGCCCACCCGGCTGCGGTGCCCCCTCCCCCGATATCCAGGGCGCGGGGACCCCCGCGGGTCGGCGCTGATGCTTCTGCCGGGGCCCGGGCACCCGGCTCGGGCAGGGCACTCCTCTGCCCCTCATGGCCGGGGGCATGGGCATGGCTGTGCGGGCGGCTCAGGTCACTCGCTCCCAGCCCCCTCTGCCCCAGTCGCCACACCTGGCAGCTCCACACACCGAGCAGGTGAGTGGCCTCCTTTAGATTTCTGCTCATCAGGTCACGTAGACCAAGCTCAGTGCAAATGAGGTAGGTGGAGAGGGACCGCAAGCCTGCTTTCCTGGCATTGCTGCCTCGCCCCACAAGAGGGCCGCAGAAAGGCTGGCCCGTCCCCTCAGGTGCCACACTATGTCTCTCTCCAACTGCCCAACTTCTACTCATCCCTCAAAACCTTCCCCACAGGGACCACCTCCTGGTCCAACAGGGCTGGATGGAAACGCCCCAGGCCAGGCTGGGGAGCAATAGGGCAGAGGCCTGTCCAATGCTGGCCGGGCACCCAGGAGGAGAGAGGCACTGTGCCCCCCAGCACTCAGCTCCAGGTCTCACCCCTGGGGCCTCACACCTCCCCATGGCCACCGCCCGGCCTGGAGCCCTGAGGCTCAGAGGGGACTTGCAGGGCCGCCCAGCCGGTGAGCGGTGGGGCCAGATCTCAAGGCAAGTCCACGTGGCCCCCGAGGCCACGGCTCCCACAGAGCCCCCCGAGAGGCACCTCCCCACTGTCTAAGTCCGGAAGGATGACCGAGGAGCCCAGAACTCCGCTGCCCGGCTCGAGGAGCCCTCGAACCCCGTCCGTGGGACAGCACCAGGCCGGGGAGCCACAGAGTCAGATGGGATGTGGCCAGACTTTCCCTAGAAATCCGGAGCAGCCGTGGTGGGTTCTAAGCCAACTGGAGTCAGTCCGTGGAGGAAGCGAGAAAGTCAGCAGGCCTTAATTTTAACCACAAACGTCTGCCGCTGTTTAAAACAGATTTACCCCAGGCTTGGAAATAAGCACCAAGTCCCAGCGTCGTGCGACAAGGTCTCCCTGCAGCACCGCGGGCCCCGAGACTGCCCGGGGAAGGAGGCCCATCAGGCAGGGTCACCGCAGACGCTCGCTCAGCCGCAAACCCTTTCTGCCCTGACAGAGCCCCACAGATCTCCCTGGTCCCGCCGGGGACTCTGCCCTTCCTCCAACCTCTCCCTCCACCGACTGCACAAACTGCCTCTGCTTCTCGGCGGAACGAGCTTCGTCACCCCGCTGGCTCCCTCCCGAACGACGCAGGGAAGCTCTGGCACGGGCTCAGCGGACGTCGCGTGAGAGTCGTGCTGCTCAGTGCTTTGAAAAGCGAACTCTCGCCCCATCGAAAGGAACACGGACGTCTCGGGAAGAAGCTTTGATCTGACTCTTCCACCGCATCACAGCCACGTCTGCTCAACAGAACCCCAAATTCTCAGGGTGCCTGGGGTGGGGCCAGAGCGGGTCGCGGGACAGAGCTGGGGGCCCGGTCACTTGGGACGGTGGCCAAGCTGCCACCTGCTGCGCTCCAGCTCTCCCTCTGGGGAGCGGGGACAGGATGGAGAAGTAGCGAAAGGCCCGTCCAGTTCAAAGTGGCCCAAGGACAGCTCTGGCCGGAGGAGGCAGCCGAGTAAGCACCTGCTGGAACTGCAGGGGCTGAAAATGGGTGGGGGCTCTCGGCCCCCACAGGCCACGCCCGGGACCACCGACGTTAAAGGCTTCCCCGGGCCCCGTGCAATGGAAATCACACCCGACTGCCAGCCGCCGCCGGGTTCCACGTTCCGGCCACCGGAAGTCACAGAGCGCCAAGCGCTCGCCTGCTTGCAGCCCTCCCCTCCAAGCACACGAAGATTCGAGGCGCTTCCTGGGGGAGCTGACGCAGAGCTCCGCAGCGAGCTGCTGCCTGCCCAGCCGCCCGCTCCCCAAGGCTGCCTCCCTCTCTAGGTCTTCAGCCCCATGTCCACCCACCCACCAACTGCTGCATGGAGCTGCGCCCCAAAATCAGGCTCCAGGCCCCGCCCAGCCTGCCCCGACAGGAACGAGTCACGAGGCTTTGATGTCTGTGTGTCCGGGAGGATGCAAACCCCTTCCCGAGACGCAGGCTCCCCACGGGTTGGGGGGGGGGCCCCTTTAGGCCCACACGGTAAAGCTCGGGGGGCCTTGTCTGAGAACCAAGGCCGCCCCGACTCATCTCCCGAAGCTGTGATGGGGGCGGCGCGGGCACGAGCAGGACAGACGCCCGGACCTGCCCGTGGACGCTGCCCAGTGAGAGGCGAGCCCTGGCCCTGCGCTTCCCGCCCTCGGCCGACCCTGCCCCGACGCTCCCCTGGGGCCCCGCAGACAGGGAGGGGCCGCGCGCCGGCACCCACCTCTCCTTGAAGTCGAGGAAGACCTTGGCCAAGGAGCTGCCCCCGGCCATCATGGAGACGTCGATGGCCCTGAGGAAGCTGTGGTGCACCTTGATCAGGTCCTGGAACGAGAGCAGCAGAGCTCGCAGAGGGCGCACCCGGGCCCGGGAGAGGCGCCGCCTGCTCTGGGAGAGGTGGCCATGGCAGCGCCCCGGGCCTCCGCCCTCGGCCGCCCAGCCGCCGTCCCGTCAGGGGGAGGAGCCCCGGGTGGAGGGCACGGGGCCCGGGAAGCTGTGCCCAGACCTCAGGGCACCAGAGGCCGAGGGAGAGGGGGCAGAGCCGCCCGCAACACGCCACCAGCAGCCTGCGTGCACCCAGCGCCCAGGGGAGCCGCCACGTGCAGCGCCACGGCCTCACGCCAAACCAGCCCGGCTCTGCCAGGCAAGACGAGGCGTGTGCCGCCCAGAGAGTGTCACCACGCGGGCAGAGGGGCGTGGGGAGCAGTTTTCTCTCCAGCGCTGACCCCACCGCACCGGCCAGCCTCGGGGTCTCCAGGGCCTCTTCCGAGGGGCGTGTGCTCCTGCGGGGCACCTGCCAGGTAGCTCCGCGAGCCGGCGAGGAGAGCACCTGGCGCGTTGCGCCCTCAGACGTGAGGGAGAAGGGCTGCTCTCGCCTCTTTCCTCCCGTCGGCCGTTGAGTTCTCCCCCAAGGCAGAACCATCCAGGTAGCGGACAAGTGGGCAGCTCCCCAGAGCCACTGCCCCGGGCAAGGGTCGTCTGCGCCGTGGGGCCGGGACGCTCACCTCCAAGTTGGTGAAGATGGTCGCCACGTCCCCGGGACTCAGCACCAGCCGCAGGGGGCTCATGTAGTTCTGCAAGAGAGACGCCGTGGCTGCCGTGGCCTGCTGGTGCCCCGTGCCCGGGGGCAGTCAGCCTCCCCGCGGGCAGAGGCTCCCGTAGACGGGCTGGCCGGGGGCCGAGGGCGCGAGTTTCTGATGAGAGCTGACACGCTCTCCTCACACGCTGCTGCCACGGAGACACGGACCTCCCCATGTGGCCCGAGCCCGGGCAGGGGCTCCCACCTCCCTGGACAGCCCACACCTCCTGGGACTCCCCGGGCCCACTCTGCAGTGCCAAGAATCGGGCAGGCGTGTGGGGACCTGTGCCAGCAAACGCAGATGTGGGCCGGAGATTCGGCGCAAACGCCCGTGGCGTTAGGAAGCCGCGTGGGTGCCTCGCTCACGCGGAGGGGGACTCGCACCCCAACCACCCTGAGGTGGGCGTGTTGTCACATTTGCGATGAGAAAGCTGAGGCCCAGGGGTCGGCGTCGCCCCAGAGCATGGCGGCTGGAAGGGGAGTGGACTCCGAGGCCTCGCGGGGGTGGGCAGGCCCCTCCCTTCTCCCCCTTCCTCCCCGCAGGTCCCACCCGGGCCAGCAGCGAGTTCTCAGCCCACCCAGCGGGCACGGCCTGCTGGCTGAGGGGAAAACTGTCCAAAGGAACGTGGCCAAGAGGCACCACCCGTGTGGCAGAGGAGCTGGTGCCAGCCGCTCTGCGACTCGGTCTCCCCACGGGTGGCGGGGGCATAGGAACCCTGTGTCGCCTGGCCGGGGGCTACGCCCCAGCGCTGGCCCTGCTCACACACTCCACGGCCCTCCTGGGCACCGTCCTGCTCATGATCAAGCCTGTGAGGCGACCCCGGGCCACCCAAGCCCCCCGGGTCCTGCTCAGAGGAGACGCGGAGGCTGCGGGACCCTTGGGAGGAGGCGCCTCGGAGCGAGGCTTGGGGAGGATGTGGAGTGAGGGGCAGCCCGGGCGGTCTGCAGCGCGGACAGCGGGGCCAGAGGGCAGGCGCCCAGGGCCCGGGACCCCTCCAGGCGTCCCCGCCACAGCCTCACTTGGCCCCACTGCCACCGAAGAAAGCCGGCACGACCCCATCCTCAAAACAGAATTGTTTTTACCCCGGGAAGCGTTGGCTGCTGGCAAGTAGGACGCATGCGGGACAGGAAATGTCCCCTGGCCACGCCCCTGGATGTCCCCGGGAGGTCAGTGGGTGGGTAGGGACCACAGGAGGCAGCTCCACGCCGTGGCGTCCCAGGCCGGTGGGGAGGGGGCCTCCAGCTGTAAGGGCCTCTCTTTGAGGCTGACGCTGGGACCCCTCAAGCTCACGTTATTAGGTGCCGTCTGTGTTCCGGGGCCCAGCACATCTACCCCCAGGGGTGGGCACAGCCGCCGTCCCAGCTTACGAGGATCAGGCTGAGCACATCACCCAGCACGGAGGGTTATGGGGGGCAGTCTGCAGACGGAGCTTAGCTCTGTGCCTGGCTTCAAAGGCGTGTTCCCAAATCAAAGGCAGGATCAGGGCACCTTCAGGCTCCAGGAGAGACAGAGCCCAGGGCAGGGCACGCGCTCGGGGGCCAGCAGGGACTCGGGGAGGTGGGGGACGTGGCCTGGGTGGGCCGAGGGGCAGGCAGGGCAAGCGGAGAGCGAGGGGGGCAGGCGAGGCGGGGGCCGCTGGGTGTGGCCGACAGCGGGGGCGGGGGCTGAGGGCACCGCCGAGCCACGGAGGAGCACAGCAGAAGGACCGCGGCCCCTTGTCCTGCAGCCCGCACGTGGCCGAGGCCCAGCCTCACCTTCTCTATGTCCTCGAGGGTCCGATAGTACTTGGCCTCGGTCTCCTGGATCTCCAGCAAGCAGCAGTTCCGCTTGTCATCCTCAGTCATGCCCATTTTCTAGAGGGAGGACGCATGGCCCGAGTCGGGACACATCCTGCAGCACCCGGGCCGCGGGGGCCCAGCGTAGGTTTGAGGCCGCCCGAGTGGGAGACGGTGGAGCCAGAGATGCCCAGCCCCTTCCCATGTGCTTTGCAGATGAGGAAACTGAGGCACAGGGAGGGGCGGGCGCCAAGCTGTGAGCTGGCGCAGGACGAAGGGGCAGACGGAGCCTTCTAGATTCGTGGCCCTTGCTCCTCCCGCCGTGACTTATTCGGAATCCCAGCCCCTCACCAGACGGGAGGAACTCAGAGGCCAAGCTCCCCCAGCACAGAGGTGACACCACTAAGCACCTGCTGTGTGCACGCTGTGCCCCAGCGTCCACGGGGGCCTTCCCACCCACCCCAGGGAGAGCATGGCCGGGGCGGCCTGAAAACCCGCAGGCTGCCGGCCGCAGGGGCCGGGGACCATGAGTCAGAGGGTTTTCCAGAAACCCCTCGATTTGCCTGAGGCTGAGAGCTGTGCCTGCCTGGGGGGGTGGGGGGGGTGGGGTGCTGTGCCATGAGCCACGGGCCTGTGGACTCCAGGAACTGCTGAGGGCTCCACTCAGGTCAGCCAGACTCAGCTCTGAGGGAGGGTGCAAGAGGGCACGTCCCCAGGTCTGGGGGCAGGCAGGGTGCCCCATCTCCCAAGCCATGGCCTGCCTAACCTGGGGGTGTCCTGGGGGCGCACGAGGCCCCTGAAACAGTATAAAAACAGGTGCTTGACGGGATCTCAAGAGACAGGAACCCGGGTTTTCTCAGAAGTCTGAGTTGCCCCAAAAGGTCGAGGGGGCAGTGGGGCAGGTCCGAGCCCGCTCACGAGGGCCCGGAGCCCCGCCCCGCCTCCGCCGGCCGCTTACCTGCATGTACCTGATCTGAAAGCATGGGGAAGTAAACCAGAGAGCACCAGTTAGCAGGGCGACTAGACACTTCAGGCTGCACTTGCAGAAGGTGCAGGCGCCAGCCCTTGAGCCAGCAGCGCGGGAAATCCCGCCACAGCCCTTCACCTGCCCTCAGGCCCACGGGTCGGCCTGGCCGGGCGGGGCGGGGGACAGCCAGGGCCCCGGGGGCCCCCACGGCCACTTTTCCCGCATCTGAGCTCTGGGAGGGGCTCCCGCTTCCTCTGGTGGAAAAGTGGCCATCCCCTCACCTTCCCTTGCACTCAGACTACTCCAGAGCGGACGGAGGCTCTTCGTCTCCAGGAGGCCACTGGCCAGAAGCAGGGGTCACCCCTGATGGACTGACGGCACAGCGCGCCAGCCGAGCGGGCAACTAGGACGCTGCCAAGTGGGGCTGGGAGCTGCCGGCTTGTCCCCAGGACACAGACAGCTGCCACCCCACAGCCTGGCAGGCTTCGCACGTACATCCCGGGAGCAGACCCACAGCCCACAGGCGCCCAGGAAGCACCCGGCCCAGCTGGGGGTCCAAGGGCACACATAGCATGGGAGGGGTCCTCCAAGACCCCTCACAGGCCCCTGCTCCCCATCCTCTCCATCCTCGGGACGCCCAGCTTTCTAAGGACTTGGACGGTGAAGGAGCCCCAATCTGAGTTCGCTGCCAAACCCAGAAAGCCCTGCAGGCTTTGGTGGGTGCACCGGCCAGCTCTGGGGAGGCGGCTGCGGGCGTCCGGCAGCGGGGGCAGCGCACAGCGTCCGGGCTCCCACTGCCAGGCCCCGGGACGGCAGGCTCGGCTTTGGGGCCGACCCCGGCATGAGACCCACAGTTCCGCCTCCTGAACCCCCTTCTCTCCAGAGCCAGCCCTTCCCCAGATGCTTCAGGGCACGGCGACAAGCCTGTCCTCAGCAGCAGAGCGGGGGGCTGTGAGACCCCGCTGGCCCGGCGTTTTCTTTTCTCGTGCCCGTGACGCGGCCTTTTGCAGGGCATCGCTGGAGCAGAAATTGCCCTGTCAAAAGGCCTCGTCGGGGATTAGTCTTCCCCCAGCTTTTGTCTTCCCGCCACCAGCTGGTTACCACGGCGCTGAAGTAAGACACTGAAATGTGCTTTTTGAGAAAACCCCCGTTTTTTTTCAGAGGAAGCAAATGGCATGCCAGAGCCCGTGCAGCTGGCAAGTGGCACCGAGGGCACCCGTGAGCGCCCGGCGAGCTCGGGGCCTGAGGGGCTGCAGCCCACTCCCCCAGGCGCCCCCGCCCTGGCCAGCCCAGCTGGACCACAACCTCGCACTCGGCAGCTGTCGGCAGGAAACCCACGCCGGCGTCCAAAACGTTACCAGCCAACTCCCGCTCGGAAATAGACATCCTCGGAAAAGCAAAGCCGCCCAGCTGCCCGGCTGAGCCAGCGCCAGTGCCCTCGCTCTCTGTGCAAGGGACAGTGACGCTGCTGGGCCGGGCAGGGAGCCGCGGCCTTAGGATTCCACAGCGGGGGGGACTGGACGCTTCCAGACGCTCGGAGGCCTGACGTTCCGAAAGAGAGGGCCCCCTGCCCCACGCGTCCAGGAGCCCCGTCCCGGGGCCCGGAGCGGACTCACCATGGGCTGCTGCACCTCGACCTTGATGATGTCCTCGTAGATGTCGTCCCCCTCGTCCTCGCAAGGGACACAGTCGTAGATGTCCTCCCCCAGGTCATGCTCGCTGGGACAGGAGGGAAACGAGTCAGAGGAGACGGGGGCTCCGGGCCCCCGGGGCTGGGGGCTGCAGGGCACGCCTGCAAAGAGAACGCAGCCACGAGGGGCCCCGTAGAGGACAGCGGAGCACGGACGCCCGACTCCAGGTCTCCACGAGTCGGACGTCGTGCTCTTCACCTGCTGCCCATACGACGTGCTTTGGAAGGACCTTCCGCGAAGAGCCCCAACTCCTGCCCTCGACTAAGTGCTGGGGACGCCTGGGCCAGTGGGCAGGGGTCCCGGGACCGGGCGGCAGCTCTGCCCACTCGGGCCCGTGCACCTGCCTGCAGGGCTCCCGTGCCCACGCCTGTGACCTGACCCCCGGCCCGGCCCCCCGGTGGGGCGGTCCCTGTGGTGTGCCCATGCACGGCGGTCTCCCACCCGGTGGCAGGCGGTCAGGAGGCAGGGCAGGAGGGGCGCGGAGTCCGTGAGCTTTGCACCTAGACAAGCTCCAGGAAATCCACTTACTGTGGACCCCAGTGGAGGTTACTGCAGCTCGCGGTCGTGGCTTGATTCTACTCCAGCAAGTGATCACCTGGGGCCTACAGGATGGCGCACGTGCCGCCTCCTCCAAGAAGCCCTCAGGGATTCCTGCCTGGGCTGGAATCAAGGACTCAACTCTCACTCTCTCTGCATTATTTTATAAAGTGTCCACTGCTGAGCTCGTCGCTTGCCTGGACTAAACTCAGCTTCTTGATCTCCCCAAAAGACTCGCCCGAGCCCTAGCCGCTAAATTTCCCCAGTCACACAACTGTGCCTGGATTTGCAACAGGGTCTCTGGAGACGGGATTAGTTAAGAGGCCGAGCTGGAGAAGGGTGGGCCTGACCTCACACAGCAGACGGAAACCTGGGCACAGAGAGAGAGACTCAGGGGAAGACGGTGCATGAGGACGGGCCGGAGGCTGACGTGCCACAGCCACTGCCAGGAAACGCCAAGGACGGCCGCAAGGACCGGGAACCCTCCCCAGGGCCTTTGGAGGGGCACGGCCTGCGACGTCTCGAATTCAGGCCCTGAACTGCGGGACGGCGCCCTTCTGCAGGGTCAAGCCCCCCCTGTGGTACGCTGGGGGGCGGCCCCACAAACTCCATGCCCCCAAGCCCCAGTGTGGACACCCCGGAGCTGCTAGCCGGGACCACTGCGCCCCGGCAGCCGCTCTGCCCTGGGGCTCGGCAGGAGCCCCAGCTTCCCCGTGGGCTGGTCCCGAGGGCAGGCCGTGCTCCCAGCAGCCTCGTCCCGGGGCCCCGTGCCGGCCACATGCCCTCAGCTCTGGAGAGGAAGGTTTGCCCAGCCTGGGCCCAGGAGGGCCTGCGGTTCGCGCTCGGCGGAGGCTGGGGTAGCAGAAACGACACCCGCCGCGCGCAGTAACGGGTTCCCAGGCAAACAGGCCACCCGCGCCTGGCTTTTAAATAGGAGCTGACCTGGGCGGGCTGGAAGGGAGGGGCCGTGGGCACACAAAACCTACTTGGGAGGGGGAGGGGGCTGCACCCAAGGGAGGCCTGCTGCCCGAGGGGTCTCCCCAAAGCCCTATGACACCCCGCCCCAACGGGGGCCAGCTAGTGCGTGAGCAGGATGTGCACATCCCCTGGCCAAGCAGGCAGCTGGGAGCAGGGGCAGGGGAGGAGCCGCGGGCAGGGCCAAGGGCAAGAGGGACCAGCCCACCCCATCTCCCGCTGGTCCCGGTCAGGCTCGGGGTCCAAGCCCGTGTCCCCATCAGCCCTGCCCATCCTTGGGGGGCTGGTCCGTGCCCCCAGCCCCACTGCCAGCCCTGCATACCTTCTACAATGTGGACATCTGGACTCCCTGTTCCTGTGTTTAAAAGCCAGCCTTCCTCTCTCTTCTCTAGGTTCAGGGGGATTTATGGGGGGCAACGAGCCCTGTGACCAAGCCGCCCACCCATCCACAGGGAGGAGGGCCACCGAGCACTGGTGGGCCTTGACATCCAGAGGAGACAGACAGTTATCAAGGAATCCCAGATGACATGTGATGACAAACTGATATTTGGGTACAGCATGGAGCAGGGGACCCGGGCTGGCCAGTGGGAGTGTCAGAGAAAGCTCCTCATGGAGGGCACGTCTGAGCTTGGATTGCAAGGACGTGCAGGAGTCAGCTAGACAGGCAGGGGGTGGCATGCTAGGCTAGGCAAGCGGCAGGTGCAAAGGCCCTGTGGTCCGAAGCAACAGCACATGAAGTATGTAAAGGCCCGTGGCCCCGTAGGCCTGCAGAGGTAGGCAGAGCCAGCACACAGGGCCCACCAGGGTGGGGTCAGGCCGGTGGGTACCAGAGGACAACAGGATGGAAGTTCCCCTCTACTGCTCCCTGCAGAGAGGAGTGCAGGGTGAATGCTCCCAGGGCACACACCCTCCAACTTTATATTCCAAGAGGGGCCTCCCCAGGGAGGTTAACTCAGCTGCCAAAGCCCACCAGCACTGGAGGGTTTCTAGAACCAGGGCTAAGCCGCTGCTGCTTCCCAGTGAGATGTTTACTTATTTCACTTTTTTTACATCAATTACGCTTTCTTTGTATGGTTTATTTGCTGATTGTACGGCCGGCAGGAACTGGAGCTGGCCAGAGGATAGAAGCTGGCAGGTGACACTGTGCCAGACCAAGACACGAGACTCCTCTAACAGGCAGGCGACCCACCCGTGAGCCCCTTCAGCATACCGAGCCCCGGGTTTGGCGCTTTAAAAACATTTGCTCTTTTTAAAATCACAAAATCCTCAGATGCGGGCAACACTGGCCATTTTACAGGGTAACAGCAAAGAAACTGGCAAAGGAAGTGGGTGGGGGCGGAGCCACGGCCCAGACCCCCTGCCCCCCCGCCCGCCCCCACCATGAGAAGTCGGGGTGCTAGGCGGCCGCGGGGCGGGTTGGGGCCACACTCCAGGACGGAGGCTCCCTCGGAACAAGCCTGAGGCTGGGAAGGATTTCCGTGGATTTTCTTTCCGACCCGTCGGAGACGTCTGTTCCCCTCCGTGGATCTGGGAAGCGCCTTGGGGGCTGTCCCTCGTGACACGCACTGGGCTGCCCGCCTCTCCGGACGCCGTCCCAGGGGACAGCCCTGGTGCACTGCACGCCAGGTACTGACGCAGCACGGGGCGCAGAGGCGCTTCCAGGTGTCAGCCAGGTTTTGCCGTGGAGCAGAGCGAGGCCGGTGGCGAAGGCCGTCAGGAGCTCTGACGGTGAGGAACAGAGGGGAGCAGGGACGCCTCCAGGCTGCCCAACTGGACAGCTCAAAGGCAGCCTCCGCTCAGGCGTGTGAGAGGAAGGGTCCCCTCCAGCGTTCAATACCCCCAGTCAATGAAATGCATCCGAGTCCCCGAAACCCGGCCTGGGAAGGAGCTCACGGGTCACCCAGGGCGGGGTGGCAAACAGCCAGCGAGGAGCCGCCTTCCTCATCCCAAACGGGGGGCGACCCATGGACGGATCCCAGCACCCTGGGCCGCCCGGCTCAGAATCCTTCTCAGCAAGCACCTGCACGCAGCTCTCCCCACCCATCAACCAGAATCGGTTCGCGTGGCGTCGCGTTTCCCGAGCAAATCCAAGGCTCTCTGCCGCACAGGTGGGAAAGCCCAGGTCCACCAGGTCAGAAACTGGCTCGAGACTTTCGGGAAGGATCTGCTTGCCCCACTGCTCCCCACTCGTGTCTGGTCTGATGCCTCCAGGCACGGAGCACTTTATGGTGAGCCAAGCTCGGAAGTCAGACCAGGGGCTACACAGAGCAATACAAGATGCTATCTGTTAACCTCAGGCTGCAGCAGGCACCCAGGCCCAAGAAGCACCCAAACCAGAGCTGCGTTGAGATTAAGGGAGGGGGGCTGCGGTGGAGGGGATGCTTCCTGGGGCAGGAGGGACTTGAAAGATGCCTTGGAGCCTGTGTGGACCAATGGTCCTGGAAAAGGGTCATCGGGTGGCAGAGCCCATCTTTAGGTTGGGACGACTCAGCCACATCCAGGGACACTCCTGCATCCAAACAGCACCTTCTGTGTACCTGGCACCGAGCTAAATAAATGCCCTGCAGAGGCTTTTCACAAAGTTTCCATTAAGATTTAGGTAAGCGGAAATGCACAACTCCCTGGAGCTGTACAATCTTGCATAACTCATGTCCCATCACATCAAAAACCACCTTTCTGATTTTCACCATCGCTTACTTTTGTCTGTTCTAGATCTGCACATAAGTGGCACTGTGCCTTATTTTCCTCACCGTGATGCCT
Organism: Tolypeutes matacus; assembly: GCA_026826555.1. Classification (NCBI taxonomy): domain Eukaryota; kingdom Metazoa; phylum Chordata; class Mammalia; order Cingulata; family Chlamyphoridae; genus Tolypeutes; species Tolypeutes matacus. The sequence continues at coordinate 230,785 of JAKSZT010054401.1, forward strand.
CTCAGATCCATCACGTGCTTGCCTGTTATCAGCAGCTCACTCCTTTTCTTATTACTGAGTGTTGATCCATTGTATGACCATAGCACAATTTGTTATCCGGTCTCCTTTTGATGGCTATTGGAGGGTGCTTCCAGGTTTGTGTTACTGTGAACAAAAGCTGCTATGAGCATTCAAGTCCTTTTGTGCCCATACATTCTCATTTCTTTTGGGGGGAAGAAAAAAACACCTCAAAGTGGAACTGGGGAAACGGATGTGGCTCAAGCGATTGGGCTCCTGTCTACCATATAGGAGGACCAGGGTTCGATTCCTGGGGCCTCCTGGTGAAAGGCGAGCTGGCCCATGCGGGGAGCTGGCACACAAGGTGAAGCAACAAAAAGATAGATGGAGGAGAGACAATAAGAGACGCAGCAGACCAGGGAGCTGAGGTGACGCAAGAGATTGAGCGCCTCTCTCCCACTCTGGAAGATCTAAGGATCGGTTCCCAGTGCCACCTAAAGAGAAGACAAGCAGACACAGAAGAACACACAGAGTGCAGAAAGCAAGAGCAAAACAATGTGGGGGTGAGAAATAAATAAATAAATCTTTTTTAAAAATTTAAAAATAAAATAAAAGTGGAATTGCTGAGTCAGTGCTGTGTTTAGCTTAATAAAGAACTGTCAAACATTTTTTCAAAGAGGCCGTACCATTTTACCTTCCCCCCAGCAGAATATGCAAACTCCAGCTGCTCCCCAGCCCCTCCCACTCCTGCTGTTGTCAGTCTTTTTCATTTTAACCACAACAGTGGGTATGACGTAAAAAATCACTTGCATTTACCTGATGACTAATGATTGAGGATTTTTTCCACGTATTTGTCAGATATTCGTGCATCTTCCTTTGTGATGAGAAAATTGTCTGCCTGTGTCTTTCTGAATTCTAGGACTTCATTATATTTTCTCAATTAAAGTCCTTTGTCACAAAGGATTTCCTCCTGTTTCTTCTAAAAGCTGTATAGATTTACCTTTTATGTTTAGGGCTCTGAACCATCTCAAATTAAGTTTTGTGTATGGTGTGAGGTAGGGGTTGAGGTTCATTTTTCTCCCCACAGGGATCTAGTTCTTCTAGAACGAGTTGTTAAAATCTTTCTTTTTCCCATTCGATGGCAAAATCAAGTGAACATATACATGTGGTTCTATTTTTGAATTCTTTATTTTTGTTCCATCAATCTATTTGTCTATTCTTATGCCAGTACCACTGTCTTGATCGTTTTATAGAAAGCCTTAAAATCAGATAGCGTAACTCCTCTAGCTTTGTTCTTCTGCAAGATTGTTGAGGCCATGCTAAAACCCTTTGAATTTCTCCATATAAATTTTAGAATCATCTTGTCAATTAAAAAAAAAAAGCCTGCTAGAATTATAATAGCAACTGTATTCAATCTATATCTTAACAATCTTAATATTTTTCTCTAATCCATGAACATGGTACACACTTTCATTTACTAAGGTCTTTAAGTTCTCTCATCAACATTTTGTAGTTTTATGTAGAGGTCTTAGAATTTGGCAAGTTTGGGATTATTATTTTCTTCTGCCCAATTCTCTTTCTTCTTCTGAGACTCCAATTACACCTGCATGAGATCACTTGATAGTGTGCCACATGCCTGGGGCTCTGTTCATTTCTCTCCCATTTTTCCCCTCTCTGTTGTTTAGGGTGGAAAACATCTATTAAACTATCTTCAAGTTCCCTGGACTTTTCATCTGCCATCCTCAATCTTCTATTAAGCTGATGCAGTGAACTGTTCATTTCAGTTCCATGTTTTTCACTTCACAATTTCCATTTGATCCTTTTTTATACTTTGTTTCTCCTCTGAGGTTCCGTATCTGTTCATTCATGTGGCACAAGTTTCCCCAAAAATCTTTGATCGTATTCATAAAAGATGCTTTAAAGTCCTTGTCTGTTCATTGCAACATCTGGTCCAGCTCAAGGTTGGGATTTTTTTACTCTGTTTTCTTGAGTATGACTCATTTTTTCCTGTGTCTTTGCAAGTTTAGTTTTTTTTTTTTAATTGAACACTGAACATTAATAATGACTGATTTTTATTTTAATTGTAGAGACTCTGGATTCTACTATTTCTCCTGAAGAACAATATTTTTTCCTAACAGATAGTTAACTTGGTTGTACTCAAATGCCCACCACTCTCTTCCTTGCAGTGGGCAGTGGCTGAAAGCTCTGCTTCGTTTAGCTTCTAGCTGCTGTGTTTTTTGCTGAAGACCTTGGGGTCTTCCCACGCCTGTGAGGTTTAATGGCCAGCCAAGGATTTGGGTGGGTTTTGTATGCAGAGTTTAGGAATTCTGCTCTCTTGGCTCCCCCTGTTCCAGCATTTCTGTCCTAACCCTCTGGCTGTTCTACCAGCCTTAATTTCTGTTCTCTGACACCCCAAGCCAGCGAGAGGGTGACTTTCTGCATGGAGTGGGGAGGGCCCTCAGGCCAAGGACACACTCTCAGATCTCCACCACTGCAGTCTGTCACGCAAGGACAGACTCCCTTCCAGTTTCTGTCTGCAATTTGAGTACTCTCCAGTGATTCCCAATAGGTTCATTATTTACATTTACAGTATATATATATCATTGTAGATTATCTACACTAACATAATCTACCACATATTTTTCATTTTATAATTTTTATAATCCAGTTTTTATCATTATTCACCAAAAGAAAGTTAGTCTGACCAAGCTACTCGCCATTAAAGTCAGACCTCCTTAAATATTTTATTTATAACCTTAACCCCATTACGTACCAGTGTAAACTGAGTCTGCGAGGTAAAGTGCCATGTGAACTCACACAGCTAGTTAGTGCCATCTTGCCCCACAGTTAGCGCCTCTTGAGGAACCTGTGGGCTTCTCCCTCTAAGTGAGATGGTGCAGCCAACTCTCCCTCACTGTCCTCCCCAAGGGACAAGCCCACAGGATGGACGCTATGAATGACGCAGGGCGGTGACTCCAACACACGCTCACCAGCATATCCTGAGCTCACTCTCCCTTCGCTCCTAGTGAATGAATATGAGGAACATTCATTTTTCATGCACCACTGTCCATCCATCTCTTTTAATTCATTCAGGGCACTGACAAGATGGAGAGCCAGAAACACCAGAGGGAGAGCTGGGTTCTGGCGTCTTAACTCAGGACAAAAAAAGTTTTAAAAAAGCAGACATCATCCCTTCTCTCTATTCTGCAAATTGCCTGTGACTCGAAGCCTGCCGAAAACTGGGGAAATGAATCACTGGTTTTCCACTTGCAATGTGTTCTTACGTTTATCTCCTTCTACAGATCCTCCTCATAGATCCAAGGGCCCTCGTAATCAGACCTCCTTCTTTTACAGCACTTGACACATGTAAAAAGTATTCTCCCAACCATTATTATACTTCACAGATACTGGAATTAGACCAGAGGGGCAATAAAGCTTATCGTGGATTGGGAAGTTCGATTCAGGTCAACAATGAGAAATAGAAATGTTTACACACACTATTGGATACCATAAAACAGTGGAACTAAAATTTCACTACATGCTTATGGGAGAGAAGAAAAGTGAAATCAAATATTTGTTAAAACAATAAATGTAAATAAGATAAACTCAGCAATTAAAGTAAAAAGACTCTCAGATTAGATTGGTTTAATCAATACTTGTCCTAAGACCAATTCTGTGCCAGAAACTTGTTGGGTTCTGGAGACACAGAGATGAAAAATGGTACCGATTCTGTCCCAAAGGCCTCATGGTTGTGTCACTGAGTCCTGGTGTCGAGAAATCTCTTGGGTAAAGAACGAGTACTGGAGGCAGAAGCTGTTGTAGTGTCATTTGCGAGGAGAGACACGCACGGGCTCCCAAATAGTTATTTTCCTTTGGCAACATTGGGCCGTGAAATCCCATCCTTCTTAGAAAAAGCTCTATCTTCTACATACGTGAGTTTCCTGAATGGGGAAGGTGACAGATCACAAGCCTAGCTGTCCACCACAACAGGTCAGTTTAAGTCACAAACAGCCGGGTCTCGCGCATCAGACAGCCGTGGCTGGTTGGGGGAGGAGGGAAATGAAAGCGCTGCCTAAGTGGGGGCCGCTAAGTGGCCCAGTCAGTGGCCAGATGTGGCCTGGGTGCTGCGGGCTGCAGCGCAGGGATGGGGAGGCAGACGCGCTTGTCAGGAATCCTGGCCTCTGTTTTCCCACACAACACGAGCTTGATGAGGATCCAGCTTTGACCAGCACCAGAACTGGACCCAGGCCCATGCGCCCAGCACGTGGGACCCCCACGTGGTCCCGCACAGGACAGGCAGGTGGCCATGTCTTCCATCACGTCTTCCACCATCCTTGAAAAGGACCCCGAGGCCCTGCCAAAACCGCATTGGCTCAGCTGGGCTTTCGTGGAGGGTGATTTTATCGCAACCCGATGCTTTCAAAATCAGCCTCTTGAGTAGACAGACGTGCATGGGGAAGTCCCGAGATACCAGAAGCCACACTTCACGGACAAGTCCGACATCCCCACCGCACGGGGGCTGTGCGTGTCACGGTGGCTTGGTCCACGCGGGACCCCAGGGCGGGCGCGTCCGCACGGCCTTCGGAACAAGCTGGACGGGATGGGTCTCTTGGTGGGAACTCGAGTGTCTCACTCATGGCCCCCGAGGGGAGGCAGCAGGTGAGTCTGAGTTTGAGACTCAGCCCTGCCAGTGTCCAGGTCCGTAACCAAGCCTCAGTTTCCCCACCTGGAAAGCGAGACTAATGCCAACAGGCTGTGGCCCACCCCCCATCTAACAGCCTTGATACACAGTATATACTTAACAATTTTTGCTAAACTCGTATTGTTTAAAAATGAATAAGCATAACGTGGGGTTTTATCATCAAAGTCCCTCCCTCATATACGTAATATCTGTTAGAGTCCCTGTCAAACTCCTATTCATCCTATAAAACCCAGCTCAGAGTCACCTCCTCCAAGAAACCATCCCCAGCCCTACCAGGCTTTAGAATCGTGTGCCTCTTTCTCAGATGCTCCAATCGGACAACAGGATGATCTCCATCACCATGTGATCCCTTTCTTCCTGGCTTTGTTTCTTGCTCCCCAGATGGCGAGCTCCCCATTAGGTCCATCCTAAATGGAGAGGGTAGAGAGAGGGCAGATACTCTGACGTGAGCCTGACACACGGTACAGAGGAAGTGCCCAGAAGGGAGGCCCTGAGAACGTTCTCCACTCCCTGTCCTGAAGGATCGACTGCAAGGTGGGGTTTCCAGCCCCATTTTGCAGTTGAGGGTGTAAGGCCCAGAGAGGTCAAGGGCCTCACCCAAGGTCACCCAGCACCCTTTCCATGGCAGAGCTGTCTGCACTGGGGCCCAGGAGCCCCCGCTGGAGCCAGCCCTGGGCCCCCTGCCTTGGGCAGGTTCTTACATGGCCCTCGAGTGCCCCCAGACGCTGGGGAGGCTCTTCTGCCGCTTGGCGAGAATCCCTGGAGACCCAGTGAGGACGGGGTGGGCAGGGCGCCCTCAGGGGTCTGGGTGCCAGGGCCTTGTTAGATCTGCTCTTGAGGGGCTTCTCGGCCTTGGGCCCCGGCCCCTCCCTCCCAGGTCATGGTCAGGGTCTGCTGAGGGTGTGGGGGCCCAGCTCCCTGCAGTGTGAAGCTTGCCTGTCTGTCAGGCTCACATGCAGCCCACCCCCCTCGCAGCCTGCTCCTTTGGGCACTTGGAAGCTCTCTCGCCCTCGCCCCCACCCCCAGGCCCCTGAAGATTAAGCAGGGTCTGGTGTAGACAGAGGTAAAAATGCCCGCTTTGGTTTCCTGGTAACAACTCGATGGTGGGCTGGTATCCTGGCAGAAGAGCTGTTAGGCCTGTCGGTAGCCGTATTTTACGCCCACTGTAAACGTGCTGGCTTGCCAGAGGCGAGAGACAGCAGAGCGCTGGCTGCTCTTTGATTTTCCTTTGGGGGTGGGCAGCGGGCTTCTCTGAGCAGCTGACTTTCTGTAACAGAATCGAGGCAGCCAGGCGAGGCTGGCGAGGGTTGGGGGCCCAGGGTCTCAGGCAGGAGGGCTCACGGGCGGTTTTGCCGGTCTCTGGGGGGCAGCAGGCTGTGCTCGCAGCCCCTCCTGCAGGACGTCAGGCTATTGTGAGGACAGAAATAATTGCCGGGATTTAGCATCTGTCAGCACAGCTGACTGTTGGGAAACAGCAGGAGCGTAAGGCTGAGACGGGGCGGGGGGAGGGGAGGGAGGGTCCCTGTACTTGGCATGCCAGGCGGGGGAGGGGGCGCTGCGTTGCAGCCGCAACGGCCGTGGGCTTGTCCATGGAGGCTCGTGTGTCCGGGCGTCCTGCCTTGGTCCTGCCTTGGTCTGGGACTTCCTCCTTTCGTGTCTGGACAGAGAGGGGCGAAACCCCTGGAGGCTGCACAGCTGCTAGTGGCCAATTCAGGGCAGACTCCCAGAGCGCTGCCATTTCTCTCTTGTTTGCCTTTCAAAAATATCTGATATTGGATGCTGACAGTGTCCTGGCGCTGTGCTGGGTAACTGCCCCCTTTGACCTCCTCTGGGCACTTCCTCCATACCGTGTGTCAGGCTCACGTCAGAGTATCTGCCCTCTCTCTACCCTCTCCATTTAGGATGGACCTAATGGGGAGCTCGCCATCTGGGGAGCAAGAAACAAAGCCAGGAAGAAAGGGATCACATGGTGATGGAGATCATCCTGTTGTCCTATTGGAGCATCTGAGAAAGAGGCACACGATTCTAAAGCCTGGTAGGGCTGGGGATGGTTTCTTGGAGGAGGTGACTCTGAGCTGGGTTTTATAGGATGAATAGGAGTTTGACAGGGACTCTAACAGATATTACGTATATGAGGGACTTTGACGATAAAACCCCACGTTATGCTTATTCATTTTTAAACAATACGAGTTTAGCAAAAATTGTTAAGTATATACTGTGTATCAAGGCTGTGTTAGATGCAAGACGGCACTTAAAAGTTAAGGCTTTACCCCCACGCGGTCCCAGGGGACAGTGTCAGGAGAGTGATGGAGAAGGGTCCTCATTGGACAAAACAGCAACTTCTCCTTCTGGTCGAAGCCCAGCTGGTCCCTGCTTCCTTCTGGAAAGCGGCAGGATGGATGTGCTCCCCTCCCACGCTGGCTGCCCGCCTCGGCAGAGACCGCGGTGGATGGACCTCAGGAGTCGCCATGAGCGCGTTGGTGCTGGGAGGAAGGCGTGCGACTAGGTATCAGCAATGGGACTCCTTGCTGGCCTGCGTGTACCTGCTCTGCGTTCATCCAGAAGGACCCTCGGACCCCTTCCAGTGCGGAGAATGAATAACCTGGGCCATTCCGGGGTTCTGGGGGCCAGGGAGCAGTTTCGAGGTCCTGGGGCAGAGGCAGCTGGCTCCACCCCAGAATAACAGGCAGGGCTGGGCCCGCCGCCCTCGGCTGGCCGGGCCTGCAGCCGCCTCCTTGGCGCAGGGGCCTTGGGGAGCTCATCGAGACTCCTGGGGGCCTCGACGGATGGACAGCCACCAGGACCACCGGACCTGGCTCCTGAGCAGCAGACACAGCAGGGTGCAGGAGGAAGGTGCTGACTGCCATTTTGGCAAATCCACTGCACCCTCTGAGGTGCACTTCAAGCGGTACCTCCTCCAGGCAGCCTTCCCACCCTCCTCACTGGTCAAGATGACCCCACGGACTGCTGGGTGACACAAGAGGGTGCCAGAAGGGCTTTAAGGGTGAGAGCAGACAGGGTTCACCTTGCCAGCTGGTGGTCCCAGGGCAGGACCCAGTCAGATGCCCCCGGGCAGTAGGGGAGGGGTCAGGGAGAGCAGACAGGCCTGGGTTCAGGTCTCTGAACCCTCTTAGCTGACACGCAGCCTGGGCCAGCGGTCCACGTCCCCCAGTCTCCTCCCCGTCCAGTGGGGAGGCTTCAGGACCCACCACCTGCGGCTTGGCTTGATGGAATGTGCTGGACTCTGGCTGCCCGTGCAGGTGCCACATCATCCCCTCGGCCAAGCCCCTTGGCTCAGCCTCCCTCGCAGAGCTCCCACTCAGCAGGGCTGGACACTGCCGCCCCAGGAACAAGGAGCTGCAGCCCAGGTGGAGCACCTGGTACCTGTACCTGTACCTGCACCCAGTGGGTGTTCCCTGTTCCTTGTGCAAATGAACTGATGGTGAGAGGGGACAGCTGGCCTGAGCCAAAACCTGCGGCCCAGCTGCCTGTGGCCGCGTCGAGGAAGGGAGAGCACAGGACGTCGTCCTGGGCTGTCACCTGACCAAGGCTACAGCTAGCACCCAGGCCTGGAGGTGCCCTGAGGAAAGTCTGCATCCCTGGGCCTGTACCCCGAGGGCAGACTGCACCCCACCTGCCCCGATCAGTTATCAGCAGGTGTGTGTGTGTGTGGGGGGGGCTTGGCAGGCTGTGCTCTCCGCAGGCCACGAGCTGGGCAGCGGTCTCTAAGGGCTGGTTCCCTGAGGTCTGTTTTCACACTCGTTCCCTTTAGGAAAAACAATCCTTTGGGGTGAAGCAAACACACCCCCAAACCCAGCCGTTTCCAACCCAACCCAAGCCCTACACGCAGGCGCCCCCCACACCTGCGGCTCTGCCTGCCTGACGCTGGCCTTGAAGGGGCCGCTGCTGGAACATCGGGGAACTCAGGAGGCAGTTTGTAAAGAATCGCTGCTGCCGGGAGAGGCAGGCGGCCTCAGGGTGGCTGGGCAGGGGTCTCTCCTGGGCCAGGGTCGTAGCCCCACCCTCCCACGTCCCTGACAGGAAGCAGCCCCACCCGCCCCCTACTCCCCACGGGGAAGGAAAGCTCACCCTCTAAGAAGACTTCACAAGCAACCCGAAGGGGGAGCGGGTGCAGCTCAGTGGTTGAGCACCTGCTTCCCACGTACAAGGTCCCGGGTTCAAGCCCAGGAACCTCCTAAAAACTAAACTGATGGCAGCCTTGCCACGGGGAAGTCCTTTTACATTTCATGCACCTTAAAAAAAATTATCTCCTCAATGCTAACATGACACTTTTAAAGCTGGGAAGTCGTTTTACGACGCAGCTATACGTTTACGGATAAATTATATTCCCTGCTGTGTCACGATTACATTTGTTTAAGCCTGAAAATCACTTCAGTTCCGAGGAATGTGAAATCGATGTGACACAGCCGTCCCCTGGATCATAAAACCGTGGATTCGACTCGACAGGCTGCAGCTGGCCCGCTCTTTCAGGGATGGGGCTCCCAGGGCTGGAGAGGAGTGCTCTGGCCAGCGGGTGACACAGACACTGCCGTGAGGGCCGAGGGAGGGCAGCTCCGGCCACCAGGGCCGGGGAGACCCAGACCTTTGCTTCCACAGTCCCTGCACAAACAGGCACGCCGCGGGGTGTCGAGTGCACAGCTGAGCGCCCCGCGAAAGCAGACAGGAAGGCTTCGAGGCACAGCCAGAGGGCGGGTGGCAGCCACCAGCACCCAAGTCCCCAGCGGCATGGCCAGATGTAAAGCCAAAGGGCAGCGGGGCCTCGTGCCCACACCACGCTTGGCGCCTGGGCATCTCCCTCCGCCCGGGCGCTGAGGACGCAGCCGCTCAGGCTGGGCTCCCCCGGGTTAAGGCTGCCCGGGCGGGAGGAGGCAGCCTCTGGTGCCGCAGCTGGGATGGGGCAGCCTCGGGAGCCGGTCGCCTGGCCTGGGACCCACGGCCCGGTGCCGGCACTGCCCGCGATGCGGGAAGGAGCCCAGCAGGGCCGCGCTGGCAGGTGCCGTGGCCAGAGACGAGGCGCGCTTTGCTCCAGGACCGCCCCAGCCTGCTCGCAGGTGAGAAATCCCTCCCCGTGCTCCAGTTCCGAAGCACACAAAACCCAAACGCCAGGAAGCGGAGCCCCCGGGCACAGCTGCGCGACCCCCGAGAAAGGGCGTGGGGGGGTGGCGGAACACAAGGGCTCGTGGGGCGGGTCTCTGCCCAGCTAGCAACCAGCGACTTCACACCGGTGGCTTGAAATGTCCCCACCCCACAGGAATTGGGGGGGGCACCCCCTCGGCTGCCTGGGTGAAGGGGGGGATTAGTCAGCCGAGGGGCGCTGAGGCGAAGCACAGAGCTCTGCTGGCTTGTATGAGGGTCTTTACTGGGGGCAGACGCTCACAGTCACCAGGCCCAGAGTCCACCTCCAGGTACCGTAAGAGGCACTTCCTCACCCAAAGCCTGTGGCCACGTGTTGGAGCAAGATGGCGGGCGACGCCTGCGTGGGCCCAGCCTCCCTCTCCCTCCTACGGCTCCGTGGGCTCGTGGCTTTCTGGCCTCCTCAGCTGCAAGCTATCAGGCAAACGGCTCGGCTCTCTCCAGTCCCCTGGATCTTCTGGGCTCTCGGCTGAGGGTCCGTTCACATAGCCCACCAAGGGGACGGGAACTCAACCCCGCACGCCCTAACGACAGGGTCGAACCAAAGCCCCAATCTTAACAAAATCAAGTAAACGTAAAACCTTTGAATTTAACACAATCAGAGGGCACTGCGCCCAGGGCACAGACCAGTTTACAAACATAATCTCTTTCTGGAATTCATCAATAATCACAAACTGCCAAGTTGGGGGGTCGACAAGCGGAGACCCGGAGGCCCGCGCAGGTTCCTTTGCACGCGGCACCCGCTTTCCCACATCCTTCCAACCGCACTCAAAATGACCGAGAGCCTCTTCCTCGCCGGCACCGTGGGAGGACGTGGCGGTCACACTCCAGGGCATGTAGGGTCTGCTGCAGGGAGGGACGCTCCCAGTGCACGTGCCACCCTCCCCCACCTGAGTCCAGGTGAGACCCTGCGGCGCCGATCCGTGGACCTGGATGCCGCTTCCACGTCCTTGACTCGGGCCCCTGGGAGCGCCCACCGACAGAGAGCTGAAGGAATCCTGCAAGGCTCAAGGCCAGAGCTGGACGGGGGTCCCAGCACCACCGGAACTCAGGGCCAGAGCAGCCACAGGGGGCTCTGCTGGAACAAGCAGCGCCACCGGCCACCAGGCCCGGTCGGGTGGCTGCACGTGGGTGTCAGGGCGCAGTTTCCAGGTCGCCTGAGGGCGCCTCCCCCTCCAGCTGGTGCAGGCCAATTTGGAGGCATCCTTTCTCCCCCAGGTGGGCGCTCACCGTCACCGAAGCGCACCTGATCCGGAGGAGACTCGGGCATTCCGACGTGGGCCCCGCGGCCTCCCGGATGGGTGGCTCTCCGTGTGAGTCTCCAGGGAACTGCAGTAATTTCTTGCTGCCACACGCTGGGCCCCACAATAGTGTGGACTTCCACGGGAGCCGTCCTGAGCCACGTTTCTGAGAGGGGGAGCCCCGGGGTCCATGCGGTCTGGTCCCTGCCTTGTTCCCAACATGCCCTCTGGCACCCCTACCATCCATTCCTGGGCCCTGCTCGGCTTCTGCACAGGCTGTTCCTTGACTGCAACACTCTTCCCCGCACTCCAGCAGGTTGCTGCGGGTTCGGCTGCCACATGCGTGGGATTCTTGCATGGGTTCCAAGCCTGTCTGCTACGCTGGGCAGGCAGCTCCCCAGCACAGTGCTCAGCCCAGGCCTGCCCAGGTGAGGACCCCGGCAGGTACGAGCAGTGAGGAGCATGCCCCACCCCCCCGCCAGGCTCCAGGGACCACGACGGGGCATCGCAGAGAGCGAGAAGCCATTATGCCGGTGCCAGGTACTGGTTGTTGGCGCGAGTTCAAAGCAGCCCTCTCCTTTAGGGCTCACTTTGCTTGATAAAGCATTTCCTAAGTGGCAATACTTTTGTGCTAATTTTTCCAACCAGCTGCTCTTATTATTTAATAATACATTATTCAATGATCTCAAAGTGAGCCTAGAGCTCCTGAAGATAATCCTAGCACAGCGCTCTCCATCGAGCCGGGGGCTCCACTGGCTTGGGGGGGAGTCGGGAGCTCCAGAGCCGCTCCCCATGACGACCACACTGACGGGGCAACCGAGAAGGGCCCCAAGTGTGGCCAGGATGGAGGGTGGCCAAGAGAGCGGAAAATCTCTCTCTGATAACGCTTCAGACTGATCACACGTTGAAATGCAGAGTATTTGGGACTTACTGGGCTAAATATATTCTGAAATCATTCGCCTGTGCGTTCTGTTTTTTAAACGTGGCTACCAGAAAATTGTAAGCCCCACACAGGGCCGTCGTTCCACTTGTCGGGACAGGGCTGTCCTGGAAGGAAGGGCCGCGTCTGTGATGAAAGCGTCCACGGGAGCCGTGCCACGGCTGGGAGGACAGGGCTCGCCACCGGCAGTGAGACCTCCCCACCAGGCAGACACCAGCAGGTGGCGTTCCAGACGAGGAAACTGAGGCAGAGAGGTGACGTGACTTGCCAAAGGCCACACGAATTGGACGCGACAGAGCCGAGGACTGCTCTGGGAATGGCGTGGTGGGAGCAGACGGACAGACCCCTCCTGGCAAGTCTGGGCATGGCGGCCGGTGGTTTTGTGGCGCTGTGGTGCCCTCAGCGACCCTCCAGAGTGGCTGGGGTCCTTGGCCAGAGGCTCCAGGCTCCCTGAATGAGAACTGCCTCTCGAGGTGTATTCTGGGTGGGTCCACGCGGGAATCCCACGCCTCCCCGCAGGGATGCCGGGGCAGCCTGCGCTTGCCTCTCGCTGTCGCCACCAGTCTGCCCCGAAACTGCCTGTTAAGGGCTGATGTGCTCCCCAAAAAGGTATGTTCAAGCCCTAACACACACATGCCCCAAGTCCCACGGACGAGAGTTTATTTGGAAATAGGGTTTTCAAAACTGTGATTGGGCAAGCCAAGGCCATGCTGGAGCAGGGGGCCTCACTGGAGCAGGGGTCCCTAATCCAACAGGGCTGGTGTCATAAGACGGGGAGATGTGGACAGACAGACACAGAAGACGGCAGAGACGGAAGCGCCGCGGCCGCAAGCCAAGGGGCGCCGAGGCCAGCAGAGGCGGGAAGGGGCCTCCCCGTGGGTTTCGGAGGCTGCGCGGCCCTGCGCCGCCAGGCCTGGAGACGGCACCCTTCTGCTGCTCAAGGCCTCCGGGAGACCGAGGTGCGTTACCCGCCCCGGGAGCAGGCTGGGCCTTGTTCACCTTCGCATTCCCAGCGCCTGGAACCTGCTGAGAAACAAGCCGAAGGCTGAAGGGACGAACGAACACGCAGGCCAGGCCACGCGCTGCTCTGCCTCGGGTCCCGGGGAACCACCGTGGGTTCCTGGAGAGAGCGAGCGGCACCCGGTGCCCACCATGAGATGGCTGCGGAGCGTGAGGGGCGCGTTAGAAAGCCACGGCCGGCGCGACTCTGCCAGCTGGCCGTGAGCCCAGAGGACAGCCTCGGGCCGCTCTGCTCAAAATGGCCCTGCCTGCTCCCCGCCTTCAGATCCGGGCCGTTCCCTGGTTCCGTGGCCCGCCTCGAAGCGTCACAGCTGCATCCTCTCCCCAGACAGCCCAGATAAGAAACGGCACTCCTGTTTGTGTTCTGGAAATTCCACGCCCGCGGGGACGGGATGCTGAGAAGCCGTGCTCCTCAGCGAAAGGAGGAGGGAAACAAACGAGCCACTGGGACCGACGTGCAAGTTAAAGGCACAAACCCCTCCCGCTCGCCTCCGCCGTACGATGCGTAAAAGCTGCGGTCTCAGGAACTCCGGATCGGGGGCTCACGCTCGAAGTCACGGAAGCGTGCTACTTGACTGCGCAAACCACACGTGCCTGCACTAGCCTCTCCAGGTGACAGCAGTCACGTTTTATGTTTTGGTTCAAGAGCCCAATCAGCACCAGAACGGGCAGAAAAAGGAGAAACAGGCACTCACCACGCAGGGGACCTCAGCACTCGGTGGCGGCCCCCTCTGGGGTGCAGGGACCCCCAGGGTGGTGGTGAAGGGGGCACCCCAGCTCAACCACTAGGAGACGTGCCCCGAGGAGGTGCCCGGGGCCGAGGCCACCCAAGGCCGATGTGGCCCATTCCGAGCCCCCCGACACAGGGTTGGTAACTGAGCAGACGAGGCACAGCCAGTCCTCCTGCTTTGCCACCAGGAGGGGCTCCCAGGCTTTCAGGAGCACCGACTTTGCCTGGTGCAGAGGTTAGGGCATAGGCTTGGCATCGCGTCATGGCCCTGCCACCCATTAGCTGAGTGGCGTGGACCAGGGGCTTCCCCTCTCTGGGCCTCAGTTTCCTATTCTGTAAAATGGGCACAACCCTCACGAAATGATCACGGGCTATGATAAGAGAACATTCCCAGCAGTGCCCGCTGCCGTAAAGTTCCGTCACTGTCATTGCGGAGGCTGAGTGGGGTGACGCCACTGGAAAAGACGCGGGGTCTGACCTCAAGAACCTCCCAGGCTAAGAGTGGCAGGGTTTAACCCCCTAATTATGGCGGCCTCAAGGCCAAACTGGGGGTGGGGGCCTGTGCAGGGGTGTGGAAGGAAGAGCAGGGCATGGCTGGGTGGAGCACGAGAGGCGGCCAAGATGGGATGCAGGGAGGCAGGTGGGGTACATACTCAACAAGGGGGAGGGAGAGCAGCAGCCTGGGCCCGGCTGCCCGTGGGGACCCCCTCCCCGAATCTGAGCCTTGGTGCCTCACCCCAGGATGGAAGGGTAGGTCCCCCCCACTACAGGGCCAAGGTGAGCAGACCCTGATGCACATGCTGCATCTCAAAAGACCCTTTTCAAGATTTCCCCAGGCCCCCATTTGCCAGGACTGGCTGGGGCAAGCAGGGTGCTCCAGGCCCTGCTGGGATCTGCGTGGACTCCAGGCCCCATTTCTCCTGTTTTGGGGATGTGCCACATAGGGTTGACCAGATGCCCCGAGGACCTCTGGAACTTGTGTGGCAGGGGCTGCCCCAGGGCAGGGAGGCAGGTCCGGTGACACACACACTGGCCTGCAACTGTTTCTTTCAAGAATTGCATGAGATGAGGCCGCTAGACGTGCTGGCGTGACTTTTGGATGACTCAGATTGCTCATACAAAATTCTGAAAGATATTTGCCCAGGGCCACCCACCACCCCAGGGGCAGCCCTGGAGGCAGCCAAAGCCCCAGCCCAGCACGCAAATAAGTGCTGGCCCGCAGTCGTGCTGATTCTTATTCTCCATCTGCGCTATGAGATGCAGGGAGAGTGACGCGGTAAGTCTTCCCAGAAAGGACATGCAGTTTATCTGGGGACAAAGAAGGTGCTAGAGAAACAGGACGAGGTCTGCTTGGCCGGGACCAGGACCCACGCGTTCTCTCTCAAGCGTGGGGAGTGGCAGGCACACCAGGGCAGGCGCCACCAGCGACCGCCCCAGGGCCTGGGCCAGCCCGTCACACTCAGGGTGCAGGGGGAGCACCCCGCCTCCTCCCCTCCCCACGGCCCCTTC
Source organism: Tolypeutes matacus (assembly GCA_026826555.1). Taxonomy (NCBI): domain Eukaryota; kingdom Metazoa; phylum Chordata; class Mammalia; order Cingulata; family Chlamyphoridae; genus Tolypeutes; species Tolypeutes matacus. Next base: position 246,078 of record JAKSZT010054401.1, read on the forward strand.
TCCTGAAGCTGTCCTGGCTCCCATCTCCGAGGCAACCAGTTCATCCCTTTAGGAAGAATCCCAGCCAGCGAAGGACCAGCCTCTGCGGGGTTCCAGACTTGGGAGATGGACGAGCCGGGGAGAGGAGCCAGCTTGGGCGGTGGAGGGAGTGCGGGAAGCCTCTTGGGAATACGTGGACCTGGAGGCCAGCCAAGGTGGCCATGGCGAGGGGGTCGGGCTCCCCACGCCTCCCCCTGGGCCAGACCTGCACCCACCCCCTCAGTCCCCTGAACCCACAAATGTCCTCTCCCAGGGCCTGGGCAAGAGGCAGGGCCCCTGCTTGTCAAAAAAACAGCTACAGCCCCTCCCCCACACAGCCTCCCAGGGCCAGCCAGGCACGAAGCCGCCTCTGCTGAGGGGTGGCGGGGAACACCAGGACCCCCTGAATGCCAGGCCCTGCCCCCACCCACTCCCGAGCGCCAGCCCCAGCCCAGCCCCCACAGCTGGGAGGAAGCAGCCCCCAGCAAGCCCGCCCTTGAGGAGGGGGACGACTTGGCCAGCGGGCCAGCTCCCATGTCAGCTCCCAGCGCTGCCGTGCACCTTCCAGAAGGTGAGGGGTCAGAGAACCCACCCCGCGGCCCACTGGGTGGGGACAATGGGCGGCAGCAGCCATGGAGCTGGCCCCGTCTGTCCGTCCCTCCATCCACCCTGCTCACCCTCAGCCCTCCCCCCACCTCCCCGTCTCTTGCTCCCACCCTCCCTCCCCCCTCCTGCCCCCCAGCCCTTCCTTACTCCGCCAGCTCCTCCAGGCTGCGGTAGACATCGTCGTCATTTTCCGCGGTCTCCTCGGAGGGGAAAGGCCTGCAGGAAAGAGGACAAAGGTGAGGTGGGCAGTCCCCGCGCCCTGCTGGCTCTGCTGGCCCCAGAAGCAGGAGCCGGGGCCCAGGCGATGTGCGTCCGTGCCGCAAGAGGGACGAGGGACCGGGCACGGGTGTGGCAGACAGACAAGAGCCGGGGGCAGTTCTCGTTCCCAGGGCCTCAGAGGCCCCATCAGCAAAATGAGGGGAACCTTTCACCCCAGCTCGCCTCCCCCGCGCTGCGCTCGCACGCCCAGGTGCAGCTCCGTTCACGTGGAGAAGCAGCGGGGGGGGGGGGGAGTCCAGAGCTGCTGGGTACCACCCCCTCACCCAGGGGGCAGGGGAGGCCGAGGCAGCGCGCGCTGGGTGGGGGAGGCTGCCCCCCGGCGCCCACCCACCACCCCGCTGGGCCTGCCAGAGGTCAGCACACCCTGAAAAAGTGCCTTCTACGAGGGCACCCCCAGACGTGAGCCCAGGGGGGCAGGTGGGGACACACCCCGGAAGCGGGCGGCGGTCTGCGCTCTTCGTTGTGGACGTGGACAGCGGGGCCAAGGGGGCTCTCTCGTGTCTCGAGGGCACTGTCCCAACCGGGCCTGCCCTCCCAGCAGCCTCCCGCTTCCAGCTGGCCCAGCACCCGCTCCCCTCCCTCAGCCATGGCCTCCAGCACCCAGGGGGCTGAACGCGCCGTCCCCACAGCGTCCCCTTGTTCACCCCCGCTGGACCGATGCTGCCCTCGACCAGGGGGGCGGTGACCTCTGCGGGGCTCAGTCTGAACCAGCTGGGCACAGGCGGCCCCGGAAATGCCCGCTTCCCCCGGCCGCCCGCCTGCTTGGCCTCTGCTGTGGGGCGCCGCCACCTCTGACCCGGCTGCCTCACCGCCTTGCCTCTCCACCCCTCGCCCCAGTGGTCTTGCTCTCTGCTTTCGCTGAACCAGCCTGACTTTTCCTCCAGTCTGGCCATCCCTGAGCTAAGCCCTTCTTGCCGACCCCTGCCCACCAGCCTGGCCCAGACCCTCCATCTTCCCGCGGGGGTCCTGTGCCAGCCCCCTCGGTACCCCCTCTCTCCAGTCGACCCACCACCGAGATCGTGGTGGGCTCCAGCCCTCCAGGGCCCCCGCCCCCTGCCCTCCGCAGATAAACAGCCCCGGGGGCCCTGGTGCTCCTTGGCTGGATGGTGTGGGGTGCACTGGGGTAAGCAAAGGGGGTTTCTCGGCAGCAAGACTTGTCAGGGTCTTTCACGCAGGAACATGACCTGAGTCTCCCCAAGAGACAGAGACCGTGGGCTGTGACTCCGAACTTATCTGGCCTTGAGAGCCCTCCTGAGTTCTTTTTCCACGAAAATCTCACTGTTCCGTGTTTGGAAATGTCCAGCACCCCTGCCAACTCTGATGTCCCAGTTCACATCTGAGGACGAGAGCGCGTGGGCCAGGCGTGGGCCAGCCTCCCCTGCAGGGTGAGCGGCTGCACCTGCGGGTGGACAGGTGTGAGCGGGACGCTCGGCATCCCTGCAGGACTTTCCAGGGAGGAAAAGGAGAACAGGGGCTCGCTGGGGGACCCCGAGGGGCTCGGCCGGCACCCCGCACTACTGCAGGACATAACTGGGATCCACATCCTGCCCTGTGATTGCAGCAGAGAGGCCCCTTGCTGCCCAGGTGTGGGGCATGCAGGGAAGGGCCCAGGTGAGACCCGGCTCTGCCCCTTGCAAGCTGGACCTCGCCTCTGGGGATGTGGTCGCATCGGTAAAGGGCAGGTAAATCCAGGTTCCCGCGGGCGCGGGAGGAGCCCAGTGAGGTAGGGCAGGCCGTGGCGCAGGCTGCCTGCCCACAGGATGCGCTCACTCCGCCTGTGTGTTGTTGCTGTCACCCTGAGAATTACATAATGAGGTCCCAGCTCGCCAACCAGAGGGAGGAGACGGCGCGTTTCTGTCGAACACGCAGTCTGGGGAGGGTTGGGGGGAGCAGGAGGGGCGCGCGCTCATCTGTGCCAAGGCCCAGGTGGCTCCGAGTCCATCGCCAAGGCCAAGAGCCCGCTCAGCACCCCCGGGAGATGCCTGCAGGCCCCACGCGAGCAGCCGCGCGTGCAGCCGCGCGAGCAGCCGCGCGTGCGTCTGCAGGGACCTGCCAACGAGGGCTGAGAACAGGTGAACCCATGAGGGAGGGACCCGGGCCTGCAGCGGGGCTCCTGGTCCCAGAGGAGGCGGCAGCAACAGCCAGGGCCGAGAGAAGCCACGGGGCACCGTGCCGCTGCGTTCCCTCTGCAGCCGGGCAGAGGTGGCCGCGAGCGCCCGCAGGAGCGGAGCCGAGACGCCGCGGGCTGGCCATGGGGAGGGCGGATGGGGGCGGGAGGCGCGCCCGGGGCTGCGATGAGGGGGGCCGCCGGCTCGTCCCAAAGCCACAGGCCAGGACGCGCCCGTGGCGAGATGGGCGTGGTCCTCAGTGACGCACACGCCTGCCTGCGGCCTCAGGGCCGTGTGCCCGTGGGAGCCCCTCACCAGGCACCTCGCAGGAGAAGCCCGGACGTCCGCCGGGAGACGGGCTGGCGCCGAATCCCCAACGCGGGTGGCCAGGTGAGGGTCGCCTCTCCCCAGGCTCCGTGTGACCTCGGCACCGTGTTCAAAGGGGCGGCACCTCCCTGCCCCCGTGGCCCTCCCCAGGCCCTTCCGGGCCCTCCTGCCCTCCGGTCACAGGGGCATCGGAGCAGGAAGGGAGCGAGACAGTCGCGGCCCTTCTCCAACTGGCACCCGCGTCCCTAGGCTACCCCTCCTCCCCGGGATAGGGCAGCGCCCCAAGCAGACCCTGCGCGGGCGGCAGGCGTGAGCTCTGCTGCCTTGCGCGACCCCGAGTGCCAAGAGGAGCCACACGCTGCAAGCGGCTGCAGAGCTTGGGGTGCGTGCGGGGCCGAGAGCCGGGGGGCCGTGTCCGGGTGCAGCCCCGCTGCCCGATCCCAAGGCAGGCCCTTCCGCCCGTCGTCCCCGGACGGCCCCGGCCGCGCGGGGCGTATACCATCCCCGTTGAGCTCTGGCCATCTCTGCCCAATCGCCTCGTCATTTGTTTCTGCTGTCCCCAAATTTTCAAAGACAAAGAGGTATTGTTCCCTTAACAGGGAGAAACACAGCCTCTTATTTTGTTATAGCAAATGTCCCCTCACCCATATATCAGAACTCTAGACGCCCACTCATATCCTTCAAAACTGCGCTGGGAATAAAATGACGTCGAGCGGGTTACTACGTGTTTTTGGGTGCACAGCGTGGAGAGGGAAGAATATAAAACTTTATGAAGCATTGCCAAGGACGGCGATGGGCAGGCGGAGGGTCAGGGAAACGAGCCGAGGCCCCACATCTCACGCTGGGGGAGTGCCGACAGGTGCCGGGCGGCCCCTCGGCGAATCTGCTTCCGGAAGCCTGCTCTGGGAAGTGGGTGGCGACGTGCACGCGCATTCAGAGAGGACATTTGCCGCCACGAGGTGCCACCGCAGCTCCCAAAGCACATGCACCCAGCAGCGCGTCCAGATGAATGCACGGTGCCTCCTGTCTGCCTGTGCCGGGGTGACCCCAGGGGCACGTGGGGGCGTGGGAGGCACTCCCAACACAGCGTCCAGAGGTGGCACACCCCCAATTCTGCTTAAACATTTCAGAAATCTACGCCCCCACACACAGTGTGACTCCTGGGGGATCCACAGTCCATTTTTTCCTCTCTGTTTCCAACTTCCCCACAGCAGACACAGTGCTCTCGTTTGCTTGCTTCAGCCATCGAGGAGGCGTTTGCAACCCTCGTCTCCGAGGCAGAGAGGGCGGCAGCGCTGCTTGTGCACGGGCTCAGCCTGGTCCACGGGGCTTTGGAGCCCGTGATCTCCCCCTGCCTGCCCTGCCCACGCCCTGGGGGCTCTGCCCACTGGGCTCCGTGGCCCCGGGAAGTCGCCGGATGCAGTTCTGCGACGGGCTGCGCCGTGGAGGGTCGCGAAAACCTCACACTGAGCAACCCCAGTCGGGCAGATAAGGACTAGCACCCTGTGCCAGGCCTACACGGAAGAGCGAGAAACGGCAAATCTGGAGTGACAGAAGGTAGGCTGGGGCTAGGGAGGTTGTTGCCAGGTGGGTATGGAGCATTTGTGAATTTTGGATATTTTTAAATAGAAAAGCCTCAGCAGCACTGGGGAGCCTGAGAGAAATGGCAATTCAGAGGCCCCAGCCCCCCCGGGTGAGGACGCTGAGGGCGGAACCCAGAATCTCGGTTGTAACAAGCCCGCCGGGTGACACCTCACTCTCAAGTCAACTGCTTGACTGTCCCTTGGGAGGGTTTATCTGGGGTCCGGCTCGGCCAAGGGCTTGCTGAGCACCTGGGCAGCCACGTCCTTCTCTGTAAAACAGTGTCGACTGAAGGGTCTCGAGGGGCCTTCGTACCTCCAGTGTCCAAGAGTCCAGACTCCACCTCGACTTCTCGTGGCAAAGAGTGGCCCCTTCCCAGGCCAGGGAGAACCCACAGGATCAGGGACGTGGGATCGCTGAGACCAAGCAGTTCAGCATTTGTCTTTCCCAAATATTTTTAAATTAGGTCACCGCACTAGTACTATACTCAAGACCAAAGCAATTTTATTTCCTGAGCTGCATTTAGATGTTCTAACAGTGGGGTGCATCTGCGTTCTGCTTTATGAGCTGAAGCCTCTCGAGGTCTTGCCTTCCAATTTCCAGCTCAGAGTCAGTAAATTCACAGCATGCACTCTGCCTCCCGCTCCTGCTCTGCCCAGGCAGACATCACCAATCAACCACCGCACTCCCACCCTTGATACCCAATACGGTCTTTTTTTTTTCCATGCATAGTTTATTTCTTTTCACTGCTGAATGAACGGCATTCCAATCAAGCGTTTGCACGATTGACGAGTGGATTTCCTCTTGACTGGACAGCACCCCCAGGTCCTTTCAGGGATATGGGCTCAACCCACGTCGTAGCTGTGTGCAGTGCTCTCCCTTCCTTTTGCAGAGCCATAGTTTCTTCTACTACTGCTTTCCTTCTGCCTAAAGGTCTTCCTCTAACATCTCGTGAAGTACCGATCTACTGGAGGGGAGTTCTTTTCTTCCAGTTCTGTATGTCCAAAAAACTCGTTATTTCATCTTCCTTTTTTGCAAGACAGTTTTGCTGGGAATAGAATTCTGGGTTGATGGGTTTTTCAGGACTTTAAAGATTCTGCTTCAGCGTCTTCCTGCCTGCACGGATTCTATCAAGAAACCTTCTGCCATCCTTCTCTTTGCCCTCTGTAGGTACTGTGTATTTTTCCCCTGTTGCATCAACATTTTTCTTTTTATCACTGGTTTTGAACAATTTGATTATGAGATGCTTTGGGGGAGTTTTCTTTGTGTTTCTTATACTTCGAGTTTGTTGAACTTCTTGGAATTAGTTTTCATCACATTTGGAAAATTTGGGCCATTAATTCTTCAAATATCTTCTGTCTCCATCCTCCTCTCCTTTAGAGAATAAATTACATGAATATATATCAAATACAGTCTTTCTTTATACACGGCTTTACCCCTTCATCAGACTTGGCATTCAGATGAAATCCACTGGCCTTGCCAGATGAACCAGAGGCAGGGAAGGGGAGGGGAGGGGAGGAGAGGGGAGGGGAGGTGAGGGGAGGGGAGGGGACTGGAGGGAAGGGATGGGGAGGGGAGGGGACTGGAGGGAAGGGATGGGGAGGCTTCGGAGCTAGGCCCACGTAGTTCTGAATCCAAGGTCCTACCTGCTCCCTCTGGGACCCTGGACGCATTAGAAGTCTCTGAATCTCGGTTTCCTGCCCTGAAAATGGAGACACAGCATCTCCCTCACAGAACTGTTGTAAAGAGTGACTCTAAGATGGTAGAAGGTTCTGCTCTCAGCAGGACCCAAGAGATGGTAGCTACTATTTAGTATTTCCACTATCATCCTCAACCCAGGCTATTTTCTACAGTCCAAGAAAACAGACTTCTGATAGCCCATGATCCACAACTACTTCAGTATCTTGCTCCTTTCCCATCCATAGAAAGTGGATGCCCACTAAAATGAGACTCAAGTGTTATTTTCAATTTGGGGCTCTTTAAAAAAAATAACTGATCTTTTAAAAATAAATAACTACTCTTGTGTGCACGATTTGCCTATGACTCCCCTCTTCTAGAGTCTCAGGCCAGCCCTTCGTGTCATCCATTTCACCTGCCCTTCCCCACGGACAGAAAACAGGAAGCTTCAGGTCAGAAGAGCTGATCCCTGCTGCCATGAGGACTCTACTGCCTTCATCCTAACATCCCCACTTCAACCCACAAAGCCCCTGAGAACAGAACTGCAAATCCAATTAATTTCTGCTACAGCCAAACAAAGACAGGCTACAGCTGGGGGGCAGGAGGTGGGCAGGGGAGGGGGCAGCCTACCAGGGCTGGTTCAGACCTCGGCGCCCTGGCTCAGAGGTGGGGCAGGAATGCATGGGTGGGGGGCTGCCAGCCCCTCTGCCCTCCGCTCACTCCGCTCTCCCCGCAGTCCCCCAGGCCACTTCCACTTTTACCCTCTGTGCATGCTCTTCCCTCTGGCTTCCGCCCCACGCCCCCGCAGCCCAAGCACCCAAATCCTAGCGTCCCTCAAAGGAGTGATTCAAGCCGTGGTCGAGGGGGAAGGTTTACTCCTCCTCCCAGCCTGGGCCCAGAGCCTCACACAGCGCCTGGCACAGGAGGGCCTGGGTGGGGTGGGTGGATGGATGGATGGATGGAGAGGTGGGTAGATGAGTGGGTGGATGGATGGAGGGAGGGATGGAGAGGTGGGTGGGTGGATGGAATGGGGAAGGGAAGGGAAGGGGAAGGAGAAGGAAAGGAGGGTAGATGGCTGGGTGGAAGGATGGAAGGAGGGGCGTATGGGATAAGTAGGTGGGTGGGTAGACGGGTGAATGGATGGGTAGGGTGGCCAGAGGACAGGTGGCTGGCCGGCTGGATCAGTGGCTGAGTAGATGGGTGGACAGGAAGACGGACGCCAGACAGTCTCGAGCTGCTCCTTCCCCTTGGAGCAATGACAAAAGGCAGGCTCAAAGTCAGATACGAGGAAGCACTCCCAGGCATGCTTTCGAGAACTCACGTGTTCACTCACCCCTTAGCAGAGGCTTTACAATGCTGGGGAGATGTTTGCACAGGGAGCATCTGAGCAGAGCTTCCGGGACCCCGTCCGAGCTCTAACTCGCAGCCTAGGACGGGGTCTGGAGGCCTTTGACCCCGTGGTCACTTTGTAACAAGCCCCGCCTCCAAACCAGTCCCCTGCCATCAGCTGGCCACCCAGATCGGCCATGCCTCGAGCGACTTCTCAGCTTCCCTCGTGCCGGGCTCGAGAACGCGGCCAAACGTCCACTGCGCGGTTAAGCTTCACAGGAGGAGGGACAGGAAGGGAGTCAGGGGAACCGCATCTGCACAGCAACTGCAGTGCGCGAGCAAAGGGGCGTGGGCAGCCCGGTCGAGCCGCCCTCCCGTCCTCCAGGGCCTGGGCCGTGTCCTCTCAGCCCATCAGCCCTTCCTGAGGACGCATTTCCGCGCGCCCGACTTCTGGGAAGCGTGTTTTCCATCACACACACCCCCTGGGAATTGAGGGAATGCCAGCACAGGAAACGGCGCGCAGCTGCCACGCGTCCGAGGGCAGCGGAGCCATGGAGCGGCGGCCCCCCTGCTGCTGTTTCTGCCCAGGCCCCCTCCCTGCCGCGCTTCCCCAGCACCGTCAGCTCAGGGGTGGGAGGCTGCGCACCCCCGGACGCGGCCCCAGGGAGGTCAGCCTTCAGCCAGGCTGGCCCTTTAAGACTGGGCCGCCCAGCTCTGGAGGCAGGCCCGGGGCCTCGGGTTCGGGGGTCCTCAGCTGCTGGTCTCACTGTGCTCTGGGGAGGCCGCGGGACCTGAACACCCAGGATGATGGGCCGAGGGGAAGGAGGGGGGCAGGAAGGAAGGGCTCACAGGGGAGCGGAGAGCCCCACGCTTGGGGCACAGGGAGCGGGCACCCCGCTGGCGTGGCAGGGAGACGGCAGCCAATCGGACTGTAAAGGCCCATCAAGCATCGCAGCCTGGAGGGCCACAAAGGTACCAAGAGCAAGACAGAGAAGGCACCAGGCCTGGGGAAATCAGGAAGGCCTCTTGCAGGAGGCAGCAGGTGCGCTGGCTTGCAAAGCCAAGTCTGACTTCGATTTCAGAGGCCCAGCATGGGCTCAGGCCAGGTTAGAACTTCCTGTCCCGGCCACAGAGCCTTCTAGCTCCAGGACCTTGACAAGGGACCTGAGCCCCCCAAGCCTCAGTTAACCCCCTGATGTGACCCTCAGAGCCTGGTGCACAAGGAAGCAGAGGTCAGGGGTGGTGGCGAGTTGGAGGGGGCAGCCAGGCCGAAGCCAGCGTGCCCTACACGCCCGGGGGCCCTGCAGGCTCAGAAGGGGGTGGCTGGAGGGGACTGACGGGGTCCACAGCACAGAGGGGCAACGGGCCAGCCGAGGCAATAGCGCCAGGGTCTTAAACCAATGTTGGCCAAGAGATACAAAGGCCTCTGACTCCATGCACAGCAAGTTCTGGAAGGCGGGGCCTGCAAAAGCGCGTGCTGGGGGTCTGGCAGCTGTGCAGGTGAGAGAGGCGCAGGGGGGTGGCTGGGGGTGGCGAATAATATTAGAGCCCCACCCGGAGGGGAAACCCAAGTGAACCCCCAAATCCCTTGTTTCTAGAATCCCAATAAGGCAGAGCAAGACATTCTGATCCTGTGATCACGGAAGAAATGGTTTGCCCTGCCGGCTTCCCTCTGCCGGGGGAGGGAGGGGCCTGGAGCTGCTCGACTACCGAGAAACGTCACTGCTCAGCCGCTGTGACGCTGAGCAGATTTTTAGTTTTCCGACACACTTCTCAGCGGAGCCTCTGCCTGGCAGCAGTTTGCAGTGGAAAAGCTGGTGGGGCCACAGGGCGTCCCCACCCTCAGCCTGTAGCAGCAGGCCACCCCGCTCCCCAGCAAGTAGCAGCCCCCCAAGGCAGCGGGCCAGCGCCCCCCAAGCAAGCAGGCCACTCCCCCAGCAAGTTGGCCACCCCCTAATAAGCAGCCACCCCCCTCCAACAACTGGGCCGTCTCCCCCAGAGGCCACTTTACAGTTGGGTTCTCTCTGTGCCCAGAGGCCATCTGCCTGGCCGAGCTTGGCAGGAAACCTCCATGGCCCACAGAGGCTGCCAGGGCACCGCCCGGAAAGAGCAGAGGGTGTGCATCCACCCAGGGGACAAGGAGACTCAGGGACAGGCAGTGACACAACACCATCACAGACCCCTCTCCAGGCCGGCCCACTTCCAAGCCTGAGGCCTGGGGCCTCCCTGTGTCCCCACCTCCCCAGGGAGAAAGCAACGGCCTGCTCCCTGCACGAGGCCCAGGCTGTCCAGGACTTCAGGGGTCTTCCTGCCTCGGGTCCCGGAGCCACAACTGGGCCCAGGTGTGCTGGGCTAGGAGGGGGGCCCGGGGATTTGCAGGCCAGAACCCAGTGCACAGATAGGGAAACTGAGGCCCAGGGTCTGGAAGCCCCAGGGTAGGGTCGAGGCCCTCCATGCCCAGCTGGGGCCTCTCACCCCTTCAAGCGGCCCCGAGAGCAGCTCTGAACTTGCAGCCCAGACCCTCTCGCTTCAGCGGGGCCTGAAAAGCTCCCCCTCCCGCCGGGACCCCAGGTGCTCCTGGAAGTATGCGCGCCCCCTTTCTTCTGCACCTTTTCTCCTTCAGCACAACAGACAGCTGCTTCCTGACGGCCCTCGGGCTAGGGCCCCTCCCTCGGCTGCCATGCCTGGAGCCCTCACTGCCAAGACCCCCCTGGGAGACCCAGGTGGGGGCGGAGCCAGTGGTGCTCGCAGCTTGGATGAGCTTCCGTTTGGATGAGTTTTCCCAGGGTCAAGTTCACGCCACGGGCCCAGGATCCAGAGGAGACCCGGTGAGGGGATCGCGTGGCAAACCCGGATGAACCGGTTACGATGCAGATCACGGGAGTGAGGACACGGAGCTAGGAACAGGGCAACCACAATTCACTGGGCAACAGGGGACCTGGGACGAGACCCTTCCCCTCCCTGAGACGCTGTTGTCCCCCAAGAAGAACGGACGGTGGGGAGGGGAATGGAAGTGACGAGGGCTCTGGATACTGACCCGCAGCTGGAGGCCCCCCACGTCCTGCCTGCACGGAGGGGAAGGGTCAGCCCAGGGCACCCGTCCCCTGTGTCCTAAGAAGGCCTGTGCAGGCTCCACCAGGGCCAGGGAATGCTCTGGGTGGGTCCACGGGTCGTGGCCTCGGCCTTCCCGGCCCCTCCGGCCATGGTGGGCATCACGAGTCGATGGCCGCGCTCTGCTCTGAGCCGCGCTGGACTGCACTGCAGGGACCACGATGGGGGCCTGGGCACCCCAGTCAGATGCGGGAGGCCCGGCCCAGGCGAGAGCAGGCGGCCCTCCACCGCCACAGCCACTGCCCAGGAGGGCACACGGGGACCCCAAGCCCGACCCCGCGTTCACGGACGGGGGCAGGGACATCCGGAGGGGCGGCTGCGCCCATGACCGTGGCTCGCGTAGCGACGGCCGCCCCTCGCCTCGAAGGCGAGGGCACCGAGAGCTGCGAGAGTGTCCGCGGGGAGCAGGTGGCACTGCCCGCTACGCAGCACGCGCGCGTGCCATCCGCCCCCTTCCCCGGCCGGGCCACGAGCCGGGCAGAACCCAGGCGGAGCGCGAGCCCACGGCCCTCACGCGTCGCCCCGTTCCGGGCGGCAGCCCCCGGCCGTCCTGCGGGCTGACCCGACCAGAGGGCCTCGGGTGACCCCAGCACCTCCGCTGGCCATCAGGCCCCCGGTGCCCGGCTGCCCCCGTCCTCCCAGCCTGGGCTCTGACCTGACACCCCACACTCTACGCAGACCCGGGGGGAGCGTTCTGAACAGACCCCGCTGGCGGCTCTGCCCTACGCAGGGCCCCGGGGCGCCTGGTGCACAGGCCGAGCCCACCACAGCCGGCCACGGGCTGGGGTCACCCGGCCGCATCTGCGGTCAGAGGCACCGCTCACACGATGTGTACCCTCGGCTGGGTCCCCAGCCTCGGTTTCCCCAGCCGTAGAACAGGGCCGACAAGGGCTCTGCTCCCGGGGAGGAGCAGTGCGAGGCGGAGGCAGGTGGGCCCCCGTGACCCATTCCCTGCGGGGAGGACGCTCCCTGCCACTGCCCACGCTTCGCTGATGAGACGAGGGCCGGAGGGACGTGGGGCACCCCTCGAGCTGAGGCGGGGGCAGCCCGTGCACGCGCTGACCTGTCCACCTCTCACAGCTACGACGACCGGCTGTCCGCCCTCCTGGCTCTGGGCACGGATGCCGCGGGGCGCGATGAAGCTGACCCCAGACCCTCTGCGGTCGGGTGGCGTGAGACGCACGGCTGTGCCGCTGTCGGTCACTGACACGCGGGCTCTGCTACGGCCACAGAACTGCGTCCAGCCTGAGTGACCAAAGCGGCCAGCGCCCAGAGGAGGGAGAGGAGAGCCACCGTGAGAGGACAGCCCAGCTGACACTCGGGGACCGTGCTGCATTAGCAAAGACCCTCCGCGCGACGAGACGAGCCTCAGGGCGCCCGCGCCCTCCGTCCCTCGCAACCGGACGCCGCCAGGACGCTGGAAACAGCCCCTTTCCGGACGCGGACCTGCCGCTGCTGCCCACCTGCTTGGCCGCGAGGCCTCGGCAGGCTCCCTCGCCAACCACACCTGGGGAGAGCAGCCAGGCCAGAAGCGAGCGGAGCGACCCCGTGCTGGCACTGTGCTCCTGGAGCGTGAGTGAAGCACCCGGATCTGTGGGCTCGTCAGGGACGCCAAGGGACGTCGAGGCAGAGGATCGGGGGCTCTTCTGGCGTGACCCGTCTAGGCTCGGGGAGCCAGGGCAGAGGCTCAGGCACGCAGCCAAGGGAGGCCAGGTGAGCGCGACCAAGGCCCCCTGTCGGCGGAGGATGTCCCGGTGACAGGCGCTGGGTCCCGGGGACGTGCCCGAAGCCCCCTTGTGTCCACGTCTCCTCGCCCACTGCAGACACGCTCTGGGCCCGAGAGGAAGCTCGCCCAGTGTTCAGACAGCACAGCTGTCCCGTCTCGGCATGCACGGCATCTGCCAGCGAGACGCGGCCCGTGACTCGCTGTCGACGGCCATACCTGGGACGTCAGCCCCTGCGGTTCCAGGAAGGGGTGAGCCCTGGCTGCAGGGGGCTGGGGCAGACCCTGCCTGAGGATGCACTTTCCTTCATTTCTCCTACAGCGGCTTCCATGCCGGAATCGTGGCCCCCGGGCTTCCCATGGTGCTCCACACACGGAATCGGGAGACACCCCTCCCCGACACTGGGTGTGCTGAGGGCTTGGGACACACGAGCTCCTTTCATCCCCCTTCGAGGAGGCTGCCGGGGGGGAAACCAAGGCATAGCAGGCAGCTCTTCCTCCTGACGCGCAGCCTGCACGCCTCTGACAAAGCAGCACTGGCCGTGTCCCTCACGCACCACCCGTGCGCAGTCCCGGGCTGAGCAGTTCACTCGACTCTGGCGGGTGCCACAACCACCCATCCGTGGTGCCCCAGGTCTCAGCTGGTGGCTGGCAGGGCTGGGACCCCAACCACGGGACTCCCTGGCGGTGGGCCCGGGGGCTCCCTGCTGGGGGCAGCTGGGGCAGGGCACGGTGTTAGCACCCCAAGGCCGGCCTTCCATTCCCTGCACAGGAGGCCCCCCCAAACGGAGGTCATTGGTCACTGCAAGGGGCCCGGCCACCGTCAAACAATGGCAGTGCCTGCCTGGACGCACTGTCACGTCCTGGCCGGAGAATGGAAGAGACAGGCCCCGGCCTCACTAAAGGCCCTGCCGGCCCCTGGCCCGCACCCCCAGCCTGCCCCGCTGCCTTGCTCTGGGACCCACCTGCCAGCGGCCACTGCACCAGGTACAGCGGGTTCTTTCTAGCACACACCTGCAAGAGCTCAGAGGAGTCAGGGCCGCCGGGCAGCCACGCCCAAGCCCACACTCTCTCCTTAAGGGTCCGACCCCACGACCTGCGCCCCCTTCCCTGCGCTGAGGGCTCCTCCCCTCCCAGCAGCCTTTGCTGCACAGCCAGTTCCAGGGTCCTTAGCCACAAGAAGACAACACTGGACCTGATGCCCTCGCTGGCCCTGCCCCACTCCTCCTCCAGCACGCCCCAGACGGGATGAACGATGGCTGAGCGAATGCTGAGGACCGGAGGTGGGAGCGAGGCGGCTGCAGCCCCCCATGCCCCGGGAGCATGATGCCCAGCAAGTTAACGGTGGCCTCTTCTGCCCCCACGGCCCTGGAAGGAATCGGATTCCTTCCGGTGCTTCCCTCCCACTGTCTACACAAACACGCTGGCTCCATTGGCACGGTGAGAGGAAAGCGCAAGGCTCCCCGGGAAGGCCGGCCTGGGGGCTCAGGCGGCAGGGTCTTCCGTGAGGCCCGGCCCCGCCAGCAACGCCACAGAGGACGGCGGGCAAGAGGCGTCATGCCGCCAGGTGCAGAGACTAAAATCATCTTCCCGGCGGGATGAGCTGCTAAGCAGATGAAAATTGCTGCTTCCCACCCAAATCTCCTCTCTCGTGGACAGTCCAATTACCTGGAATTAACCAGGGAGCTCTGCACGAGGAAAGGGGCATCATCAGCCAGGAGGGGGCACGGTGGACAGGGCTGGGACGCTGTGCTAAGAGAAAGGGCTCGGGCGGCCCCAGCTGACGTCTTCAGACACAGCAACGGCTCAAGGGGGAAGAGCCGGGGGCTTTCGGGGCAGGAAGAGCCTTTGGACTACGAATTCTGCTCCTGGGATAGGGTGGCTTAGAGAAGCGATGAAAACCGAGGCTCTCTCCTCCCTGAAAAGGTGCAATACGCACTGAAGGCTACACCGAGCTCAGCGGCTGGAGCCCCCGGAGCACACTCATGCACCCTCCAATGGCAATGTCTCACGTAGACGTAACCGGCACCTCTCAGCTGGCACCTGAAGGCTGATGTGGATGGCACGTGACGCTGACGGACCCCAGAAAATCGTCCTTGGAGCTCATCCATCGCTGTGGGTGTGATGAGGTCACTGCAGGAAGGCGTGGCCAGGGGTGGGTCTTAACCGCCCTACTGCAGTCCTTTATAGATGGGATGAACATGGAGACACAGAGACATGGGCACAGGGAGAGACCCCCAGAAACTGAGGACTCAAGCGCTGGAAGCCAGAGGCTGAAGCCCACGGAGCACAGACACAGAGAGAATGCCACGGAGCAGGAAGGCGAAGGCAAGGGAGCCCTGAGGAGGGGGCAGGGCCCAGCAGACGCCGCCACGCGCCTTGCCACGTGAGAGAGGAGACTCGAGTGCCGGCAGCCGGTCTCCAGGGAGAAAGCGTCGCCCGACGCTGCCTTGATGTGGCATTTTCATGGCCTCAGAACCGTGAGCTTGCAACCAAAGAAGGCCCCATCATAAAGGTCACCTCACCTCTGGCATGCTGCTTTTTTACAAACTGAAACAGGGTGGAGGCGAAGGCCACGTGCCCCAGCCCACTGGACGTCCTAACTAGCTACTGCCCAGGACAGGAATTCCAGTGGGCTCCAGGCGCTGGAAGAGTGAGGGCTGAGCTCACCAGGACGGAAATGGAAGAAGAAAGTGGAGCTGGAAAGTGGCTGTGGCTCAATCAGTAGGGCTCCCGTTTACCATATGGGAGGCCCCGGGTTCGGTTCCCGGGGCCTCCTGGTGAAGGCAAGCCCGCCCGCACGGCGTGGTTAGCTGACCCAGAGAGCACAAGCAGCAAGGGGGGGATAAATGAATAAATAAATAAAATCTTAAAAAAAAAAAAAAAAGTGGAGCAGAGCTCAGTCACGGCTAAGGGTGCTTCTGCGAGTGCCTGTAGCTCCCTGAGCGGTCAGCCACTCCTGGCACCACGTGCTGGAGGGCCTGGGTGCCCTGAGCGCTGGAGTGAAGGTCCATTACCAGCTACCCCCCCAGAGAAGACCAAAGAATGGGCTCCCTAAAGCCACTGACGAGATGGGGAGGTATTGCTTCTGGTTCCAGAATGTTCTGTTGTACTTAGATTTAGATACGGGTGTGTCTGATATTCTGAGAATTCGCTTGAAACTAAAGAAGGAAGCTCGGCTCGCTGGGCACTGGGAGATATCCAGTTTCTCTGCCCCAACCTCAGCCTGGCCCCTGCCCCAGCCCCCCTCAGTCGGCCATCGGCCTGGGGAGAGGTGCCAGAAAGCCTGATGGCCCGGCCCCCCTAAGATGGGGCTGGGGTCCCCCAGATTAGAGGAAAGGACAAGACCGAGCGTGAGGGCCTCTAGGCACCTGAAAACAGAGTCTGGGGGAGGGTGACAGCAGGAACAGGGCCAGTCCAGGCGGCCACTTCCTACCTGGGAGGTGTGGCAGAAACCGCCCTCATCAGGTGGGCACTGGCAGGGATGGCAAGAGGCCAGGCAGGTAACGCCATCGCCACAGGCCTGGCCGGGAGAGCCCCCGGAAGGAGGGCTAGCGATGGCAGGTCGGATCTATTACACAAACTCACGCCATCGTCAAGTTTGGCGGGGACGTCAGGAAGGGACTCTCACCCCACAGCTCGTAGAAAGCCAGGGCATCCGGGGGGCTGTCCCTGTGCAGGTTTGGGGCAGAAAATAATCAAAATGTCATCGGGCTCCCCAAAAGAACCGAAAACAAGTAGCCAAACAATAATCTCTACACACAACACCGCTGCACTCTCTACAATCACCAAAATGTGGAAATGACCCCCAAGCCTATCAGCACAAAATGTGGTCTGGGCACACATCGGGGATCGCCCTGCTGTGAAAAGGAAGGAGGCTCCAAGCCACCAAGGGGAGGGACCCTGGAGCCAGCACGCCCAGCGAACGGAGCCGACAACCAAGGATGACGGTGTAGGACTCCATTTACGTCGAGTGTCCAGAGAGACAGAAAGCAGACCCGAGGTTACCAGGGGCTGAGCCAGAGGAGAGTGGGCAGTGGGGAGGGAAACGATTTGGAACTTGTCTTAGTTTGCCAAAGGCTGCCAATGCAAAACACCAGAAACGGGTTGGCTTTCATAGTGGAAGTTATTAGGGTACAACCTTACGGTTCTGAGGCTGTGAAGACGCCCAAACGAAGGCATCATCAGAGATGCTGATTCACCAAAGGCTGGCTGCTGGCGATCCTGGACTCCTGCCGCGTGGCGAGGTACAATGGCGATGCTCCGTTCTGGGTCTCTGCCTTCTCTCTCCTCGAGCTCAGCCGTGGGTGATCAGGCACAGGGCTCGTCTCTCCCCGGCCACGTCTCTTCAGCTCCGGGCTGCTCCGCTGATTCCAGCCTCCGGCCTCACGCTCAGCCTCCCGGGGTCTCTCCGTCTCTCTGCGGCTGCAGGTGACGCTGGCGTCCCTCCCTCGCGTGGCAGGGTCATGTGGCAGCTCCCTTTCTCTGTGTCTCTCTGCTTTCAGTCCTCACTTTATGCAGGATTCCAATGAGAGAATCAGGACCCACCCTGGGCCCACGATCTCATCAAAAGGGCCCTGAACTGACTCGAATGAAAAGGTCCCGCATACAGTGGGCTTCCAGGAATGGGTTCGCTTAAGAACGTAATTTTCTGGGGTCCACAAAAGAACTAGGACAGAACTAGAGAGCAGTGACGCTCATACAACTCCATGAGGGCATCACGTGCCAATGGACTGTGCTTTTCAAAAGGGTTAACTTCATGAAATGGGTCTCGGTGACTCACCCCCGGCTCCAGGAAGCCCCCACGATGCCGGGCCTTGCCGACCCCTGCCCCCACGCAGCAGAGCGGGCTCACGGGGCTCACCCCCCACCACGGAGACCACCTCGGCCCCATCACCCCCCACCTCGTAGACCACCGCGGCCCCAGCTCTGGCAGTGGCACTGGGGTGACCGTCACTTCTGCTGCGGTTGAAAACTGAAGCCATCAGCCAAGCGGACACGTCTCGAAAGGTACGGTGAGGGAGTGGAAGGAGGTGACTGGCAGAAACAACGTGCACGTGGCTCCGAGCTCGCTGCCAGGCCCCCTGCTCATCCAGGAGACGCAGACCTTCAATGGACTAAAGACTGAGGGGACTACCGCAAAACCGCCGGGCGCCAAGGCCGGCTGGCCGGCTGTCAGTGCCTCAGGCCGCCGTGACAGCCACAAAGCGGGTGACCGGAAACCACAGGAATGTGTTCCCTCCCAGTTCTGGAGAAGCCTAAATCGAGGTGTCAGCAGAGCCACGCTCCCTCCGGAGGCTTCGGGGGGCTCCTTCCTGGCCTTCTCCAGCCCTGGTGGCCCCTGGGCTCCTCGGCTAGAGCCTTCTCCCTGCCTCTCCCTTGTGGCACTTGCCATAGGATTTAGGATCCCCTGGGGTAATCCAGGATGGTCTCACCTCGAGATCCTTCACTTAATCACATCTGCAGAACCCCTTTAATAAGGTCACGTTGCTAGGCCCTGGAGCTTAGGATGTGCACAGAGGTTTTGGGGGAACCACTGAACCCCCCAGACCAGCTAACATCCATTGGGCACATATGTAGTGCTGAACATGCAGCATGCAGTCTTGTAAGAGAAGGGGACTTTTCCCAACCTACAGAAGAAGAGACAGAGGCTCACAGAGTGTCCCTGCCTAAGGTTGCTCAGCAAACAAGTGGCTGACAGACGCATCCTTCACAGGCCAACGTGACATCCAGGGTGGAGGGCACCTCGGCCTCACTTTTCGGCTTTGCCATTTCCTCCTTCCCAGCCATTCAGAGCTGGGGTAGCCCCAAATCAGGACACCCCTCAATCTGAAGAGTGGGCTCTGGCCTTGCACAAAGACTGGCTCCCCCATATGCCATGTGGTACGACTCACCATGGAACCCCGCCTCCGACCCCCAAGACAACACCCAGGGTGGGCTCTTGGATTAAGTCTCTAATTCATCAGCCACGGAGAAGCATAATTGGGGCTTTGATGGAAAATCAGCTCATTATGCAAAGTGCAAGGGGTTGTGAAAATGCTCATTTTTTAAAGGAGTGCATTGGGCTGCTATCCAGCCACGGAAGAAATGAGGAAGAGATTCTTTGGGGCAACGGACTTGGTTTGCGGGTTTTCAAAATGGAATTGGGCTAAACTAAAACCTTGGGCTAATCAGCAGCATTAGGAAATGCTCTCGGGCGGAGAGCTCGAGGGTCTTTTGTCAAGAACTGGTGACAGCTCCCAGAGTGTTTAAATTACTACGACAATCTCTCCGCCTAGATGGTGGGAGAGGGGGCGACTATTCAAACTCAGCGTGCTAGACGCGGCCGCCTGGGAGCGCTACCTGTCCCCTGAGCTCACAGGAGGTGCCGGGGCTGGGTTTTGCCGACTTGGTAACTAGGGGCTGCGGATGGAAACTTCCAGATTGGGGCTCCGAGCAGGAGGAGAGAGGAAGGCAAGAGACCCAGAGACAGTTCTCCCTGCAAAGCTACCGCCCTCCCCTCTGTGCCCGCCTGCCAGGCTCTGACCCTCGTGCCTGCCTGCCCCCCGCCCCCCTCTCCTCCTGCCCCGTGTGTGCTAAAGGGCGAGCTCGGCAGGCATGGGGCCCCTGACCGCCCTGGGGGATGAAGTGAGCCCGTGGCGTGTCCCCCCTGGGCTAACCGTGTGGCTTCTGCTGGGGCTCTGGGCTCCGCTATTCATCCGGCTTCTGGGGGCCGGAGACTGAGAAAGTTAGGCCAGGCCCGTGGGCCATCCAGAGGACAGGGCTGAGCCCCCAACGCCCGGCCCAGGTGAGCGCACCCCTGGACCCCACCCTCTGCTGATTCTAAGCGGCTCCCTCCCACCCACGGTGACCAGACGGCTTTTCTGAGCTCCTGAGTTCCGAGGGTCCTCCCAGCGAGTCGCCGAGCCCGAGGGTCTCGCGGACACCCGCCCCGCTCTGTTACTCTTGTTAAGGCGAATCATAATATCGATTGAGCCCCGGGGGACTCACAGGCGCCGCCAGCCCCCCAGGAGCGGGGCTTGGGAAGGACGGCCCACTCGGCCCTGCGCTCCTGCACCAAGTTCTCCACCCCACCCGGCCCGCCCCCCCGTGGGACAGCAGCCTCGGGCCGGGGTCTCCACTCCCCACCAGGGAGGCCACGGTGCTCGCGTGCCGCCGGGGGGCCCAGCTGGGGAGGGAAGGGGGGCGGCTTCCACCCGCACCTGCCGGCCAGGCCCAGCAGCCTCTGGAAGCAGAGCTGCTTTGCTTGCTTCTGCCCACCTGCCGTCGGCCGGGTGCCGGGGCAGCGGGGCCAACGGGGCGCCAAGGGCGGGCAGGGAGGGGCCCGGGCGCGGGCCGAACTCAGTTCCCGTGGGAGAGCAGACACGGCCCCGGGCTCCTCCCTGCCCTCGAAGCCACCCACGGGGTCCCAGTGCCAGCCGGAAAGCCCGGCAACCAGGAGGCTCAGCCGCTGGGGGGCTGCCGAGCCCGGCAGGTGAGCAGGTGCACCATGCGCTGCTCTGGGCCGCCTCGGGGCGCACCCAGGGCTGCGTGGGTCCAGGCTGCCTCCCCGGGACCCGGCTGGGCTCCACGGCAGCACCGGGCCTCCGTGTGGCAGAGCTGGAGGAGGAGGCAGCGTCCAGCGTTACGTGGAAGTGCAGACAGCGCGGGCCCCGTTCCTGCCCGCACACGCGTGTGCCCAGACGGAGACGGTGCCAGAAGCAGGCTGCAGGCATTACCACGTGACCTTCACCACAGGCTGTGGGAAAATGGGCAATCATTTCGGGGAAAAAAACACAGATTTTTTTTGTGTCCAGAAACAAGGCACCTTTTTCCTGAACTAAACGTCCCTGTCGCAGCCGGCACTATAGCTGATGGGCACGCAGGCACCGGGGCCTCCGAGGCTGTAAGGAGCCTCCGGAACAAATGCGGGCTGGTGGGTGCAAAGGGCTTGCTCTCGTGATTATTTATACTCCAGGCAGGACATAGAGGCACTTTGGTACGTGCTTAATAATTTTAAAAAATTGTAACAGGCCATCCTACGTCTGAGAAACAAAAAAAACACTCAATTCAAAGGAACTTTCTCAATCCTCTGAGAACCCAGCAGCAAGCGAAGTCCAGGTGGGCTCGCCCGCCCCCGGCTGCACCCGCCACGCAAGCTGGGCAGGCGACCCTCACCAAGGGGCCGTGCTGAGCCGAAGGACCCCCGGCCTGCAGGCCCACAGTGACCCATGGACAGCGCCCGGGCTGCCGCCCCCTGCGGCCGTGCGGGCACCTCGTAGCCTCCTGGTTGCCTGCACCCAGGGGGCGAGTTTCGCACTTCGGGCCTCTTGTTCCACCGGCGTGCTCCGGAGAGCCTCCCAGACAGCGGCCCCATCCACACCCCCCCGAAACCGGTCCCCATGGTGACCGTGCCCCACCCCCCTGATCCGGGAGTCACGTTATCCAGCATGCCGTGCTCTCCTCTGGGCCACCCTTCCCTTCCCCCGTTGCCACATGCAAAGCACGCGGCAGAGACGGGAGGCGACCATGGGGACCACGGGATTCCCAGAGCCTGAACTTCCCAACTTCCGGTCCCAGCAGAGTTAAAACGGGAGCGGTGGAGCCTGGGGCTCCTGGCAGGCGCCCTGCTGGGGGTCCCACGGGCCCTGCGTGGACAAGCCCGCCGCTCGTGCCATCGTCACAGCACGCCCGCCGCTTCCTTCGCGGCCAAACCTCCCTGGCTCCGATGCGTGCGGAGTGCGTTAGGGAGGGGATGACGTGCGAAAGGATTAACTTGCTGTTCTTATTACCTAAATCGAGAGAGATCCTGCGGCCATCCCCCTGTGTGAAGCAAGGCTCCCCCTCCTCCCGCCCCTCGCAGCCCGCTGAAAACCCATGATAAAGGCAGAGGCAGCGGCTGTGTGCTTAAAACGCCAACACTGCGCCAAGGCGCGCCGGTGGCGGACCAAGACGAAAGGGCCGGCGCTCGGTGTGCTCACCTGATCCCTTTGTTCTGCGCGATGCTGTGTAGGGAGAGCCTTGACACGGCGGAGACCACCTGAGGGGACAGAAAGAGACGCTCCTGTAAGTCCACGGGCACCTGGGAAGCCGGCATGAAGCCAGATGCTTGTAGGAGGGCACTGTCACCCAAGCACATTTCTTCTCGGCAAGAAACACAGCGCAGCGCGTTTCAGGCGAGATCCCTGTTTAGTGGCAAATTTGTCATCTCGTCGCACTGCTGTTCGCTGAGGACCACGCTCCCGGAGCAGAGCCTGGGGGGGCGCAGGTCTCGGCCAGAATGCCCCTCTGCCGGCCTCTGGCACCAGCTGCTCCCCACGCCCCGAGCCTCGTTTTCACACTTCAAGGGGGAATCGTGGGCACTGTGCAACCCCATGAGAGGGCACCGACAAGGCGCCCGCATGCACCACTGCTCTGCCGTCCCTGCCTGATTGGCAACAGCGCCTGCTCACAGCGGGCACCGGCCGGTTTTACAAGGATGGGGAAACGGAGGCCCAGAGAGGGAAAGGGACATGCCCGAAGCCACACAGCAGCCAGGGCCCAGCTCAGGCCCGACCGCCCAGGCAGTGCCCACTCCCTCACACCTCCGCGATCTGCAGGACCACTGAAACAGATGCCGGCTCCTCACGGAAAGCCCGGGACGGTGCCGCCCGGAGAGACCTTAGCAGCATCTCCCACGCCAACGGGCTCAACAAAACACAAGCCCCGAGTAGCTTGGCAGCTGACCAGTGACTGCTCACTCTGCCCCTGCAAGCCCGGCCCAGCCCGGCCCTGCCCTGCACTCCAGCCAGCCTCCTCTGGACACATGGGGCCGCCTGTCTCCCAAGTCTCGAAAGCCCCAAAGCAGTTATTCCACCCATCATCAAAATGACGGGCAGCAACCCAGCGTGGGGCAGGCAAGAGGCTCCCCAGATGCTTCTGGGGAAACTGAGGAAAGGGAGCTGGCGGACCCAGGAGCACAGAGCACCATGCTCGCAAGACACAGCCAGAAGCTGTTCACAACTCATCCAACAGGATTCGTGGGGCACCTGCGCTGACACAGTGCCCTGAGAAAGCCTTGCCTCTGAGACCAGTTTGTGTGTGTGCATGTATGTGTGCTTGCGTGTGTGCATGTGCCTGAATATGTGATGCATGTGGGACGGGGAACAAGAAAATGACCCACGACCACCACTTGCTCAATTTGCAGACACCTAGTGCTGGGTGCTGTCACCCCGGCAGCCGAGATCCGGCATCTTTAGGAGCATTGTCACAGCAAATCCTCCCAACCCCGGGCGGCCATTCTTTCCTGTGCATTTGACAGCGAAACCAAGGACGGATCACTCACCCCATCCACGGCGACACACTCCTCAGACTTCCTTGAAGGTTGTTCGGAAAAAGACGGGACAAAAACCCCCAACTGTCCAGAAGGGCCCTTTCTAAGCCTGGCGAGACGGGCGTCTCGGCCAGCAGGCTGAGTGCCGTCTTCCCACTGCAGGTGGTTATACTTCAAGGGCTGGGACTTGTGGAAGTTATGAACCCATGGAATGACAGGGTTCTGTGTTTCCTCAGACAAGACGCAACTGGCTCCTGCAGCCAACCCAGCCGTGGCTCCGCTCGCTACGTGCATGTTACAAGGGGCCTTTCACAAAGGAGCAACTTGGCTTCGCCTATGAGTCTTGGCTTAAGAGCTCTAGATATTTAGGGGGAACAAAATTAAAGCAATGCTGCTGTACGGTCTTCGAGTTATCTGATAGAATTCTAGAACTACTAGACCCTGAAAGGCTTTAGATCACCCAGTCCAAAGATGGCACCGAGAGGGCACACAAGCCACTCTGTGTCTTTCGCCTTCTGTGACAGACATTGCTAACCGATGCTATGCTAATCAATTAGCAACGGCAGACATTACTCATCAGATGCTGCTCATCAATCTACTGAGGCTAATCAGAGAGCCAGACCCAGGCTCGCTACCATCTTCGGCAGAGCCCTCACATGACCCCAGCACTGGAAACCTGTTTGCCGACCCAGGTGAAGTGCAAAGGCCTTATCTTGCAGACGTGGCAAAAGCAGGGAGGAGCTGCCCCAGGTGAGCGGGCATGGGTCAGCAGTCCCAGCGGACAAGGGATTTCTACACCTGCCACAGGCATGCGGCCTCACCGGAACCATAACCACGCAAGCTCAAGCTTGCAGCTGCCTTGCTCCAAGGAAGAGCTCGGCTCGGGTTCGAATGCTCGGACAGGGGCCGCTCCTAAAATGGGGTTAAACTTGGCCTGCGAACATGCTGGAGGCACCCCTCCCCGCCACAGCACCCCGTCTGCATCACCTCTTGCTTCCTGGCTGGTGTCTGTGCTGAAAGACAACAGCTCGGGACCCCTCCCCTGCCCACAGGGGATCCTGCTCTCTGAGCCCCCCAGGCAGGGGCTGCTGGGAGCAGATGCAGGACTCTGGGAAGTGGGGGGCAGTGGGGGCCGATCTCACTGTAGGGGGGAAAGCGGAGCTATAGGGCAGGTCCCCAAGGCACCAGCTCCCCAAGGGGCCACTGCTGCGACCTGTGCCCTCCCCCTGCCCCCTCCCCCAAGACTGCAGTGCTGCGTTCCCCCCAGGGCTAGGTTTCCCTGCTATGATGAAAACCTCCCGCCCAGCGCCTGCTGACACTTCAAAGAACTTAAGTAAATGTCAAAGGATGACATTTTCCTAACTTTTATTTCCAGTCTCTTCTGTGTCGCAGTTAACAAATGAAACGAAGACATGCAACCCTCTTCCTTCCCTCCCTCCATCCGTCCCTCCGCTCTCCCTCTGTCCCTCCCCCAGTCCCTCCCTCCCCCCTT
>JAKSZT010054401.1:277269-289325 GCA_026826555.1 Tolypeutes matacus
TGGATGGATGGATAGATGGGTGGAGCTGCCTGGCCCAAGACTGAGCTCCTCCCCACACCCCCCACGCACGAGATGGCGGCTGGCCACAAAGTTTTGTCTCCCTTCTTCTGGACCACAGCTGGACATCCCCCAGACCCTCTAACAGTTACAAGATCCAACCAGTGGATGGAATGGACATCAAGACCACTTGCACGTCTGGCTCATAAAACCTGACCTGGGTGCTCCCCTCTGCTGCTAGAGAAACCTCAAGAGCCTCATCTGACGGTGGCACAGCCTGGGTCTCTGAAGGTCTGCACGGAGCAGAGGCCATTCTCCCTTTCTATGGTCCCCATCCCCACGCTCTGCCCACCTGGAACCTCCCAGAACCGTTCCGCCATCCCAGCTCGTGTCTATCTGTCCCAGCAGCCCAGCCTGCCCTGATCCCGGTACCTCACTCTCACTGGAGCTCGGAATGTGGCCCCTAGCTCTGGGCCCCTGCACCCAGACCTCCGTGAAGACATGCAGCCCCAGCAGGAAGGACCCCGCTGGAGCCAGGTGCCCCTTGAAGAGAGCGGAGCCGTTGCCACGCCGCGCTGCTGGGCACGGGGGCGGGGCTGGGAAGCGCTGGCCGTGCCGCCAGCCGACTTGCAGGAGGCACTTCTGGACCCCGGCTAAGCTGGCAGCCCCCAGAATCCATAGCAGGAACCGCACGGAGCCAGCCCAGGGCCACAGACCCTCCTCATCAGCCATAACCAGCCCCTGGAAACACACGCAGCTCTGCGGAGCCGAATGGCAAGGCCATAAAACTCATCTAAATACGTGGCCCCGGAAGCTCACCTATCCGTCCTGGAAACCACAGCTAACGTGGCTGCGTGTTCAGAAGCACGTGGTTATAAACTGCTCTCTCCAGCCCAGCCCGCGGGGCCCTGCTGCTCTCCTCTCTTTCTTCGCAGAGAGAGCAACGTCAGGGAATACCTGGTCCTGCTGCCCTTGGAACGACAAGCGGCCGGCTCCGAGGAGCGGTTAATTATGAAACACGGACACTCAAGCTCAGCACCGCGAGGGGCAGGCACGGCGCCTGCACACGGCCCTGGGCCCACGACGTGTTCCTTCAAGGGAGCCGAGAAGAAACCCAGACCCTAAGATAACTGAGCAGCCAAATGAAAACTGCCACTCACGCAGGCGGCGACCGGCCGCGACATTCACGGGGGATGCGCGAGGGAGGGCCTGGGGGTCCCGAGGGAGAGCTCAGAGCTGGAGGCCACCCAGGAGGACTTGGTGGGTGAACCTCTGCATCAGCTCACAGCCCTGCCCTGCACCCCCAGGCCTCAGCGCGACCGAAGACCACCTCTACGTGGGTTCTACTCGGCGGGTCCAGATCGAGCTCCGCGGGTGCCAGGGTGGAGACCCCCGGGCCCTGGGCGCTGCAGGTGCTGGATGGGCCACGTAGGGAAGGAAGGAACAAGGGAATGGGTGAAGGAGCACGTGCCGACTGGAGCCATCCCTCGGCCCCAGCCCCTCCTCAGAAAGGCGGGGAGAAGGAAGGGAAGGTGGGCCCGTCTGCAGCAGCCTCCCATCCACTCTCACGCCCACCTGCCCGGCCTCCCACCTGCCCTCACGCCCACCTGCCCTCACGCCCACCTGGCCTCACGCCCACCTGCCCTCACGCCCACCTGCCCTCATGCCTACCTGCCAGGCCGCCCACCTGGCCTCACGCCCACCTGCCAGGCCGCCCACCTGCCCTCACACCCACCTGCCAGGCCTTCCACCCGCCCTCACAAGTGGTGCTCTCTGCACCCACAACCTTTTATCTTCACTGCTGCCCCTCACAGGTTGTGGTGCTGCCTCTCTTCTAATTTGTGATCAGGAAACCGAAGCTCTAGTGAGCCCCTCTCGTACCTGCTCACTGGTCCTGACGCGGCCCCCAGGACCAGGCAAGTCCAGGGCTGTGGCTGGACGAGGACCTGGACCGAGCTGTTCCCAAGCGGGGAGGCCTGCGAGAACGCACCGGCAAGCCTAAAACCCTTAGTGGAGGAGCTCAGGGACCACCTGGCCCAGGTTCGTCAATTCACAGAAGGGAAACCGAGGCACTTCCAGGCAGAACGCAGTCGAGAACACTGGGTTCCCACCTGGAGCCCCAGGCCCTTAGCGCCCGCCGCGGCTTCACTGGAGAGGACGGCCACCAGGCGTCGAGGCCTCCCGCCCGCCCGTGCTTGCCGGGCTGGCTTCACGGCATCTCTCAAACGCCCGCAACCGTTCCCACCTCACAGAGGCCGTGGCTGTGGCCAGAGAGCCACGATGACCCCAGGCCTCCGCCTGCCCCTGCCCTGCCCCCTGCCCCGCCTGTGCTGGGGTAGGCTTGTCCATCCCGGCGGCGGGTGGGCGGGGTCCGTGGACTGGGGGCTCAGCATGGGGGCCGGGGAGGGCCCTGAGCCCTGCACAGGCCGGTGCAACCCCGAAGGCGGCTTTGGGGAGCAGGCTGGGGGTCGGCCTGGACCACGCACCGCCTGTGGATGCACACTCATTCATCCCCTCCCGCCAGGGGTGCGGCCTTCTCTCTTGCACGCTTCCGAGGCAGGGCTGGAGCCTGAGTCACGGGGTCCAGAGGGCCGCCCCCACCTTGGCCTCGTGGCTCCCCTCCTGCCTGGCACAGCTCTGTCAGGTAGGGTCAACCTCCCCCACCCAGATGGGGAAACTGAGGCACCAACACATCAGGTCCCTTGTCCGGGGACAGAGCGACCAGGGGCACCCGGGGTTTGGACGAGGTCGGGCTGACCCCAAGTCCTGCCTAAGGCCTCTCCTGAGCCAGCACTGCAGGGCGGCTTTAGAAAGTCACCCCAAAACAGGGAACTGGGCTCAAGGGTCCCTCCCCTTCCGCGGGGTGCCTAGAACTCGGTAACCGTGCCTCTGCCCTAGAAAGGAAACCCAGTGGGGCCAGGGGCAGGGAGGCCACCAAGGGGACAGGCCCCGAGCACCCCAACACCACGTCCAAGCTGGACAAAGCCTCGCTTTACAAACAGCAGTGACATTGCCCAAGGCCCCACGGCTACTCGGGAGGCATGGCAGGTCCAGAGAGAGCAGCCACGGGGCCATGGCAGGGTCACGGCCAAAAGAGCACTGGGCGTGAGCAAACAGCAGTCCACACTCACAGCCCCACAGGTGTGAGCTACAGCTATACACACGGCACACGCCGACACCAAGGCTCAGCCCAAGGCTGCCAGGCTGGCCCCCCGCGCCTCGGCCGTGGGGAGGCTGGCTGCTCTCGCCCTGCATCCCACCTGGCTGCCAGGCTGGCTCGCTGCTCTCGCCCTGCTCACCTGCATCCCACCTGGCTGAGGCTCAGCTCCACCAACAGGGCGGCCCATGCCCTGAGGACACGCGAGGAGGGACAGTGGACCCATGGGGGACCGGGGTGCCCCGGCCTGCCCCAGAATCTCACCTCTGGAGAGGAATAAAGCAGCGGAGGAGAAGGGCAGCCTGGAGGAGGCTGAAGACGTTTTACACAATTTAACCCAGAGGCCCAGACGGAGCAGCCCCGGGTTAAGCCAGTCAGTTCTCCTTCCAAAGCTCCCTTCCCAGCTGCGCGGCACCAGGGGCTCGCGCTACCTCTCGTCGCAGCGCCACCTCTGCCCCCTCCGCGCCACGGCCCGAGGGTCGGCGAGCAGGCTAGGTCAGGGAGCGTGTCTGCTGGGACCCAGGAAGAGCAGGGCACGGGCCAGGCCAGGGCGGGAAGAGCTCTTCCGGCCAAAGAGAGGCCAGTGCCAAATTCCAGGGAGAACGGGAAGGGCCCGTCTGGCTGGCGAGTGGGAAGGCTGGAGGTGGTGGCGGCTGCCAGGCTCCGGGCTGAGGGGCTGGACTCCGAGGGGCACAGCAGGGCCAGATGCGCGTCTGAGGGGACCTGGGCGGGCACGGAGGCTGGCGGCCAGTGAGGCACGAGACGCTGGTCCACGTCAAACTGTTGGCGGGCTGGCCCCGGCAAGGGGCCGTGGGGGTGGGAGAGAGAAGAGAGGAACGGACCTGAGTCCTCTGCCAGGAGCGCGAGACCCTCTGTGGCGGGCACGGGGCTCAGGGTAGGAAGGCAGGTCCCTGGACACATCGAGGCCCATGAGGGGGCTAAGGAGCGGGGCGGGAGGCCCTGGCTGAGCTGGCGGTCCTCTGCCAGTCACGGCCCACCCGAGCCCGGCTCCCTCTATGGGGGACACGGAGACTGTGCCACCCCCAGCCCGGTTCTGCTTCCTGACGGCCCCCTGCCAAGCCGCCGGACCCCACGATGCCACCTTCCTCTGGCCGCGGGACACCTGGCTGAGGGAGGCACCCCCTCTGCTTTCTAACAGGTCCTAGCAGCGTACTCTTCCGAGCAGTTGCCCAGACGCACGGACCACCCTACCACACACATGCACCAGCACCCCTACTGACGGGGGCACCCCAACAATCCCACTGAGTCACGGCCCATGAATGTACTCGCGAGTTGTTCCCGCCAGGAACCCCCTTGAACAAAGCTGGTGCTCAGGGTCCAGGTGATTCCGCCAACCCACTGCCTCACTTACTATGTCCCTTTCCAGATGAAGAGACCAAGGCTCAGAGTGGACACCTGAATCCAGGTGGAGGGATGTTGTGACGCTGCAAGAGGATCACTGTGCCTTGTGCCTTCAGGAGCCACGCCAGCCTGACCTCACCAGGCACCCCCTCCCAGGGGCTCTGCTCGTCCATCTCCTGGGGAGAGGTGACCGCAGCCGTTACCGGGGCGCTGGGAGGTGATGGATCTCAGAGCAGCTACGGTGGCCTTCCCTGATTAACAATCATTATACCAGGAGAGGGAACAAAAATTGTCTCTTGCACCACGGCAATAATTCTTAAACTTATACACTTGCCTGTGAAGCCACGACTCTGACTCGTGACTGAGTGCAACCTCGGCGTCAGGAAGCAGGAATCCTTCCCCGCCACAGCGAGTCGGGACGAGCGGGGAGCAGCTGGACGACTGCTGCAGCATGGCGGCCCCCGCAGAGGTTTTCTTCCCCGGCTGGCTGGTGGCCGAGGGTGGGGGGCCGGACGGGGCCAAGGCGGGGACGGCTCCCGACGGCTGCTCTCAGGGCAGCCCGCGCCTGCGCGCTGCATGTCAGCAGTCCAGGTGGGCACCGCCACCGATCTCTTCCGGCCCCCGAGGGACCGCCCTGCTGCTGCAGCCAGCGAGCACGGCGCAGGCCTCTTCTCTTCCAGGCCCTGGCGTCGGAGCCTGGCTCCTTCCGGAGGCTACGGGGCGATGCCGTGCTCTGCCTTTTCCAGCTTCTGTAAGCCGCCTGCATTCCTGGGCTCGGGGCGCCTTCCTCCACCGTCAGAGCACGGTGCTCTGTGCCCTGCTTCCGTCGTCCCACCTCCCACTGCTGGCTCTGCCCCTCCTGCCCCCCACTTATCAGGACCCGAGGGTGACACTGGGCCCCTAGGTGGTCCAGGATAATCTCGCCTCAAGGACCTTAACTCAGTCACACCTGCCGAGTCCCCTTTGTGGTGTAAGGTGCCATACTCACAGGTGCTGGGGACAGGGACGCGGGCATCTGGAGGCCATTCCTCAGCCAGCCCGGTCACCTCTGGCACAAGGGTTTCCCCGCTGCCCTGGAGCCAGGCCCATCCCCAGCCTCCCCCATCGACAAAGCTCAGCGGAGGGGACGGGCGCCAGGCTCGGCACCGGCGACCTGAGCGTGACGCGGCTCAGCTGTGGGCCAGCCACACGGTCCCAGTGATTCTCGGACGCTCCAGGCCCTCACCTGTAAGGTGGGGGAGACAATGCGCTGCCAGGGAAGGGGGGCTCCTGACTTAAGAGCTCAACGAGCTTTTGCTGAGCAGCTACTAGCTCCCGGGCACTGTGCTAGGCTCGGGACCAGAGGCCAGCAGTGGAGCTCACGGGACCCCAGTGTCAGTGACGCTGCCAGGGGGGCAGGCGAGCGGAGAGGGCCAGGTGAGGACCGCTCCGTGTGAGGCGCCGCTCACCCAGGAACCGCGAGCCGCGCGCATCTCAGTCCTCCGTGTGCTGCAGATCTGGGCAGCGAGCCGCGTGCATCGGGACAAATGGCGCCAAGTAGGCTCGGGTCTCAACACAAAAATCGCCGCCGCGATTCCCAAGTCCGACGTGCGCGGCTGTGGCCTTGGCAGGAAAACCGTGGACCACGGTTCTCCCCCCGGCGTGGCGTATTTACGGAAACAGATGGAATCGCGCCGCAGCACCGGCGCCCAGCGGCCCACAGGCCACTCGGGTCGTCCCACCTGAGCGCAAGGGTCAAAGCGCATCTGGGCAGAATCGGCTCCAGCCGACCGCAGCGCGGAGGGCGGTCAGGAGCCCGCCGTCCTGAGCCGGACCAGGGATATGGTCGTGCTGCCCGGGGAGGACCGGCCGAGGCAGGCCCCGGCCGAGCCCGGCACGTCCCCGGCCCCTCCCAGTCTCCCCGCCCCAGCACTCGGCCGGAACGGGACACAGCGTCGGAGGGGTGACCCCTGACCCCAACAGCAGGTCCAGGCCACAGACCGGGGGAGGAGCGCACGGGCAGCACCTGCAGGGGGAGGGGCCCTGCGGCAGGGAGGCCGCCAGGATGCGCGAGGCCGGCGGGGGCTACAGCAGGCCAGCCCCCGACAAGCACGGCTGGAGGGGCAGCTTCACGGCCAGAGCAGGGGCAAGGCCAGGACAAGCCCCCGAGGCCCCTCGTGGATGTGGCGAGCCCCTGCCCTGGACGCGCTCAGCAGAGGGGGCGGCGGCTGAAGGGGGGTCTGGCGCCCACGTCTGAGAAGGCTGCTGGGGCTGGCGGGTTCAAACTTTTTCTTGCAAAGCTCGAGGGCCTTCGCTGGGAACCGGGGCTGGGAATGTGTGAAATGCCCCCAAAAGCCTCCGCATGCCGGGAGCCCAGGCCTCCGTCCTCTTCAGTGGCCGGGGGGTGTCAAAGGCCCCTGGGACAGCGGCGGCTGCACAGACCGGCCTCGGGCACGGGGGTCGCTCACGCCACAGCAGCCACCGAGCCCGGCCCAGCAAGGCCACAGCACACCCGGAGCAGCGGAGCCAGGCTGCCGGGCCCCCGGCCCAACTCCTCCTACCACACAGCATGGCTGGAAGAATTCCACGTCTCGCATAAAAACCGCCTCCAAGACACCGGGCTTCCCGGCAGATGCCCAGACCGAACTTGGGCGAAACAAGAGGGGCGCCAAGGTTCCA
This sequence comes from Tolypeutes matacus, assembly GCA_026826555.1. Taxonomy (NCBI): domain Eukaryota; kingdom Metazoa; phylum Chordata; class Mammalia; order Cingulata; family Chlamyphoridae; genus Tolypeutes; species Tolypeutes matacus. The sequence continues at coordinate 284,444 of JAKSZT010054401.1, forward strand.
GCCCACTCTCCACTGACTCTCCCGAGAGCTCCTCCCACTTAGGCTGCATCACCAAAGGTATAGAGTATGAAACGTGGGAGGTGTGTGGCAGCCCCCCAGTGGCTCGGGGTACTCTGTGAACAGAGAGGTCCAGCCCACACCTGTGAGCTCTTGGGAATTCCAGGGGCAGGACATGGACTATTAATAAACAGAAAGCAGGTAAGTGAGCTTGCTGATTCCAGATGTGAACCGTGCCACGAAGGGAGGCGAAGTGAAGAGGTGAGAAGTGGGGGTCACGAGGCGTCTGTTCTGGACACGAGCTGGAAGGCCTCCCAAGCAGGGGACAGCTGCACACTGAAAATGCCACCACACACCTCAGCGTCTCCTACGGGCCTCTGCCTGGCTCCTCCTCCCCCTTCTGGCTCGGCGGGACCGTCCCCTCCTCTGCATAGCTGGACCGACCTCCGGCCCAGGGCAGGGCCCCTCCTGGAGTGGCCGGAGCCCCCCACCAACACCTCCCTGCCCGGCCACAGCAGCCGGCTGACTTCTCTCTCCCCGAGACGGGAGTGGCCTTTAGTGGCCGGTCCCCGTCGTGCCCCGGTGCCAGCCGTGCCCGGCCTAGAGCTCACACTTAGACGATGTCTGACGGACGGACGAGCGAGTGCACGCGCGAACGGAGCAGGACACACAGCTGCTGCCCCAGGCTCGCTGCCCTCTGCCCGGAGGGAGGAAAGGCCACGAGACCCTCCACTCTCCTGGCCCCAGGACGCACCCGGGGCAGCCCCAGGACCGGCTCAGACCCGCGGCGGCTGGCGGCCCGCACGTGCACCGGCTCATCCCCTCCCAGCCCTCGCGTCCCTCACACGCCCACCGCACACGCTGGGCGGCGGCAAACAGACGGCTGTTGTCTCCCGGTTGGGGAGGCCGGAGTTCATGCTCCCTGCCCCCCTCGGCTTCTGGTGCTTGCCGGCAGTGTCCAGCACCTTCTAGACACGTGCTCCAGCATCTGCCGCGTCTCCCGAGGCCGTCTCCCCTCTGTGCAAACGTCCCCTTCTTACAAGGATCCAGGCGTGCTGGATTAGGCCGTGAAACACGACAGAGGAGGGACACGGGCAAGGCCAGCCCGGGCATCCCCGGGAACGCCTGCCAGCCGCCGCCACCTAGCTCATCTCGAGGCTGCAGCCTCTCCAAAAGCACATCCCTGTGCCCCCCAAGGGCGGCCGCCCACAGCTGGAACAAAGGGCCAGTGCCTGGAGGTCCTGCTGTCACTGTCACCTGAGGGCACAAACGCCGGCACCAGGCACCAGGGCTGAGAGCGCTCGGCCGGCCGTCAGAGCGGGCAGGGCCCCGGCACCCCACACCCACCCCATCCCAGGCCCCGCCCCGGCTCCTCGCCCTACTCTGCCCTGAGTCTCCTGAGTCGCACGGCGGGACAGGCCCTGGGCCTGCGAGAGGCCTGCTGCCCCCTCCACGGCTTCCCGAACAGATGGACCCTTTATCATTTGCTCATTTTATGCTTCCCTAAGGATTCGAAAAGAGCCCCGGTAATGGATAATTATGCTTGGCACAGCCGCACAGAGACGTCGTCCAGCCTACCCTCTCCCAGGTGCGACGGGGAGGTGTGGAGCTAATGGGTGTAAGTGACACGGGGGGGCAGAGTCAGCTGCAAGCAGCACCGAGCCAGCTGTCAGCTGCCGCAGAAGCACAGCCTCTTAAAAATTAGTAAGAACGACAACAGCCACGCTCGACTGCGTCTCGTCCCGTCCCCAACTGAGGCCGACAGGCGGCCGAGCAGGAGGCTGAACAGGAGGGCGATTTCAGCTCCTTGCAGCAGTTCCCTAGGGAGGCGAGCTGCGGCCTTAGGTAGTGAGCTCCCTGACACGGGAGGCGTGCAATCAGCTGGTGCCGGCACTGCACAAGCCATCACACCGGAAGACTTCCCAGGCCCAGTGCCACCCTGAGGCCCACAGACACCTGACAACTCTCCCCTCACGGCAGAGGAGAGGGGATTGCGAAATGGACCGTAAGCTCTCAGGACCCTAGTGGCAAAACCAAACCAAACACACACACGTATGTACACACACATGCGCACATACACGCCTCAAAGGAGGCCACCCAGTGAGTGTTCCAGAAGCACGAGTGAGTGTGAGCAAGGATTCCACGTCGCTCTCTCTGCCACGCTCTGACGCTCTCCGTGCCTGGGCCCAAGCCGCCCCCGGCCCGAGCGCCCTCACCTGACCTCCTGGACTCTGCAGAGACGCTCTTCCACGTGGCCTCGGGCTGCCATGGCTGAGCCCACTGCCCTTTTTGGCTCCTGCCACATTCTGTCCACTGGCCAGAGGGGCAGCCACCGTGGCGTGAGGCGCGGCCAGAATTCACGGGCGCTCCTGAGCGTGCCCACCGCGCCCCGCCTCCCGGCCTGGCTCCTGGCGCATCGACTTTACAAAAGCCCATCAAGCTGTCCACGGAGAACGGTGCCTCTTTCTGCACAGCCGGGATGCTTCGATGCGAAGTTTATTTAAAAAAGAAAACAACTCCAGCTTTTATTTCGGGCAGAAAAAGAGGGGGGGCCACAGCAGGGCGATTTCAGACTGCCCACAACTCACGCCCATGCCCCAACGCGCCAGGGAGGCCCCTAGTCCAGAAGGGCGTCGTCCTCTCGGGTGTGTAAACTCCGCCTGAAAGCCACGACGACAGCAGCGCCTGGATAATTCCGGTCGTTCCAGAAGTTTCACTCCAGGGGCTCCGAAGGCGCACGCCCATACTCATCAAAGCGTGTGCATCGTTTCCGAAGCAGCGGCTTCCTCTGCTCCCAGAGCCCCGCGAATCTTCCAGGCCCGTGAGTTCTTTCAGCTCGGGGCGGCCCCTCTGTGGGCAATGCACGTGGCACCCAGCGGCCATCTGCTTGGCACGGCCACCTGCTGGAGCGGAAACGCCCGCGCCGCCTGGGCCAGCCGGCCCTGCGCCCCTCTCCCCCTGCGATTTCCAGGTCAGCGCGCTCAGGCGAGCTCTCACATTGATGAGGAGCCACAGCCCGGGAGCCGCAGGTTCCCCAACGGGGGCTACCCAGAGCCCCTAAATTCCCACACGCAGTCTGTACCCAAGGATGCCAGCGGCGCCACTGAGCAGGGGCCCCGTTAGCATCTTAGCGAATCCACACAGCAGCCCCCTGAGGGACACACGGCTGCCCCACGTCCGGAGGTGAGGGGGGTGAGGTGACCCCGCGTCCTGCCTCTCCTCTCCGCTCCACACCCAAGCCGTCCGACAGCGCTGAAACGGAACCACCCCCGCCAGCCAGGACACAGCGGGCTCGTCACTCGAGCAGACACGCTCTCTGCAGCCACCGCGGACGCTGCCCCTGGAAACACAGGGCCAGCTGCCCACAAGCCGCCCGCCGCAGCTGGTCAGCAGATCGGCGCAGGACCCTGCTTTGCGCGTGTTTCTGGCCGAAGACACCACGTTTAATAACCCTCACCGATGCGCTAACGCGCGTCTCACTGCGCCAAGACCACCCACCCCTGCCTGGACGGAGCTTATCGCACACGTTTCTCTCTGGAAGGCACGGCACAGCCTTCTTGTGCTCAGGACCGCCGGCCAGCGCGTCAGCGCCTCCGCGCTCGAGGGCCATTTTAAACAGCAGCATGGCCAGCGGGGAGCCTGGCACTCGCCCTGATGCCGCAAAGGACACGCGGCTACAGCGCGAGCGCGGGGACGAGGCAGTGCGCCGCCTTGTGTGGCCTCAGCTGGGAACGTGCATGTCGGCGGCCCACAGCTTTAGCGAAACTGCCATGAGTACTGATTTGGGGGTTACAGTTAAATTTTAGCAAGAAGGTGAATTTATAAAGGCAGAACCCAGGAGCACCGGGCACTCGCTGTCCTCGGGAGGCGCGAGCGGGTGGGGAGCGCTGGCTCCGTGCCCTTCTCCCCGACGTGCCGGGATCGACACGCAGTGGTCCTGGCCCAGGCCCGCCCGAAGCGCTCCCCGTTTCCCCTGGGCCGGAAGGAGCCTCTGACACCTGGTCCAGCCTCCACCGCGGTGCCCGCCTGTGACACTGAACTCAGGTTTCCCAAGCGTCAATGAAACTCAGCTTCCTGCGGCTCCGTCACGGAGACGGCGGCGGTGCACGTGGCCGGGCCGAGGTGAGCGCGCAGGAGGCTGCTCCAAACTCCTGACTTACGAGATGGGGCGGGAAGGCCAGCGCGGTCCTGCGTCGTCCTGCTGGTCACAGAGCTGCCCAGCTCAGAAGCCAGGCCTGGTCGGGGGCCCAGGGCAGTCCTGGGGGGGGGCGGTCCCTCCCTCGCCCCCTTCCTCCAAAGAGCCTGCAAACAAGCATCCCAGAGACGCTGCCAAACCGGCGCAGTCTGCAGCGGTGCATGGAGCCCCGGCCGGGGGCCACGGCACACCACGCCGCTGGCAGGTGTTTGGCCTGGATCTCCCCTCCTTCCCAGGGACCCTCCTGGGAGCGGGCTGGGGCGGGGCGGTGGCCTCTGGTCACTGCAGACCCCACAGGCCCCTCTACGGTCCAGGCTGAGGAGTGGGACGCCCCACGCCACCCTGTCAACTTCACGGCCGAGGTCATCGCTGCTTTCCATCACCCGTCACCCCCGGGGCTCGAGCCATACACACCTCAACTGACACCCCCCAGGGGCCCCCAGGCCCCTCACCTCCCTCCCCCCATGGCCTGTGCCAGACACGGGGCACCGCGCCCAGGACTCCCAGCAGCATGGGTGGGAGGAGTGCCCCGGGGGACCCGGCCTCCAGCCCTGGTGGCCCACTGATGGCCACGCCTGAGCCCTGCTCACCTGCAGAGGACGAGGAGGAGGAGGACGAGGAGGAGGAGGAGGAGGAGGACGAGGAGGAGGAGGAGGAGGAGGAGGACGAGGAGGACGAGGAGGACGAGGA
>JAKSZT010054401.1:293410-316459 GCA_026826555.1 Tolypeutes matacus
GCCATCACAGGTGACCATGGTCATGCCAGGGTGACCACGGCCATTACTGGGCCACTGTGCAAGGAAAAGGGTAAAAAGCCCTTGGTGGGCGCTGGTCCCATAAGGCAGAGCTGCCATCAGAAGCTCCTTCTCTGGACCCCTGACCCCTCTCGCTCTTGCCTAGACTTAGAGCAGCCGCAGGTAAACACACCTAGCTGTCCCTTCCAGGGAGGTGGCTCTTTTGAGCACGCAGACCCCCTTCCTAACCAGACCGTGGGGCCCCCTCCCACCGTGGCCCCCGCGTCACCACAGGCGGCTTCCACCGAAACCGCCACACCCAGAGGCAAGCCAGCCCCCTGGCGCAGCTCCGGGAAGGGCTCTTCCGGCTTCCACTGCACGTCCCCGCGTCCAAGCCTCACTGCGGGCCAGAGACGGACGCCACCAAAGGCCACCGCGCCCCAATTAGTATAACAAGCTCACGTTAATTGATTTGTTCCAAAGGACACCGTCCCACAGGCTGGCTTCAAGATACTTAGCATTTAATTTCCAGATCAAGAGAGGCTTCCGTTAGCAAGATCACTCACACGCACACACAGTTTAATTTTTCCTCCTCCGCAGAAACAAAAACCCAATTAAAGGATCCGGGGCCCTGGTGAGACGGCTAATTATTCAGGGAAGAGACGGCACCAGCAGCATTTAAATGAGACGCCCGTGAGGGCTGGCGCAGGGGGCAGAGGGCGGGAACCGCGGGGGACCAGGGCTAGCCCCCCAAACCGCGGGAGCCAGGCAGCCCGAGGCAAAACGACGGCAAGAAAAGGAACCTGGCTCTGCGCTGGCGGCCTCAGCCACCCACTGCCCTTCTGCCCTCAATCTGGACCACACAGGCCGAGTGACAGGTGACCAAAGGCTGACCCAAGGTCACCCACAGTCCCGGTCCAGCGGGAGCAGGACTGAAACCACAGCCCAGGGGCCAGAAAAGCCTGGGAGGACGCTGCCCGGCTCCGGCTCCGGCTCGCCATCCGGGAAATTCGCAAGACCCAGCACCCAGCCATTGCGCGAAAGAACTTAGACGGGACACCTGAGGGTGCCGCACACCCTCCCCAGCGCCACCTTGAGGGTCCCAGCTGCTGCTGGGCATCCCGGGCTAGCTGACGGGGGACCCAGGAGCCCCTGGCCCCCTGCAGGCCGGTGGGCCGGCTCCCCTTGGGCCCAGAAGGCTCCCTTACCCCGCACACAGGGACTAAGCCAGCCGGACACTTGGCGCCTAAACATGGCGAGGCGCGCCGTGAGATACCAGGAACGTCCCTGGGGCGCTGGAGCACGCGTGTTTATAGGACGCTTCATTTGGAAACACTTATTACCGTCTTTCTTCTCTTCCGCCCGGCCCCGTCCAACCTAACCTGGCGTCCAGGCAGGACAGTAACATTCACGGAATCCGGGGCTCTGCTCAGCCTCCACGAGGAAGCACTCGGGGCTGCAGCGGCACGATTTCCCGTGAACCACGACCACGGAGGGGCCGGTCCTGGGGGTCCCTCGGACACACCGGAACCTCTGTGGGGGAGGGGCTGCCGTCCTGGAGGGGCGGACAGAGCTGCCCAATTAATGCCACCCAGACACCCAGGTGTGGAGGCCCAGAGGCCGCGCCAGGTGCACGAGAGACTGCGAGGGCGCGCGACGGCCACGGGGGGGCTTGGGGGCCACGGCCCCAGGCCCACGCGGCGCCGCGGGCCAGGAGGAAGAAGCCTGCCGAGGGCACCACGACGCGGCACGCGCCAGCCTGCTGGGCCCGCAGGCGAGCAGAGCTCAGATTCCAGGGGTGCGAGCCCAGCCACCGACAATAAAAGGGGGTGACGGTGCCCTCCGCACCCGGCCGCGGGGATTCAAGGAGAAGCCTTCGCGACGAGCCAGCCAGTCGCACGCACCGGAGCTTCCGCAGCCCCTGATCCAATCGATGTGTTTCCTTCAAGAAAAGCAAAGAAAAAACCACCCAAGAAGGGCAAGGAACAAGAGAATTCCAGAGAGTCAGTGGGGCATATACACTCCCCAAATGCAGCAACGACTGTTAGCCAAGCCCCAAGATTCCTTCTTCCCTTCCGCCACGAGAGAGGAACACGAGATAGGCACATTCTAGCAAACAATCTTATCTTCCTTTTTCCCTTACAGCAGGCAGAACATTCTGGACAACTGGATGGGTAAAGCTGGTATACAACAGATAGACGTGCTTTTAAAAGGAAACAGCATGACCTTATATTCTTGTTTCCCTAAGTGTAGAACGTGGATGTGATAGCAGGAGCTGAGCAGCCACTTTGAACCACGAGATGGAAGTCACGTGTGGAGGATGGCCAAGCAACAAGCTATTAGGAGTCTGAGCTGGGGGAAGGCAGTGCCGCCCTGCACTTCTGCATTAGAGAGAAAAAAGCGTGCGCCGTGCGGAGCTGCTTTTATTTTGGATCTCCTGCTTCTGCAGCAGAGCCATCTCTGCCAGCACCACCATCTTCCCAAGCCAACACCTCCCATTTTAATACCCAACGTACAAAAACATTTCAGGTAACCTAACACAGAGGCCTGTCAGCCTGGGCGCTTTCTGGTCTAAAAAAGGGAAGTTCAAATAGGGTATAATTGTACAAAAGAGAGGGAAGGAGGAAAAGAGGGAAAATAAAGGAACCCTCCCGGGGACCCAAGCAGGGACCAGGGCCCCAGTCCGCCCCACCCCCCGCCCCCCGGTCACCAGCATCCCTGGCGTCAGGTCACATTTGCTGAGCGCTGGCTCCTGGACTCCTCATGGTCACCCAAGGGGCCCCATTCACAGGGGCACAAAACAGGCTCAGAGAGGGCGAGCAGCTTGCCTAGGGCCACACAGCTGGGGGTGGGGGCAGGGCCTGGAGTCAGATCTTCATCCCAACACAGAGGGGGAGGGGAGGACTGCGACTGTGGGGGGGTGGAGGGAAGGGGTAGGGTGGAGAGGGGGTGCTAGCCCACCTATGAGGGGCTGGGTGGGGGAAGGTGGTGCATGTGTGAAGCCCTGAGGCCGAGGCTCTGGAACTCAAGCCATCCAGGCTCACAGGCCCGTGGCTTCAGAGCCGGAAGCATCCAGAGCATCAACAGGGCTCTGTTTATTTTGGAAATATTGGGCAGGAGGCCCTGGGGGCGTGAGGAAGCTGCACCCTCTAGAGAAGGAGAGGGCTCTGGGGCCTGCTCAGACCACTCCACAAACACACTTGGGCGGCCATAAGGGCACTTGGCCAAGGACACGCGGGTCAGCAAAAGTCACCCGCTGCCCGTCCTGCCCACCGCCCCACCCCATGCCCGCCCCTCCCCCACTGTCCCCCCCCACCCCCACCGCTCCAGACGGGAACACTCCTCGTGGGTCTCCACGCCTGCGCTGAGGAGCTGTGTCGCCCAGGGACAAGCTGCCCTTTGCTCCCTCGGGGTCGGAGGGGAAAAGGAGCCCCAGACCAGGCGGCACCTGCTGGGCCACGAGCTCGGGCCTCCGGAAGCCCTGGGATGGAGACGACGAGGACGGCGCGAGCGGGCTGGGGCTCGGCAGCCCTCGGGCCAGGTGCTCCAGCATGGCGTGGTGGCCGCCATCCACGGCGGCCCTTCAGGGATGGTGGCATTTCAGGTCCAGCAAGACAGAGGCCAGAACCGAGGCCTCCGGCACATTCCCACACGGGAGGACCTCGCCAGACGAGGAAACTGAGGCTCAGAGAGGTACACTGCTAAAAAGCACCAGTGTCCAGGGGGGCAGAACCAAGGGGGCTCCCGACTCCACAGCCCACAGGCGCATCCGCTGCCCCCTCAGCCTCCGCTGCCTGCCAGAGTTCTGGAACCTCCAGAGCGTCCCACCCGGCCCCGGTTTTTCTCATAATCCCCACCCCCCACTCGTAGCTTTTAGAGTTGAAGGCCCAGCAGTGAAGAGAAGAGGGATCGTCAACGCCAAGGGCTCCGGCCGCCCACCCAGCCGAGGGCGGGTGAGCCAGAGCGCCGGCCAGGCCAGGAGGACGCTGCCGACAGCACCGGCTAAGCCAGGCCGGGCCAGGACCCCTGACCCAGGCGGCAGCCTGCGCCCTACACGGCCACCAGCGCAGCCAGAGGGAAGCGCCCCCGCTAAGGCAGGAAACTGCGCTCTGCCCCCCGAGCCCAAAAGAGGGCCCCAACACCGCCCGGACCTCCCCTGACACCCCTTTACGAAGCAGTCGTGGCGGAAGCCTCTCCACGGAGGCCTTCCCAGGACGCCGAGCCCACTGGGCTCCGCTCTGGCCAGGAGGCAGGGAGGACACAGAGCCCTCGGCACGGGGCAGAGTCAAGAGCCCAGAGGGGCTCAGAGGCAGGAGCTCCACAGGCAGAGAGCCCGGGGGAGGCGGGCAGGGGCTGTGCGACACCATCGGAGACCAACAGAGGCTCCCCAAACCAAGTGCCCGCCCCGGGTCCCCCAGGGCCCTCTCCGGGAGAGAGGTCACGCCAGTGACCTGGGGTCCCCAGGGAAGAAATCAGGCCTGGAGCCCATCCGGGGTCCATCGTGACCCTTGGGTACAGCGTTATGGGATTCCAATATCCAGACGGGGCGTGGCCCAGAGGACCCTGTGCTCAGAGCGGAACGCCATCGGTTTGGACAAAAACGTACAGCTATCAGGCGGGGTACATACGTGAACGCACAGAGGAGGCATGTGGTCGCAGGGGCTGGGGAGGTGGGGGCAGCGAGCAGCGACGGCTAACGGGCGCGGGGCTGCTTTCCGAGGGGACGAAGGTGTTCTGGAACTGAATCGTGGCGACGTGAATACACTAAAACTCACTGAATTGCACGCTTTAAAGGGTGAGCCTCGTGGTACGGGAATTATATCCCGATAAAGCCGTTACTTAAAAAAAGAAAGAACGCTGGCTTCTATGCATCAGCATAAAACTTTTACAGGACAGTTGTCTGACTGATTTTACGACTCCTTCGTTAGCAGGCATCCTGCGCGCTGCAGAGAAGGGCGATCCCAACCGTCGGGACGAAGAGCCTTTCCACCGCTGCAAAGAATTACATGGGCGGGTGGCCAGGTGGCAATCAGATCCTAGTTGCTCATTTAACTCTATTTGCACACCTTCTGTTTACTCATGGGACATTTTAATTCCATTTTTGTTATTTTAGAACTTTCTATCAGGTGCTTGCTCTCTACAGATTTGTACTTGAGGAAGCGGCATCAAGGCAAACGGCACGTGCCTTGTCTGTTTTTTATTTTCTTAGAACTTGGAGAAAAGGCATCCCAAACATTAGAATGGCGAGAGCACTGTGGTAAGAACCAATGAGTGGTGCGGTGGTGCCAGTCGGTGCTAGAGGAGAGAAAATGGAATGACCCGCTTAGAGTAAAACAGAAAATAAGACAAAATCATCAAAACGCGCCCTCTCGGCGGCAGCAGGCCTGCTGCTCATCGCTCCGGCCCAAGCGCAGGCTGTCCAGTGGGAGCCCAGCGCAGGCTGCACCCCAGGGTGAAGTGTTCGGGCTCCGGCTCCAGAGCCTTGGGTTCGAATCCAGCTCCGCACCTCGGTGACCCTGCCGCCGCGACTGTCGCTTCCGGGAAACCTCCCACCCTCCACCCGCAACGGGGACTCAGGGCTCTGGCTCCCCACAGTCCCGTCTGCCACCTCTCACCCAGGAGCCCCACTGGCTGTCCCCCCACTGCAGCCTCGGCCCCGGTGGGGTCACATCTCACACGCCCTCTCCCAGCCGGTCCACCGTCCTCCGGAGCGCCACGGGCCCTCCCCTTGAGTGTGCCAAGGTGTGCGGCTCTGATTCCATAATCTCCATCACGGATCCTCAAAATCACTCTTCTCTGCCTCGGTTAATAAGAACAAACCCAAGGTCTGAGCTGCCTGACGTCAAGACGATGCCGCGCAGACGCCTGAAAGTGCCTCCCGCTAACACTGAAGGCAAACAGGTCGCAGTTCTGTGCAGCAGAGACAAAACCATCCCCCTCCCAGGCCCCCCTCACACTCCAGGGAGTTGGCCCCATCTGCCGATTAAAATCCCTGGCCAAAATGTCCAGCCCCACCGCCCATGGGAAACCTGGGACGGCAGAGAAAGGGGTGGCCACCAACAGGTCAGCAGGGAGGGCCAGCTGGGTTTGGACACCATCCCAGCACAACACCGGGGCAACATGTGAAGTCAGATGAGACCTCCAGCCAGGACCAGCCAGCCGCCAGCTGACCTCCACCAAGCAACCTGACAGGCAGAAAAATCACCCCACAAGCCTTGTCCTGACCCACCAAATCATGAAAATTAAAACTACAGTTGGTGGGGATATTTGTTACGCAGCAATAGCTAACCTCTATGTTTTGCCCATGAGACTGGCACGGGTGGGGATTAGGGACGTGACACTGGCATCAGGGAGCCTGGGGGTGAGAAGACGGCCCTGCTCCTGAGTGGGTCCAATCCCTTCTCTCACCACATATCAGCTGTCAGGGCCTTGGGGGAGTCTGTGGACGTCTTGGAGCCTCGGTTTCCTGCGAATCAAGACCACCCTACACTCCCTTGAGGCCCCATCTTCTGCTTGGGTGACCCTGTGCAGCTGACCCAACCTCCCTGTGCCTCAGTCTCCTCCCATGTAAAATGGGAATAAAAGTAGCCACGTCGTAAGGCTGCGTGAGGACCAGGTAGGCCGGGCCACCCACGTGCAGCTCACACAGGGCGTGGGACACGCCAAGAGCCTGTCATAGTCCCACCGGGCGCTGCAAACACACAGCCTCCAGGTCACCTTGCCCGAGCCACTCACGTGGAGATGGCTGTGCCCTGAAGCCGAAGCGTCCTGAGGCCCCAGGAGGGTGAGGTGGGACGAGCTCTCGTGGGGGGAGGCTGCCCCCGGCGAGAGGTTTCTGTTTCTCCAGACTCAGGCACAAACTGCCCCTGCGGTAGCCCGGGGCCGACGTGGCCGTGGACCTGAGGTGCAGGTGCGGACGGATTCCCACATTTAGCAGGAAGGGATGTGCATCTTCTGGGTGGGACAGGCAGCTGGCACCTGAGCTCCATGAAAGGTGACTCGCAGCAGAGGGCAGGCGCGGAACAGGCCCCGGGAGCAGCGGCTGCCGCAAACGACCTCGGCCCGGCGGACGGCGCCACGCAGAGGCCTTCCCTTTCAGGTCGCGGCTGGCTCAGAAGCCCCTTCCTCTAGCCCAGGCTGGGTGGGCACCCCAGCTTGGGCCGCTGCATTCACCCTGCACCAGGGTGGGGCGTGGGCCGCTCTCGCGCCTCCAACTCCCATGGCTGTCTGCAGGCGTGGCTGCTTCTGCCCTCTCCCCTGGGACCCCGCGTCCCGCTGGCCCCAGCAAATGAGGGTTGAACTGACAGCCGCGTGGGATGTAAGGACCACAGATGCCTATCGGAGAAGCTCGTAGAACAGAGGGGGTGCCTCGGAGCCAGGCTTTTCCTAGTGCCTCACGTGACAAAGGCCCCCCGCGCTGCTGGGGAGACCCTGGCCCGAGACAGCCTCGGCCGGCGCTGGGTCCGGCACCTCTCCAAGGTGGGTTCCACTCGATGGATTTGGTTTGGGGGGAAAAGCAGAAGATGTTTCGCAGACCCAGCGCCGTCCCTGGGGGCTGGACCTCGCAAGGGCCATGGCAAGCCAGCCTCTGAAAGCGCGCTCGGCGGGGTGGCGGGCGAGCAGGGCTGCTGGGGCCCAGCGAGCGGCGAATCCACAGCCGAGGGCCCGCATGGGGGCACGTCCCAACGGGCGCTGGGGCACAGAGGGCGCCAAGACCGGGGAGGAAGAGAAGCAAGTCCTGTGCTGCAGATGGGAAGACGCGATTCCACGTTACCGTGGTGTTTTAAAGATGTAAGACGACTACTTCTGCCCCCACAAAGCTTATGTAGCCAAGGGGAGCAAGAAACTTAAAAAGAAACACCTTCTTCTTGGGAAAGGAGCAGAACCAGCGTGTTTGGCACTGGCTGCTGCCAGGCACACACTGCCACACAGGCCTCTGTTCCTCGGGGGCTGAACACCAAATGCCTCTTTCCAGAAGCTCTCAGAGCTTTAAAAAGGCAAAAAAAAACCCCGCGTCTTGGCTTTCAAAGCCGCGAAGCCTCTGACTCACTGATAAAAGCAAATCTTCCCAGTCCATGGCCTCTGGGGCCCATGAAACCCCAACAGGAAGCAGCTCGACTCGGCCCGGACGCACCTTCCACGCAGCGAGCCCTGGAGAATCACGGGAGCTCAACGCTCAGGGCCCGGCCGGGGGGGCTGCTGCTCGGGGGGCACCAGAGCCGGCTCCCCCGCCCCGCGGCGGCCCTGACTCCCCCGAGGACGGACGGCGGCACTTATGGACACAGGCCCTGCCCGGGCCCCCTGCGCCGGCCTCTCGCCTCACCCGAGGCAGGATGATGCCGTTCCAGCCCCCAGGTGAGGACACCAGGGCCAGGTGAGCCCAGGGGCCGCACCCTGCAGTGTAACCTCTCACGCAGGTCCAGGGGTGCCAGGGCTGCAGCCCGGCCCTTCCCTGCCCCCGCTCGGCTGGTCCCCTGGTACCCCTGGGCCCGTGAGCCACAGAAGGTCCCCATGAAGCCCACCTCCCCGAGAAGCACCCCAAGCACTGAGGGCTGATGAGAGACCCTCTCTGGGACATGGAGAGACCCCAAAAGGATTCCTGTGCGAGGAAGCAAGAGTCTTCCCCCGAGTGAATTGAGGCCGGGGCGGCCACACGAGGGCTCAGGCACTGGATGGGCGGGGGGTGGAGACAGCCCGAGGGGCACGTCACGGAGGCTCCTCCTGGGGGCTCTGAGCGAGCTGTCAGGTGACAATCCCCTCCCTGTAAGTGCTGCCCGAGGGTGGGTGGCCGCTCTGGGTGGGGAGAGGGGCCTCCCTAGGACAAACCCAACGTGCCGCTCCCCTCTGCCGCTGAAGCCACTGCGGCGCCTCCCGCCAGCCTCCCGGGGGCCAGAGCCGCGGTGCAGATGGCCCGTCAAGGCTGACCGCTGGGGTGTCCAGGCTCTGCGCCCCACGCCGGCCTGCGTCAAGAGTGAGCAACAACCCGGTCTGGTGGGAAGGCCCCAAGTGTGGTTTTATACAGCAGGCGGCCCACCCCGACCTCTTCTGCAGATGAGGAAACTGAGGCACAGAGGGGTTTGCCAGCTGCCCTCGGTCATGCAGTCTAATGGTGGTAGGACCGGGATTTGAAGCCAGGCACCAGCCCCAGGGCTCACGGTCAGCCACGGGGCAGCTCACACCTCCAGCCCCCTGAGGACAGGGAGCAAGCGAGAAAGGCAGCCGGGGTGGCCGCGCTCGTCTCCGTGGGGATGAGTCAGTACCGCTTTCCCAGGCCTGCTGCGCCAGGGCGGGCCGACCTCTCCTTTCAGGCTGGAGACGGGCCACACGTGGCCCTCTCACAGCTCAGAGCCGACCTCTGGAGCCTGGTGTCCACAGCAGAGCACACCCGCTCTCCTTTCTCCCTGGCTCGTCCCTCCCCTTTACGGGAAGGCGGGTGCGTTCTCCTGGGGAATCCCAGAGCAGAGTTCCTCCGTGTGCTCTCGTGGGCAGACGATGCCCACGCCTTCTTCACGTTACTCCCTGCGCGGTGTCGGGGGTGCAGGAAAGGGGGCGCTCCTGCCGTGGGACAGACGTGGGGCTCCCCGCGTGGCACCCGCTCCCACCTCCCAGTTTGTGAGCGCACCTGCCTCAGAGAGACAAGGGACTTAAAAGGGCCTCGGGGCTGCCCCCCATCCCCCCAGGAAAGCCACAGGTTCCAGTCTTTTCCACAGAGGCTTTCTGTCTCTGCACAACCCTCCCACAGCGAAGCTGCCACGGATTTGCCATTTCTGCAGCGGTTATCAATGGGGAGACAGAGCCCAGAGTCGGGACTCTCCCCTCCAGGGGGGGTGACAATGCTGAGGTTTTCCGTCATCTCCGGCACCTTCTTAGCTGGTGGGAGCTCGGTTCCTAGACTAGTCCCTGCTCCCACCTACCCACGCCCTTTACCTGTCAGGAAGTGCTGGCAAATGCTTCTCTGTGGTACAAAGCCAGTGGTGCTTTGGGTGAGGAGGGGTGCACGCCAGGGGGGGGAACCTCACCTGGTCTGGGGGCATAAGGGAGAACGGTCTGAGAGAAGCTCCCAGGCGTGGACAGACATGATACCCCCCTGCCTGGGTTTGGGGGCTTCAGCCTGAGGTGGGGTGACAATGCTGAGGGGCTGAGACCCCCACTGTCAGGGGGCTTCTCTCCTCTGCCTTTCTGTGCAGCCCGACCTGGCTCCCCCTCCTCCCCACCCCACCTCCACTCAAACCTCCCGGGGCCTGGAGGCCCCACTGTGACCAGCCAGTGGCCAATGGGCCTCTCTTTAGCCTCTGCCCCCTCTGCTGCCTGGGGTGGGCAGGGAAGGGGGCCTGGGGTGGGAGATGAGCCCCCATTCCACTGCAGCACTTCCGCCCCTGTAATCTCCTGACGTGCTCAGGGTTGCCCAGTGACTGTCACTTTCTTTGTTACTTTCAGCCTGGTTGTTTCAAAACTCATTAAGCTTGACATTTATTTACAAAGGCTGCCTCTGCTCGGGCTGCACGGAGAGTGGGAGCTGATTTACGGGAATGGCGGCGCATCTAGGAAATGTCAGTTCCCCTCGAGAGGCTGTTAAATTAGTTTTGATTCCAGCAAGGCACTCTCCCACCCCATAAAACAGCCCTGAGGGGAGCGCGCAGCTTCGGAGAGCTTGCTGTTATACCTGCTGAACCAGGCAGTCTCGTGGCTTGGCTGGGCCAGGTTTCCAGAGGGCAGCCGGGACTCGCGGAAGCCACCCGGAAACGGGAGCAGTCACTGGAGGGCGAAGGCAGCTCCGGGACGAGGCCCGCCCAGCAGGCCCTCAGGTAAGCTACGCGGAAGCCTGGGTGGCTCGGGTTTGGCTCGTGGGCTCTGGCTGGGAGTGGGCACAGAGGATTCCGGGCTGCGGTGGGTCAGCGTGCCCGTCTGCCGTGGTTGGGGATCCAGCGGTGGCACCAGGCATGTCCTTCTGACACGGGCCCCAAAGCAGGCAAATCTGTGTTGGGTACGCAGTGGCCCGGTTGGCTCGTGGCATCAACTGGTGGAGTAACCGTTTCCTGAGCTGCCGCCACGAGCCAGGTCCCACTGGGCGCCCTGGGACACAGGAAACGGAGCACGGAGGGCGGCGAGGAGTCCACCTGCCAGCCACAGCCATGCGTATCCCCAAGTCTGGAAACGCCGCCGGGCCACAGGGCCACCTCACCGAGCTACACAAAGAAGGCGCTTAGAAGCCTGCCCGGCAGCGCTCGTACCCGCCAAACGTCAGCACCGCTCGCCAGCCGAGTGTGGGAACACTTCCCCGCAGTCCCTCACCGCCTCCGCCAGGGCTGAGCACATGGGACCCTCGGACCGCACAAAGCAGCAGTTTCAACCCCTCGTGAAGGAAGGGTTGAAACCGCAGCTGGAAATCGAGTTTCTACTTATTAATACATCCTCTTAAATCCTAAGCATGTACTGACTCCAAATTCTTTGTGCACAGCCACAGAGGTGCTTGCGAGCCTGCTCTCCCTCCTGCCTCAGCAGCTGGTGCCTCGAGGACGGCTGCACGGCCCCGTCATCAGGGACACCCTGCTGCAAAAGACTACATCACCCAGGCTCCCCTGTAGCTGCATGAGACTAAAATGTGGCCAATGAAGTGGAAAGGGAAAGTGACGGGAGCTTCTGGAAAGGCTGCTTAAAAGAGCTGACTCTGCAGGGAAGAGGATGTGCTTCTCTCCCCGCATCATTCTCCCTGCTGCCTGCAAAGAAGACGTGATGGCTGGAGTTCCTGCAGCTGTCTTGGATCATGACCTTGAGGATGGAAGCTGGTGCTGAGAAGGCCGAGCAGAAAGTCAAGGCGGCACCTGAGTCCCTGAGGACTCCGTGGCACTGTCACACCTGCCCTTCACGCCCACCTTAGGAACCAGTACACCCTTGTGAGATTAGGCCACTCCCATTTTGGGGTTTCTACTATAAGCAACCAAACCTACCTGGTGCAGGTTACAAGTTCAGGAGGCAACAGGATGCCAGGACCCGGAGGGGCCCAGGGTGTTGGGCGCTTAGTAGGAGCCAAGCACTGCCAGTGTCTCCATCACTGTACCCCGGCCGAGCCACTTTTCAGATGAGAGACAGAGCTCCAGTGAGTCACCTGCCCGAGGCCACGCGGCTAGGAAATGGGGGGAGGAACTAGAACCCAGGGTCATCCGGCAAGAGCATCCACGAGTACAAGAGGAGGAGCCGGCAGGCCCAGGAGCTCCTGGCACATCTGGGTGTTTGTGGGTCACCGCAGAGATGGGCCAGAAAGGCGTGGGGCAGAGCCGGGAGGAAAGCTGCATGGGAAACCCAGGGTCTCCGTGCCATGCCAGGTGAGTCGCTGGGAGATGGGGTTCAGAGCACACCCCTGCCCTCTCTTGCCAGAATGTGTAACAAAAGGAAGGCACCCCTGCATTCCTTCAGTAATCGGAAGTACACGTTTGTTTGTCTTTTTTAAAAAGACGATTTTATTTATTTATTTCTCCCCGCCCCCTTCACTGTTTGCGCTCGCTGTCTGCTTGTTGTGCGCTCGTCTTCTTTTTGGGAGGCACTGGGAGCTGAACCCGGGACCTTGCATGTGGGAGGGAGGTGCCTAATCGCTTGAGCCACCGCCGCTCCCCGGAAGCACATTTTCAATTAAAAAAGACAAAAAGCGCAGGCCCCACTCACAGAGCATGTTCTGCCTGGAAATACCTGTTCAGGAAAGCCTTGCTCCAGAGCCACGGTATCCAAGAGAGCTTTCTGTGGTGACGCACAGCCCGACGTGGCAGCCACGAGCCCCACGTGGCAACCGAGCACTTTGAATGTGGTGCACACGACTGAAGAGGCGAATGCCTGCTTCGCTTTGAAGCAGCTCTTTGGGGGTGTGACTGACACTCAACTACCTGCACGTGTCTAAAGAGCATAACTGGCACGTTTGGGCCCACGGACACGCCTGTGGCCATCAGCACAATCACGCCCCTCCCACAGGGACCCTGGGCCCCAAGGCTCCGCCCAGGGCAAGCACCTCACCTGAGGCTCACCTCTCCATCCCCCCCGCCAACCTCCTGACCGCGCCATCAGCACCCACTGAGGCCCCGGCATTGAAAGTGAGTGCGTTATTGCAGCATCCACCTGGCCAGAAGGCCCCGGGGCCCCTGCCGGCAGCCACTCCCGTGTTCCCCACGGGTGGCCAAGAGCCAAGCGGCCACCACTGTGTGGACCAAGGGAAGCAAAGGGTCCGATTCTCAAAGACCGGGCACCTCCTGAGGGGCCTCGAAAGGCTAAGGCTGCCCGTCCACCCAGGGTTGCCCCAGTCCTAGCCTCGGGGGTGGGGGACAATCAGGAACACCGGACGCAGGCCAAGGATGAAGCAGGAAACTGCCGAGGGAAGGGGTCATCAGAGAAGGAGGGGAGACCTCCCAGGCCAGGGCAGACGAGACTCGAGTCAAACACGAGGGCCATGAAGAAACACAAATGTGCGGTGAGCCTCCCTGGGCTTTGGGTGCCCCCAGAAGACACCTGTCCATCCGCACGCCCACATTTGGCCAGGACGGGGCACGGTCAGGGCCTTGGGGAGGGCTGTGGTACCTGAACTGGTGATTGGTAACCTTTGCTGTTTCCGTGAAGGAGAGCGCATCACAGGTGTGTGCCGACGCCCCGACACCAAGCGCAGGTAACTCCCCCAGCACAGCTGCCCGCGAGGCTGCTCCAGGGTCGGAGGTCACTGGGCAATGTCGGGTGCGTGGCTTTACTTTTTTTTTTTTTTAGGGGGTGCCGGGGATCGAACCCAGGACTTCAGGGGAAGCAGGCAACCCCTGAGCCGCACCTGCTCCCCAGTGGTGGCAGCTTTACTTGTGCTTAGCGCTAACAAGCGCGCGTCTCGTCCCGCTGAGAGGGAGCTTCCATTGGTCAGAGGCGGCGGTCGCGCCTCCCACGAGTACAGGGAGGAAGGGCCACCTGCAGCCTGGGGAGCCTGTGGGGGCCGCTTGGGGCCAGGCCTGGGGGTGCCGCCGCTTCCCGGCTTGGAGACACTCGGCCGGAACCGCCGGCTGCACAGACACCACCGCACTTCAGGACGCTCGTGATAGGCCTTCAGGGGACAGTCCCTCCTCGCTTCCAAAAAGCTTAGCAATTTCCTTGGGGCTCCCCACACCAGCCTCACCTGCGCACCCCCTCCAGGCCCCTCCCTGGTGCTAAAACCTCAGGCCTAGATATTCGGGTGACTCGTGAGGGTCCAGCAGGGCAGGGTGCCCTCCCGTCCCTTACAGAGGCACCCATCTGCTTCCAAGCAGCGTCTCACAAAGCTTCCTGCAGAGAGCACGTCAAGAAAGGGCACGCAGGGGACTTCCGGGAAGATGGCGGACTAGCAAGACATGGGAATCTCCTCTCCAGAAAAATAACTAGAGGACAGGCTGAAATAGCCCTGAAATAGCTCTTCTAGGGTTTAGGTCAGCAGGTGAAGGCTGCACACCACCCAGAGGAGAGAGGGACAGAAGAGGGAAATCGCGACGACAGAACTGTGAGTGGGAAGTAGCAGCTTCTGCTGCTGCCGGCACCCTCCCCCACACTCTTCAGAATTCTCGGGCCCCTGGGCCTGCGAACACAGACAAAGGGGGCTCCAGGGATCTGCCACTCCCAGAAAGGAGAGGGAGAGGAACACAGCCTTAGGCTGACTCAAGTTCTGACCTGAAATTTGGGCTGCGGAGCCCCACGGACCCTTCCACACGGCGGTTTGCCCTGGGAGCCTAGGAAGGACTGGAGAAATCCGACCCTCGCAACCTCCCTCTCTTCTAGCCTGGACTAATTGTTGAGGACTCCACCGGAGAGGGGAGAGAGAGCCTGGGGCTGACCCTGCTTTGGACTCCCAGGTTTGGTCTGCCCTGTCCCGAGAGCCCTTCCAGGCCGGGTGGGGCTGTGCCATTGTTTGCCTTGGAGCCTGCAAGGGGCTAAAGATACACAAACCTCCCAATCTCCTCCTCTACTAACAGGGACTGATTGTTGAGGATTCAGAAGGGAGTGGAAATATTTCCTAGCTGGGAAAAGGGGGGCGCTACGAGGGAAGTCTGGAGAACTGTCTCAGAAAGTTTGAATCACAGGGCTCTTAGCCCCCAGACAGGAAACTCTATCACATTGATCTGGTCTGTGTCACAACAAATACTCTCCGACCAGGCAGTGAATTGAGAGCAGCCAACAAGCGCCATCTCCTGGCAGACCAAGGAAGTGCACATAAGAAAATTAATAAGTAGGAGAGGCTACAACCAATTACTGGGTCCAGTTCCCAGTTTTGAACAACCAGCAGGACAATCCTAACAATCAAGGTTGAACCAAAAATCAAAGAGCTGTGGTAACTCACAGCCTCCTGCCACTAAAACCCCATAAAAGAGAAAGAGATAGAGCATCTAAGTAAAATACAAACTAACCAGATGCCTAAGCACCAGCAAAACATTACGAGCCATACTGAGAAAATAGAAGACATGGCCCAAAAAAAGGAATACATCAAAGTCCCAGAAGAGATGCAGAATTTGAGAGAACTAACCAGTGAGATGAGCACAAATTTCCAAAATCAAATTAATGAGATGAAGGACAATATAGTTAAAGAGATAAGTGACATCAAGAAGACATTGAGCGAACGCAAAGAAGAATTTGAAATCCTGAACAGAAAAGCATCAGAGTTCATGGGAATGAAAGACACAATAGAAGTCAAAAACACATTTGAGGCATACAACAGCAGACTCGATATGACAGAAGAAAGAATAAGTGATACCGAAGACAGCGCAGCTAAAATTGAAGAGAGAAAAGAACAGAGAGAGAAAAGAATGGAAAAAATTGAGCAGGGGCTCAGAGAGTTGAATACAACACAAAACGCAACCACATACGTGTCATGGGAGTTCCAGAAGGAGAAGAGAAAGGAAAAGGGGCAGAAAGAGTATTTGAGGAAATGATAGCTGAAAATTTCCCAACTCTCACGAAATAAAGGAACTTACATGTCCAAGAAGCACACTGTACCCCAATGAGAATAAATCCAAATAGACCTACACCAAGACACATATTATTCAGAATGTCAAAGATAAAGAGAAAATTCTCAGAGCAGCAAGAGAGAAGCAAACGATCACGTACAAAGGACGTCCAGTAAGACTTAGTGCAGATTTCTCTTCAGAAACCATGGAGGCGAGAAGACAGTGGTATGATAAATTAGGAAACTGAAAGAGAAAAACTGCCAGCCGAGAATTCTTTATCCAGCAAAACTGTCCTTCAAATATGAAGGTGAGTATAAAGTATTCACAAACAAACACAAACTAAGAGATTTTGCAAAACAGAATCCACCTTGGCAGGAAATATTAAAGGAAGCCTTAGATCCTGAAAGAAAAAGACAGGAGAGTCAGGCTTGGAGGAGAGCAAAGAAGACAGAATAGCAGAAAGGATAACCAAAAGAGTAAAAAGAGAGACAAAAACCAGATGACATATGAAAACCAAAGAATAAAATGGAGGAAATAAATAGTGCATTTTCAGTAATATCATTGAATGTGAATGGATTAAACTCCCCAATCAAAAGATACAGGCTGACAGAATGGATTAAAAAACATGAGCCATCCATATGCTGCTTACAAGAAACTCACCTCAAACACAAGGATACAAGCCGGCTGAAAGTAAAAGGTTGGAAAAAGATACTCCATGCAAATAGTAAACAGAAATGAGCAGGGGTAGCTATACTAATATCAGACAAAACAGACTTCAAATGCAAAAAAGTGATAAGAGATGCGGAAGGCCATTATATATTAATAAAAGGGACGATCCTCCAGGAAGATATAACAGTCATAAATATCTACACACCTAACCAGGGTGCCCCAAAATATATGAGACAAACTCTGGCAAAACTGAAGGGAGAAATAGACATTTCTACAATAATCATCGGAGACTTCAACACCCCTCTCACATTATTAGATAGAACAACTAGATAGAAGATCAACAAGGAAACAGAGAACTTGAACAATATGATAAACAAGTTAGACCTAACAGACATATACAGAACACTGCACCCAAACTCAGCGGGTTATACATTCTTCTCAAGTGCCCATGGATCTTTCTCCACTATAGACCACATGTTAGGTCACAATACAGCTCTCAATAAATATAAAAAGATTGAAATTATACAAAGCACCTTCTCAGATCATAATGGAATGAAACTAGAAATCAACAACAGACAGGAAAAAAGTAAATTTGCAAATGTGTGGAGACTGAACAACACACTCCTAAATATTGGGTCAAAGAAGAAATTGCAAGTGAAATCAGTAAATATATTGAGACAAATGAAAATGAGAATACAACGTATCAAAACTTATGGGTTACAGCGAAGGCAGTCTTGAGAGGGAAATTTATAACCCTAAATGCCTATATTAAAAAACAAGAAAGAGCTAAACTCAAAGATTTAACTGAACAACTAGAGAAACTAAAAAAAAGAACAGCAAACCAATCCCAAAGCAAAAAGAAGGAAAGAAATAATAAAGATTACAGCAGAAATAAATGAAAATGAGAACAGAAAAAAAATAGAGAAAAATCAACAAAACCAAAAGCTGGTTCTTTGAGAAGATCAATAAAATTGACAAACCCCTTGCTAGACTAACAAAGAAAAAAAGAGAGAAGATGCAAATAAATACAATCAGAAATGAAAGGGGGGAAGTTACAATGACCTCACAGAAATAAAAAGAATCATAAGAGAAATATTATGAGAAACTATATGCCAACAAACTAGACAACGTGGATGAAATGGACAAATTTCTAGAAACTCATAACCAACCTACACTGACACAACAAGAAATACAAGAACTTAACAAACCAATCACAATTAAGGAGATTGAATCTGTCATCAAAAATCTCCCAGCAAAGAAAAGTCCAGGACCAGATGGCTTCACAGGTGAGTTCTACCAAGCATTTCTAAAAGAATTAACACCAATCCTGTTTAAACTCTTCCAAAAAATTGAAGAGGAGGAAAAATTACCCAACACATTTTATGAAGCCAACATCACCCTGATACCAAAGCCAGATAAAGATTCCACAAGAAATGAAAATTACAGACCAATCTCTCTAATGAACATAGATGCAAAATTCTCAACAAAATACTTGCAAATCAAATCCAACAGCATATAAAAAGACTTATACATCACGACTAAGTGGGATTTACTCCTGGTATACAAGGCTGGTTCAACAAAAGAAAATCAATGTAATAAACCACATTAACAAATTGAAGGAAAAAAAACCACATGATCATCTCAATAGATTGAGAAAAGGCATTTGACAAAATTCAGCATCCTTTTTCGATAAAAATACTTCAGAAGATAGGAATAAAAGGAAAATTCCTCAATATGATAAAAGGCATATATGAAAAACCCATAGCCAACATCATACTCAATGGGGAAAGGTTGAAAACTTTCCCTCGAAGATCAGGAACAAGACAAGGATGCCCACTGTCACCATTGTTATTCAACATTGTACTAGAAGTTCTAGCTAGGGCAATTAGACAAGACAAAAAAATTAAAGGCGTCCAAATAGGAAAAGAGGAAGTAAAACTCTCACTGTTTACAGATGACATGATCCTGTACTTAGAAAATCCTGACGTATCCACAACAAAGCTACTTGAACTAATAAATGAGTTCAGCAAAGTGGCAGGATATAATATCAACGCGCAAAAATCAGTAATGTTTTTGTGCACTAGTACTGAACAATCTGAGGAGGAAATCAGGAAGAAAATTCCATTTTCAATAGCAACAAAATGACTCAAATACCTAGGAGTTAATTTAACCAAGGAAGTACAGGACCTATATGCAGAAAACTACAAAACAATGCTGAAAGAAATTTAAAAAGACCTAAACAAATGGAAAGACATTCCGTGTTCATGGATTGGAAGAATAAATATCGTGAAGATGTCGATCTTGCCCAAACTGATTTATAGATTCAATGCAATACCAATCAAAATCCCAACAGCTTACTTTACAGAATTAGAGAAGGCAATTACCAAATTCATCTGGAAGGGTAAGTGCACCCGAATAGCCAAAAGCATTCTAAAAAAGAAGAGCAATGTGGGAGGAATTTCACTGCCTGACCTTGAAACATATTACAAAGCTACAGTGGTCAAAACAGCATGGTACTGGCATAAAGATAGACACATCGATCAGTGGAATAGAATCGAGAACCCAGAAATATACCCTCACCTATACAGTCAACTGGTTTTTTTTTGTTTTTTTTTTTTTCAGAAGATTTTATTTATTTATTCACTTATTCCCCCCTTGCTGCTTGTGCTCGCTGGGTCAGCCAACCACGCCGTGCGGGCGGGCTTTGCCCTCACCAGGAGGCCCCAGGAACCGAACCCGGGGCCTCCCATATGGCAAACAGGAGCCCCACTGACTGAGCCACAGCCGCTTCCCAGTCAACTGGTTTTTGACAAACCTACCAAGCCCACGCTGATGGGAAAAAACAGTCTCTTCAACAAATGGTGCTGGGACAACTGGATATCTATAACCGAAAGAATGAAAGAGGACCCCTATCTTACCCCCTATACAAGAATCAACTCAAAATGGATCAAAGATCTAAATATAAAAGCCAGGACCATAAAACTACTAGAAGAAAATGTAGGGAAACATCTTCAAGACCTTGTAGTAGGTGGTGGTTTCTTGGACCTCACACCCAAAGCACGTACAACAAAAGAAAAAGTAGATAAATGGGACCTCCTCAAAATTAAACACTTTTGCACCTCACAGGAATTTGTCAGAAGGGTGAAAAGGCAGCCAACTCAATGGGAAAAAATATTTGGAAATCACATATCTGATAAGGGTTTAATATCCAGGATATATAAAGAGATGTTACAACTCAACAATAAAAAGACAAATGACCCAATTAAAAAATGGGCCAAAGACTTGAATAGACATTTCTCCGAAGAAGAAATACAAATGGCAAAAAGCCACATGAAGAAATGCTCAACCTCACTCATGATTAGGGAAATGCAAATCAAAACAACGAGATATCATTTCACACCTATCAGAATGGCCACTATTAAAAAGACAGAGAGGGAAGCGGCTGTGGCTCAATCAGTGGGGCTCCCGTTTACCATATGCGAGGCCCCGGGTTCGGTTCCCGGGGCCTCCTGGTGAAGGCAAGCCTGCCCACACGGCGTGGTTAGCTGACCCAGTGAGCACAAGCAGCAAGGGGGGGGATAAATGAATAAATAAATAAAATCTTTAAAAAAAAATAAAAAGACAGAGAACTACAAGTGTTGGAGAGGATGTGGAGAGACAGGAACACTTCTTCACTGTTGGTGGGAACGCAGGATGGTACAGCCACTGTGGAGGACTGTTTGGCAGTTCCTAAAGAAGTTGAATATAGACTTGCCACGTGACCCTGCAATACCACTACTGGGTATATACCCAGAAGGACTGAGAGCAGTGACACGAACAGACATCTGCACACCGATGTTCATAGCCACATTATTCACCATTGCCAAAAGCTGGAAACAACCCAGGTGTCCATCAACAGATGAATGGATGAACAAACTGTGGTCTATTCACACGATGGAATATTATGCAGCTGTAAGAAGAAATGAAGTCATAAAGCATATGGCAACATGAATGAACCTGGAGGACATTATGTTGAGTGAAGCAAGCCAGACACAAAAGGACAAATACTGTATGAATGCGTTACTGTGAACCAAATATATTGCTCAACATATTGTTTGATTAAAAAAAAAAAAAATTTATATGTATCCATTACATTTAATTGAGAAATGTATATATGTATTCATCTGTTTACTTTTTAGTTTTTAATTGTTTATATTTTCAATTATTAAATGTACAAATAAAGCTTTAAACAAAAAAGGCAAATAGAAACACGAGTCTGAAACTGGAGCCATAAAACAGAAAGAGAAATGGGAAGAAGGATGCAAGGGGTCAAAATTTCGGGCAAAACGGTGCTGCAGAGGAGCCAGCAGGCGATGCTGAGCTCCCTGGCAGCCGGCACAAAAGGGAAGCCTTGCTTTCACCAGCTCGTAGAGCGAACCAGAAGAGGCTGTCGGGAGCGACAAACTTTCCTGGAGCTGAACCCCAGGCATCCAGGTAAGAGACACGGATCCTGCTCACGATTTAACCAAAAGTGCAGAAATACTCGACCAGTCATTAGTTCCGTTACCCCTCAGGAAAGCCCAGAGGCAGAGTACTAACATGGGGCTCGGGGACACACAGCTCACATATGCACACAGTAGATGCCCCACTAATGCTCAAAGAACATAGGTGTTTCCTTTAGACCTAGTGGGCAGATTCAGGCAAAGAACCTGCCCCTCAAGCAACAGGAGACCCCGAGGGACGCGCTGAGCTGCCCAGAGGCACCTGAAAGCCAGGAACCTGACCCAAGTGAAGGCGAAGACCTACCAAGAGGCCACTGAGACTTGGAGCTTTCTGGAAGCACCTGCCCAGGTAGCACCTGGAGCCTCATCCCCCGTGTCCTGGGGCCCCTGTGGGGTGCAAGTTTAGGGTAGTGACAAATATCTGCTCCCAAAGCTCTGTGTCAGGGTTTCCCAAAGTGTGATCTCAGTCCCCACCCACAGCTTCATGCCCGGCTCCTGTATCCAAACCCTTCCGCACCCCCCCTGACGGCTGAGGTCCCAGAGGACGTCTGACTCCAGCTCAGGTGCTCAGGTTCTACCTCTGGGGGACTGGGGCCTGAGATCCCACGGCCATGTCGGGAAGCCACAGGGGCCCAGCTGGAAGGCCAGGAGGCCTGGCAGCTCAGGCTGGCCTCTGGGCTGCTGGGGCACGAGGACCGGAAGGCAGGGGCCCGAGGGGCCGAGCAGGAGGCCGGGGGCCACGGCAGAGAGGAGCCGAGGGAAGAAGACATGCCTCTGCGTGCCTTGTCCTGGGGAATCAAGCCCAGGAAGGGGCCGGAGCACAGAGCCCTGCTCCCAACACACCGGCCAAGCCCAGAAGCAAGGCTGGGGCTTTGGAAGGACAGAGGGGTGGCCGCCAGGCCCCTGGCCACCTGCTGCCCCTCCGCCCCCGAAGCAGCAGCACTGGTGTCATTCAAGGGCGGAGGTGGGTCACCAGCATCGCGGCGTGAGCCTGAAAAGCCCGGCGCAGCGGCAGCTGCAGAGGCCCCTGAAGCAACGTCCCTCCCCGTCTCCTCTCACTTCCTGGCTCTGGGAAGTTTATGCACATCCACGGGGCTGGACTCGTCAGCTCCGTGGGCACCACGGCCACCTGCCGCCACGCCTCGTCCGGCGCCCGAGGCTGTGAGCACCTCGACCCCGCAGCCCCCCGAAAGCTGACACGCTCAAGAGGGTTCGCCGCCTCCTGGGGCTCCACCAGGTCCAGCTGCCAGCGGCCAGCCCACTCTCCCCGAGGAGTGGACGCCTACGCCGAGGGCTTGAGTCTGAAGAAAACGCCAGGCAGGGGGGCCCTGCCAAGCACCCCGAGAACACGCGCTCCAGGGAGCAGCCGCTGGGGAGAACGAGGCAAACACACGCTCGCGTGCGCACGGTGCACACACACCCTAGCACGCACGGCGCGTAAACAGAAACACACGCACGCACGCCTGCGCCTTCCAAAGCCCGGCAGGAAGTGGGCACCGGCCGAGGCCACCCCGAGAGAAGGGAGGGGAGGGAGCCTTTGCCGGCGCCTCGCCGCTCCTGGCCGGCCATGCGCTCCTCGCGGAGGCTGAAAGCACAGCGAGCCGCCCGGCTTGGTGGCGCCCAGATGAGACGAACGCAGGAGTGAGATGAGCGGCGTGTCCACTCCTGGCACGCTAGCTGGCGGTGACTCAGCAGCAGTCTCCCCCCGCGGGATAAAGCCCTCTTGGTAACAAGGGCGGGGTTCGGTCAGCTGGAGGCCCCAGCGGTGGCTGCGGCAGAGCCCGAGGCCAGAGGCCCAGAACCAAGGAAGGGTGTGTTTGCTGACCACAGGGCCTGGCTACCTGAGACCCAGGGGAGAAGGGAGCTGGGGATTTGCGGGCGCGGGCGAGCGGGCACGTTACTGGGGAGAGGGACGAGGGAGGAGGGAGGAGCAGGGCAGGGGGGGAGAGAGCCTGACTGTGGGTTCCGGAATC
>JAKSZT010054401.1:342772-354794 GCA_026826555.1 Tolypeutes matacus
GGCCACCCGCAGGTCACGGGCGGAGAGCGGCGCAGAGCAGCTCCCACTTGTGGCCCCTCAACGCGCTCCACGCGACGCCACGACGGCTCCATCGCCATAAACAGCGAGCGACGCAGCACCCTTCTCGGACAAGCCTCCAAGGCCACCGAAACCATCCCTGCGGACATGCCCCCCCCCCGGGGAAGGAGCCCTGCCGCAGGCCCGGTCATCGCAAGTGGTGTCGAGGCCCTCCTCCAGGGAGCCTTCCTCGGTTGCCCTCTCGCGCTCGCCACCCCTTTGCTGGCCAGGACACCGCGGGGGAGAGACACCCAGAGACAGCTGAGGACCCATGAGGGGAGGGAATCGGGATGGGGACGATGGACAAGGGCCGGGTGTGCGTCCCGACCGCCTGCACCTGCTGCGTGTCCTTGCACAAGTCGCCCGGCCTTCTGAACCTCGACGCTACCCTCTGTAAAATGACGATATGAGGACTTGCATTTGGCACAATGGCCTTGCGAGGCTCGTGCGTCTTAAGCGTCAACGAGACAGGACGCCTGCAGCAGCCGGTACACGCGAGGATCGCGACGCCTGCTTTCTGTCCTCCAAGCCAGCAGGTGGGGCAGGGGCTCTGGGGAGGCGGAAGGGGACAGTCCGCGTCCACCGTGACGGCCGGCTCTGCGCACTTCCTTCTCCTTCCTGGAAGGAAGGGGTTGCGCATCCAAGGTCACAGGGATCATGTCCAAGATGATGCGGCCAGGTGGAACTCAGGCTGGGGCGGCCCCTCGTCCCACCCACAAAGTCCCCAGGCCCTCGTGCATCCCCGTGACAGGCGGCAGGCCGGTTCACGAGGCGGGAGGGAGGTGGGGACCCTCCACGGAGCCCCCAAATCCTCAGCCACAGGCACATGTGGGGCAGGAGGTGGGGTACCTTCTCTGTGCCCCCCAAATCCACTGAGCAGCATCCACCCTAGGCTTTCAATCTGAATCGAATGGTCCCAGGCAGTCCACGATCCGTCTGCCTGAGCAGGGAGGGTCCACCACCGAGACCACGCACCGCCCACCCTTGGCGGGGGCCCACCAGGACCACAAGACACCTTAAAGAGATTCCCAGCAACTGGGGAGACCCTCAGGGAAATGACGCCAAGTGACGAGAGCCGATCTCCAAGGTCACGGACCGCAGGATGCCCACGTACGTGACCTGGAGAAGTAAGAAAACCACAGAGAAGGTGGTCGGTCGTGGTTGCCAGGGGTGCAGGACGGGGGAGAGGAGGTGGGCGCGGCTGAGGGGGTAGCTCGAGAGGGTCTTGTGACGGCTCAGCTGAGGACCCCGTGGGGGCTGCACAGAGTGACACGTGGTATCAGTGCCCACGCATGCACGCACACACGCCACTGCATGCAAGTCCAGTCAATGCTGAATGAGCCCCACGGCGTGCCCGAGGTCGACTTCCCGGTTGATACTTGCTGTACAGACCAGCCGAGGACTTACCGGTGGAGGGGACACGGGCCTTCTCGGTGCAAGTCTTCACAGCCTCCCAGGAACCTGCAGCCATTCCAGAGTGACAGGCTAATTTAAGAGGCTAGCGACCACCTTGGGAGCTAGTGATGTCCCAGTGGAGGAGAGCAGAGTGTGTACACACAAGTGTGCACACATGTGCAAGGGTGCGTGTGCCCACAGGTGGGTGTGCGCTGTGCTTAAAAAGACTGAGCAAAACACGCCTGCGGGCGGACGGGGACTGCCAGAAACTTAAAAAATAATCCAAACAGGTGCAGGGTAGCGTGGAAACACCGTTTTGCAAACGCACTTCACTCTCATCCCGCCGCTGTTTGCGTACGAGCAACGAAGGCAGAGTTAGGTGATGGCAAAGGAAGGCAGGGGCCCCTCATCCACCCCACACTGCCCCCCACACCCCCCGAGCCGGGAGGCACAGGGATGCCTGGGCCAGGACAGGAGCTCGAGGCGAGGCCGCGCGGATGCAGCGACCGCCGTGCCCCGCTTCTCCAAGCCCGGGTCCTGGGGGCTTCTGACCCGCCTCCCCTCCTCCCTGCTGGAGCCCCTTCCCCTCAAAATCATCCCTTCCCAAAGTGCTTACACGCCCTGCTGCACAGGCCCTGGGGCGACACGGGGCCAAAGCAGCCGCACCCACCCTCCACGAAGGAGCAGCGTGTGTGGGGCCCACCCCTGACCCCCACACCAGGCTCCAGCCGTGCCCCCCACCAGCCCCTCACCCCCCAAGCTCCTCACCCCCATCGTCTCCTTACGCCCTCCACGAAGGAGCAGCGTGTGTGGGGCCCACCCCTGACCCCCACACCAGGCTCCAGCCGTGCCCCCCACCAGCCCCTCAACCCCCAAGCTCCTCACCCCCATCGTCTCCTTACCCCCATCAGCTCCTTACCCCCCACTAGCTACTCACCCCCCCAGCCCCTCACCCCAAGCTCCTCACCCCCCACACACTACCCAGCCCAGCACCCAGGGACCCCATAACATGAAATCTCTGCCTGGCTCTGAAGCCGCTTGGCCCCTAGCTCCTGTGGGGAAGGAAACTGTCATTCCCAGTCAGTTCAATTCCTGATGGGCTCCACAGGGGGCTCAGAGGCACCCCCCTGCTCTCAGCTCGGGAAATGCACCCACGGGGGGCCGGGCATCTCTCCCAGGATCTGAAGGACAGTGGAGATACACGTGTGCTCGCTGGGAGACCCTCAACTGACCCAGCCCCTCTCTGGAGCCCAAGGAGGCGAACGTCCAAGTTTGGGGCGGGGTGAGGGGTGGACTCTAGTTAAATGCTGGTTTGGAAGCCTCAGGAGCTAAGGGTCCCCCGAAGTGCCCTCCAGCTTGGGACTCCGAAGCGGAGGGTCACAGGTCACCTGGTCCCCAGCTCCCAGCCCCCCTTTGCCCCTCCCACCCCATGGGCCTCAGCCCAAAGCCAGCCGCCTCCCAGCTCCAGGGTGGCGTGGAGGGACTGGGGTCTCGCCGCCACGGTGACCCAGGCAGGGGGCAGGGGTGCAAGACAGCTCTGCTTTTCTCAGGGGCTCTTCTTTTTTACAAGTCGGCATTCCTTTTATAATTTCTTAAAAAGATATCTCCACTTAGTGGCGGGGCGGGCA
Organism: Tolypeutes matacus; assembly: GCA_026826555.1. Lineage (NCBI taxonomy): Eukaryota > Metazoa > Chordata > Mammalia > Cingulata > Chlamyphoridae > Tolypeutes > Tolypeutes matacus. Next base: position 345,853 of record JAKSZT010054401.1, read on the forward strand.
TCGATTCATTTCAAAAGCAAAACCCGGCAGCCAGTGCAGCAAGTTTCTCGGAGGAAGCTGCCTTCCTAGGCGGCCAGAAAGAGAACTGTGAGGATCAACTGAGAGGCTGCACTTTCTGGAAATTCCAGTCTGCACCAGAGCCAGGCGGGGGCGGGGGTGAGTGGGAGGCAAACAGCTGGCCCCTGGGCGGCCTCCCCCTCCCCAGCCCCGGCCACAGGAATGTTCACAGCTGCCCCCACCCCCGAGGGGGAGCTGGGGACAGGGAGACTCCCCAGCTGCCCCCAGCAGCAGCGCTGCACCAGCCAGGGACTTGCTGGAGCCAGGTTCCTGCCTGGCCCCACCTGCTCCAGGTTCATGGAGAGGCCAGCTCACCTGCCCGCTGGCCCCTGCCCCCTCCGCCCTGGGAGAACCACAGTCATTTCACCAGGTGGGGAAACTGTACCAGCAGCCGGCCGGCCCCATCTGATTTGAAGGGAAGATCTGCCGGGGACACCACGACACGGGATAGACTTTCACTTTGTCTTTTCTCCCAGCGCAGAAATAACCAACCACCCCCAGATGATGCGGGAAGGTGGGGTGATAAAATAGAAACTTATAGGCACCCCCAAAACACCGTTTACTGTTTGGGGGGCTTTGTTTGGTCCCGTCTATTGACTCTGCCTGTTTCTCTTTTTACCAAGGTGCAGGCTCGGGACAACACGCCAGAGCCCTGCTGTTTCCTCGCTGGTGGCATCAGCCGTCTCCCAGCTCAGTGCCTACCCAGGCAGCGCTGGGGCTGGGGAACGCGGAATTCCCCACGCAGCCTGGGCCGTGTGCCGCTGCCCTCCGTGGGGCACGTGCTTGTCTCCACGTTTTTATTATGGTTTGTATGACAGGGAACAGCTCAGTCCCTGTACTGGACGGTCTTCCCTTAGAAGTGAGTCCCACTACTGGGCCAGAGGCTCCGCCCTCCCACCAGAAGGTGGTGGTGATGGGGGGCCAGGGGGCCTGCCCCGTCCTCAGGGCAGATGGGGGCACCAGGCCAGGGCCAGGACCCCGTGGTCATCCCAGCAGGCAGAGCCACGGGCACGAAACAGGAGAAACTCGAGTCCCAGACACCAGGTGTGCCGACCAAAAAGCAGGCGGGAGTCTCGGCTGTGGCCACGTCAGGAAGGAAACGCCTTCTCGGGCCCCACTCGACAACTGTCACGGTCAGCAGCGCCGTCCTCGCTGCACACGCCAGGAACCTCTGGCCGAGCAGAAATGGCCAGGTCCACAAGGACCTCGGAAAGCCCCGGCATTCCAGGGCCGCCGCTCGCCACCATTCATCAGTCACTCGCTCATCACACGCTGACCAGGCCCTGCAGAGGGGCCGCCGCCTAAGGAAGAGGCAGTCACAACCCGATGCTCCCAGGCGGGGTTCTCGGCACCCCGCCCCGCCCCACCCTGCCTGGTGCTATTTCTGGGAGCAGGAGGTGGGGCTGGCTGAGGGAAGTGAGAGGGCAGCGGAGCGACTCGGAGGTGCCGAGAAACTCAGCACAGCTCTGCAGCCAGAGGCCACCAGGGCAGCCCAGGGAGGGCTCCCAGGCCAGGCCCACATCCCATCAGGGGCCAGAAGCAAGCCCGAGGACAGGAAACTCCAGGGCGGAGATGGAAATGGCAACCGAAGGGCCCAGTGAGACCTTCCCACTGCTGCTGGTGGGCTCTCAATACCCAGGCTGGACCATAAACAGTGGGTTCCCATTACCCAGGCTAGACCAAGGCTAATGGGTCCTCAATACCCAGGCTAGACCAAGGCTAACGGGCCCTCGTTACCCAGGCTGGACCGAGAGAAGCCCAGGCCCCTCCGCCTGGTATCTTTGGCAGCACAATCTGGAAAGCCCGGCCAGAGACCCCCAGCATCTCCTAACTGACCCAGTCCCGGCCGCTCCCCACCGGCTCCTCCTCCTGCCCACCCTCTGGGGCTGCTAAAACGCCGCCTCGGGCAGGGCGGAGAGTCTCTCCTGGCCGGACACTTCAGTTACCCGTGATGGCGAGCACGCCACCGATACCCGCTGGGAGCACAAGCTCAGGAGAGTCAATGCCGCTGAGCAAGAAGACAGCCAGGCCCAATGACTTACACAGACGACAAAGACGAACCCAGAAGGTTCTTAGCTGGGGGAATTTCATCATCTTACTGTGTAAATTCTAAATCACAAGAGACTGGAGACTTACTCCGCATCCGCACCCGCCCTGGCCTCTAGTGAGGCCTCCACCATGGGCTGAGACCAAGGGCAGGGTGGGCTGCTGGGCCAATGCCCAGGGACCCCCTCACCCCACAGGGCTCGCCCTGAGCACCTGCTGAAGGAGCTGCAAATCCTTCCCTGCACGGGAGAAAACCACTCGGCGAAACCCTGCTTCCCAACATCGCAGCTCCACTTAAGAGCATTTCCAGTGATTTTCCCAAGCCCGGAAATCGAGGATTAATATGAGGGAGGAAACGGGAAGCAAAGAGCACTAGTTCCCCCTTAACCAACGAGTCGGCTTACACACACACACCCGGTTTACAGGCCCAGAAAGGGGGATTCCTCTGTCCAGACAGGGCATGTGGATGCTCCGCCAGCCCAGTCAGCAAAGGAGGCTGACCCAGGAGCCCCTAAGCCACAGCAAGGCGGGATCTCCTTCGGCAAAGCTGACCGGAGCTCCTGACCGTGCCGGGCCCAGGAGAGAACGCTAGCAGGGTGTCAGCGGGGGCCGCTCAGGGGGTGCTCTGGCTGGCCTGGGAGCAGCTCATGAGGACGGTGGAGGTCCAGAGAACGGCCAGCAGCTGCCCCGCGCCTACCCCGGGGTCAGCCCCGGACACTGCTTGGCCGACGTGCACGCCAGGCCGGGCTGGTAAGCAGAGCGTGTCTGCCCCATTACTGCCGAGAGGCCAAGCTAGTGATGTGACCACTGCCACGCCCACGGGCGGCCACGTCCTGGGCCACTGCAGCTGGCCCAGAAGACGGCACCGAGGCCACCTCCGTCTCTTGCACCAAACAGTCCCTAAGAAAAAAGTCACCTCTGGCCAACGGGCTGTCAAACCCCTTTGATCCCCTTCTCAGGCCCAGGTGCCCCGACACCCAGGACAGGTGTCTGGAGCAGTCAGCGAGGGCTGAGTGCTCGGCCTGTGGCTGAGCAGCCGAGGGCAGCGGACGGAAAGGCAGTGGCTCAAAGGAGAGCACATGGGCTCCGCATCCAGGTCAGAGCCAGGCAATCCTGGGATCTGCGGCGGCAGCCCCACGAGGCCTAGACGCCCGCCTCCCCCATGGCCTGGTCCCGAGAGGCCCGGGCAGCCCAAAGAACACGGGCCCTGTGGTTGGCTTTCATTCCCATTTCCAGTCCCCGCACCAGCGGGCTGGGAGGACGTCTGAGCCAGCAGCACACTCTCTCCTTGAGAAAAGAAACAAGGACAAAATCAAAGCCAGGTCGTTTGGGGAGCAGGCCAGGAACTCGACACGCTGCCAACCAGCAGACCTGAAGGAGCAAGGCAGGGCGGCCTCCAAGCCTCAATTCTGTCCCCTGCAGCCAGGAGCGCCCATCCCACCCGCCTGGGGCCATCCCCCAGCCTGGGGCCATCATCCCCACCCCCCCATCCCGCCGGAGCCCAGAGCCTGGGCTGCCAAGGTGATCGGCAGGCCTGGGGGGCCCACCCAGACCCTCCCACCCATTTCCTTCCAGCACCGCCCTGCCAGGTTCTGGGCTCTGGACCTCTGGGTTGTTTATGCAAACATTTTAGTGATAATGTTTGGAACAGGTGCTACTGAATCAATTTCACGAAAAGTTTTCTAGGTATCACTGTTGGGTTTTTCTTCTAGGTTTGTTCGAAACTTTGGATTTCATTTAGTAAATGAGTGTTTTCTGCTTCGATCGGACATCAAAGGTGCAGCCACCGACCAGGTTTTCCTGCCCTACAAGACATCTTCCTGCCACTGGGAGTTTCCTTCGTGACTGTTATTTCTGTAAAGTCTTATTCTACCAAAGCGCAGTTTGCAGATCTCAGCTTCGTCAGGTGGACTGAGCTTTCATCCATTTTCGTCAATAACCAGCGTTATCATGCAGTTTTCCCGGCGGTCATTTTTATGCTTCTGCTGATTATTCCATCAATAAGAACAAGGTGATCTAAAGGCCGACGGCATCTACGCTCCCGGTGCCAAGGCGTTTCGAGGAAGGCGACGCCCGCCATCGGGCTGGTGGCAGGGCTAAAGCTTCGCTCCACACAGGGGTCTCACGCTCCATCCAACATTTCCCAGACAACCCAACGGCACGACCCCGTGGGGGCACAGAGGGCTGCGGCCCCTTCCCTTGATGGAGCCTCATCAGGGCCCAGCTCGAGGAGGCTCGGGGGGAAAAGCGTCCCTCCAGGTCCCCCCACGAGTCGGTCTCGACCCACCGCCAGGCCACAAGCCCTCGGGAGCCCGCAGCCCAGGGCGGGCAGCAGTACAGAACCCCCCAGGGCGCCAGAGGGCGGCCGCGGCCAGGGGGCCCCGGCGGGAGAGACAAGCAGCCCCATCCCCACGAGCCCGGGAGGGCTGAGGGTCCCCGAAGCTGTGTGCTCGGCCACCAATGGTTCCAGCTTCCGACGCGGCCGCCCTGGCGCCCTGGGAGGTTGGGGCGGGGTGGCAGGGCCCGGCTGTCACACGGGGGGCATCTGGGGAGGCCGTCCCTCGGCAGGGGTAAACGCAGATGGCCTTTCTAAGGGGGGCTGCAGGCGTCCTGTCTCGGGGGCCGCTCGGGATAACACCAGGACCCCAGGAACCCAGGGAGTCCCCGAACACAAGCACGGAGAGGCGCCCGCTTTGCCAGGAAGGCACCGTGGGCACGCCACGTGACCGCGAGTCTCACCCACAGCAAGCCGGCCACCGAGCGCCGACCGCCAGGTCCCAAGCGCTTCCCTCCTCCAGAGGTCCTGCGGCGTGGAGAGCTGCGCGTCTTGGGACTGATGAAAAGCCGACGGGAGCTAATTCTTGACTGGCGCAGAGTTTCTGCTCAGGGTGAGGGAAACGCTTGGATGGTGGGTGGTGGGACGGCGGACACTGTTGTGAATCTAATTAACGCCACCGGATTATGCTCCTGAAGGCGGTTCAGGGGGAAGTTTTAGATATTAGAATGAAAAAAATTTTAATCAAAAAAAAAACAAACCCATAGGACAATAGAACATGGTGAACCCTAGTGAACCCTAACGGAAAGCGGGGGTCACAGTGAGCAGCACAATCGTGAGTCTCTTCCGCTGTGACTGATGAAAATGTTGGAAAGGGCAGTGGGTGTATGGGAACTCTCTTTTCTGCCATGATCTTTCTATAAATCTACAACTTCTCTAATTAAAAAGAAAAACCCATATGGAAAGAAATGGGAATGCGCATGGGAAAGAGAAGAGCAGGTTCCTAAGAGGTACCTACAGCAGGACCCCGTTCCCATAAACAAAGCGGGGTGCACACAATTAAACGTCTAGGTGTAAAAAGGCAAGCAAGCTCTGAGAGAGAGAGAGAGAGAGAGAGAGAGAGAGAGAGCACGTCTATGCTTGCCTCAGGGCATCTGTAATTTCTGACTATTAAAAATACGTTTTGAGGGGGTCGGATGTAGCTCAGTGGTCGTGCACCTGCTTCCCATGTACAAGGTCCTGGGAGCAACCCCAGGCTCCTCTTTTAAAAAAAAATACATTTTGGAAGGTTAAAATACACAAAACCCACAAAAAGGCGAGAGCAGCTCAAAGACGTCGGTTCTCAAAGGCCTGGAACCTTCACACCAGGCTCTGAAGAGGAGGCGTGTGCTCAGGAAGTCCCGGGACCCTCCAGGACCCCGGCCCACGCGGCCACCCCGGGAAGCTGCGCCCTTGAGCAGGGCACGCGACCTCGACACGTGCATAGCACCGCTGCCCCCTTCCTCACGGCAGTGCCAGGGACGGAGGGGGTTGTGGCGGGAGAGGAGACGCGCCCTGGGTCCCCCTCCCCAGGAAGACTCCCCAAGGAAAGTGCCGGAGAAAGGCACCACGTCCCCTGCCAGCCATGAGCTCGCACCTGCAGGTGCCGTGGCGGGACCAGAGACCCCGCACGGCGGGATCCACAGGCTCGCACTCAGTATGTCCACCCGGAGACGCAGCAAATGCTCCTCGCTGAAAAATTGATGAGGCCTGCACGTTACCCTCCACGGAGCCCACCGCGTGGCTGTTTCCTGATTAGACTTTACCAGATCAATAGCAATAAAGGATTCCAAAACAGTCGATCTAAGGCAATGCCCTTTTCCAGGAAAAAAGCACTTTAAAATAACAGACACACTCGTCGGGGTTTTGAGGCGATTCAGCAGGGGTCTCGGCAAAGGGCACCTCGTTACCTGGAGAAGAACTTCGCCTGCCGGGCTCAACGTCCCCAAAGAGTTTGGCTCTGACAGCCCACCCCGGGCCTCAGAGGAACAAACGGCGGCATCTGCTCGTAACCTTCTGATAAATTACGCTCTTCTGAAGGCAAAACCGTTAGCGAGAAGAAGAATCTGGAATCACGTCACATGCTCACCAAAGGCGCTTCTCTGCGCGACCTGGTGATGCCCGAGGCTGCCGGGCTGGGTAGCCCCAGGAATGGGGCAGCTTCAAGCCCAGTGGGGTTCGTGCCCCACCTGGAATCCAGGCCGAGTATGGGCAGCGGCGCGGAGAGGACACCCCCCAGCCTGATCGGCGGCAGACCCTGGGAGCCAGAGCGGCGACACTTTGACCCCGAGCGCGTCCCAGGGGGGCTCCACCACCCACCCCACTGCCCAAGTGAGACGGCCAGGTACCGTCCTCATCACCCCCGGCCATCGCTCCCGCGCCCCACCGACTCGCAGCATTCCCGCTGTCCCCAGCTTGGGCTGGGCATCCACGCGTGTCCCAGCCTCCGGGCTCCAGGCCCTTCCCTGCACTGCAGCCCCAGGGAGCTTCGCAAAGCCAGGTCGGAGTCCGTGAACCTCTCAGCAGTCCCGTCCGTGGCCCTCGGTGCCCACCAGAAAGCCACCCCGACCGCCCGCCTCCCTGCACCTTCGAGGCAGCGGCAGGGTTCCCGTCACTGACCCTAAACGTGCTGGGTGGTCGGTACCTCCTGGCCTTAGCCCCTCACCTGCCCGATGGGCTCCCCATGGTGCTGGTCCTTCTCCACCCTCCCACCAAACTCTGCAAGGGGAGATCAGGTCTCGCTGCTCCCCTCTTCCCGAGGCCCAATCGCTCAGAGGCAGGAGGCGCTTGACATCCCCTGCCTGGACCGTCTGGACACCTGAATCGCAAGGAAGGCTGGCGAAACCCAGGAGGACGGCCTGGAGGAGGTGAGAGGCCTGGCAGGCGTTAAAGCCAGAGAGTGGTTCCAACAGGAAGGTGGGAAGGAAGGTCTTCGAGGACAGGAGCAGCAGCGACCCAGCAGCTCCCTCCTCACAGCCCTGAGGGGGACAAGGGAAGGGGACATCTCAGCTGCAAAGAGCCAAGGCCTGGGACACCTGTCCTGTGCCCGGAGCCCACCTGTGCCCCAGGGAGTCGGGAGCCACTCCCCATGACGCTCCACAGCGACTCAGATAAAAATCACTGCCCTCCAGCACTGACTGCGCATTTCACGTAGAAGGGCCCTCTGCGAGGGGGAGGCTGAAGCCAGCACCCACGCCCGGCCAAGGTGGGCCGGGGCCGCACCAGACCTGAGGCCCGATCTCCACGGCAGCCTGTTTTACAGACGAGCCACAGAGACGGGGCCAGGAGAGCGAGCCATGCGCCCACGGGCACACAAGACCGGCGTGGGAGCGGGCAGCTGGGTCGCAGCTCAGACACGGAAAGCTTCTCCCGAGCCACGGCCACGGCTGCCCCGGCCACCCCAGCCAACTCTGCAGACCTCCCGCGCTCGGAGCCCAGAGCCCGCCGCTGCTTTGCCACCAACCAGGAGGCTCTCACTGCCCCAGGGCCACAAGGGGGCAGGTGCTTCAGCCCCCCGTGACCTGCACGGCGGCCTCTGGGCGCCCAACGCCCCCTCCAGGTATGGGTCTGGCGCCCCTCGTCCTGCAGCACCAGCCCCTCCCCGTGCAGCTCCATCTGCAGCTCTGGCCTCCAGCCCTGAGCCGCCCTGGCCAACAGATGTTTCATTTAAGCAGCTAAATTAGCACAAAATACACCCAAAGAGACGAGAGATGACAGGCCAACTTCTCCCAAGGCTCACCCACTGAGGAGGGAGTGGCGTGTGAAAATTCTGTCTTTCCTTTTTGGGAAAATAGAGACGCTACTACACACACGAGTTAAGAAGAAGAAGACGGCGCGTCAGCCCACGAGTCGTCGACTGCAGTGACTGCGCGACGTTGACTTTGCGACGTAAACCCCAGCACCGGGAGCCTGCCAGCACCGCGAGGGAGAAGGGCTGAGCGTGAGGGCGCGGGGAGCCGTGGGCCCAGCGCTGACCCTGGGGAACTCAGGCAAGGGCCCTGCACTCTCTGCGACTCAGTTTCCCCAGCTCTTACACGGGGTAATTAGGACTCTTCTGCCCTGGGCTGCCAGGGGATGGCGCTGCCCTGCTCCGAAACCCGCCTGCCAGGTACCTGGCCGCAGCCGGGCGCCTCCGGTATTGAACTAACGATGACCGTTCTCGGCATCGGCAAGCAGCCCTGAGAGCAGCCAGGGTGGCGGTGACCCCGCCGTACCCAGGAGGAGCCAAGGGGGCCAAGCACCGTCGGCTGATCCCCGGCCAGCCAGAGCACCCGTCCTGGCTGCTGCCACGGTCTGGCCATGCAAGGAGCCCGGGGCCAGGCCTGCTCCTCCCCAGCCGCCCAGATGGCCAGGCAGGTCAAGGCTGTGTGAGGCGAGGCGTGAGCTGGGCACCGCGGCCTCCTGCCGGGGCTGACCATTTCCCACACTGTGTGCAACAGCTGGCGGTGGCATGGGCAGCGGCCCCGGGCAGGAGGGCAAGGCCAGGCGGAGAGGGCCCGGGAGCTGGCCGCAGTGCACGCTGAGC
>JAKSZT010054401.1:359794-376227 GCA_026826555.1 Tolypeutes matacus
TCAAATACCTAGGAGTTAATTTAACCAAAGAAGTACAGGACCTATATGCAGAAAACTACAAAACAATGCTAAAAGAAATTTAAAAAGACCTAAACAAATGGAAAGACATTCCGTGTTCATGGATTGGAAGAATAAATATCGTGAAGATGTCGATCTTGCCCAAACTGATTTATAGATTCAATGTAATACCAATCAAAATCCCAACAGCTTACTTTACAGAATTAGAGAAGGCAATTGCCAAATTCATCTGGAAGGGTAAGTGCACCCGAATAGCCAAAAGTATTCTAAAAAAGAAGAGGGGGAGGAATTTCACTGCCTTTGAAACATATTACAAAGCTACAGTGGTCAAAACAGCATGGTACTGGCATAAAGATAGACACATCGATCAGTGGAATAGAATTGAGAATCCAGAAATATACCCTCACCTATACAGTCAACTGGTTTTTGACAAACCTACCAAGCCCACGCTGATGGGAAAAAACAGTCTCTTCAACAAATGGTGCTGGGACAACTGGATATCTATAACCAAAAGAATGAAAGAGGACCCCTATCTCACCCCCTATACAGGAATCAACTCAAAATGGATCAAAGATCTAAATATAAAAGCCAGGACCATAAAACTACTAGAAGAAAATGTAGGGAAACATCTTCAAGACCGTGTAGTAGGTGGTGGTTTCTTGGACCTCACACCCAAAGCACATGCAACAAAAGAAAAAGTAGATAAATGGGACCTCCTCAAAATTAAACACTTTTGCACCTCACAGGACTTTGTCAGAAGGGTGAAAAGGCAGCCAACTCAATGGGAAAAACTATTTGGAAATCACATATCTGATAAGGGTTTAATATCCAGGATATATAAAGAGATGTTACAACTCAACAATAAAAAGACAAATGATCCAATTAAAAAATGGGCCAAAGACTTGAATAGACATTTCTCCGAAGAAGAAATACAAATGGCAAAAAAACACATGAAGAAATGCTCAACATCACTCATGATTAGGGAAATGCAAATCAAAACTACAATGAGATGTCATTTCACACCTATCAGAATGGCCACTATGAAAAAGACAGAGAACTACAAGTGTTGGAGAGGATGTGGAGAGAGAGGAACACTTCTTCACTGTTGGTGGGAATGCAGGATGGTACAGCCACTGTGGAGGACTGTTTGGCAGTTCCTAAAGAAGTTGAATATAGACTTGCCACGTGACCCTGCAATACCACTACTGGGTATATACCCAGAAGAACTGAGAGCAGTGACACGAACAGACATCTGCACACCGATGTTCATAGCCACATTATTCACCATTGCCAAAAGTTGGAAACAACCCAGGTGTCCATCCACAGATGAATGGATGAACAAACTGTGGTCTAGTCACACGATGGAATATTATGCAGCTGTAAGAAGAAATGAAGTCGTAAAGCATATGGCAACATGGAAGAACCTGGAGGACATTATGTTGAATGAAGCAAGCCAGACACAAGAGGACAAATACCGTATGAATGCGTTACTATGAACCAAATATGTTGTGTAATATATTGTTTGATTCAAAAAAAAAAAAAGCTAGAAAAGCAGCACAGTAATTAAAATGGTACACTAAAAATATTTGTTTAACACAAAATAAGATAGTAAAGGAGGAACAGGAACAAGAAAAGACATGAGACATAGAAAACAAAGAGAAAGATGAAGAGTAGGAATACAAACTATCCAAAATGAAACACAGAGGGAAAAAAAAGACATCAAAAAGGGACAGAGCATCAATTAGTTGTGGAATAAATTTGAACAGACTAAAAAAAATAAAAAAATAAAAAATAAATTTTAAAAAAGAGATGCACTGTCTGTCGGGCCAGCTGACCCCCGGCAGCAACCTCCGACGTGCTGAGGTTCACGCCAAGCCTGAAGATCTGGGGGGGACGGGGGCTGCACGACCACGGCATCGTTGGCAGGTGTGGAAAACGGACTCCTCGAAGAAAGCAGCACAAGCCGCCCTCCTCTGCCCGCCTCTGCCCAGGGCGCCCGCGCTCGGCCCAGCGCAGGAGGAAAGCCCCCGATGCGGTGCAGAAGGCGCCGGCTGACCAGAAGCGGGGCCTCACGGCACTCGTGCACGCGCGTGTGTGCATTTGCAGCGTGGCTGCCGGGTGTGATCACACACGTGCATGGAGCACACACGCACACACGCATGTACATCCACAGGGCAGCTTCCCCCTAGTGTCACCACACGCGTGTACACACACTCACACACGCACATCCTTGGCTTCCTCGTCTCCTGATACACAGATGGTGGCTCCTGTCCCGGAGTCACGGGGGGGGGGGCCATCGACCCCGGCCACACCCCCAAGCCATCCCCGCACCCAGGTCTGAAGGCGCGTGGGGCAGAAACAGTCACCCCACTCAGTGGACAAAGCAGCTGGGACCCGGAAATCAGGTCTCGCCAGCTCGCGGGGGCCCCTCTGCTCATCCCCCACGGGGGTGCGGCGGCTGAAGTATCCGAGCACGAGCTCCCCGGGGCGCCCTGGGGGAGGCTGAGCCTGGGGCCCCGAGCAGAGGGGCTGGCATTTTGAAAGGAAGAGGGGTGAACAGGGGCATCACCGTCCCTGCCTGGGCAGCCCCACCCCGGGGCCAGGCCCTCGTCCTCACCCTTCGTCCCACCCAGGCCGGCTCCCAGGGCATGGCTGGCGAGACTCGGCCCGAGGCCCACGCTCAGGCCCCCTGAGGAGGAAAACCAGATGCGGACCCCGACTGCCAGGGGAGTGCCACGTACCACCCGGTTTCCTGCAGGGTCGTGTCCGTGGGCAGGGGCAACGCTGCCATGAAGACACAAGAAAAACGAGAAAGCAGGAGACTGGGACCGGCAGGGGCAGGGGTGAGACCAGTAAACCAGGAACGCAGGGGCTGGGAATGGGAAGAGCGTGGCGGCTTCTAGAGCACTCTCCCCCACCCCTCCCCCACTTCACCTGGCTCACCTCCTCCAGGAAGGCTGACCCCTGACCCTGCTGAGACTGGGCGGGCCCTCCCCCGCTGCCCGAGGACCTGTGCTCCCGGCGTCCCCAGCTCTGCCCCTGCCACCCACTCACACCCCTCCCTGGTCGGTGACCGCGCCCCCCTGGGCTGCAAGTGGGGCCGTCTCCCTGCTCTCCTCTGCCACCTGCCCAGGCCTGGACCCCTTCCCCTGCTGAGTAAGGGTACCCGGAAATGGAAATGAGCACATGCGCGTCCCCTGAGCTGTTTCACGCCCCAGGAGGCAGGCAGGGCCCCCAGGACAGGCGGGGAGGCCGGCCTGGCCAGGACCCTAGGAGTCGGTAGAACTGGCCAGGGAGGGGCGGGTGGCCCCCAAGGCAGCCCCAGCCCCGTCACCTCCAGCCTGGGGGTCCTCAGTCCAGGAGCTGCTCAAGGACACCCCGGTGTCCCCTCTCCCACACTGGCCTCCCCTCTGACCCTGGGGAGGGGCTCCACACACCCACCACAGACGGGGAAGCTGCGGCCACTCGCCCGAAGGCACGTCAGCAAGCCTCAGCAGCAAAGCTGGACTTAGGAGATGGCGCTCCTGGCTTGGTCCTCTTCCCCACGCAAGAAAAGCCACCTTGAACCCGGGGGTGCCAGGCCCCCCGCCTTAAAGGGGCAGGACAGCATATGGGGCCTCTGCCTCCAGGACGACCAGGCAGGACACCCCCTTTTCTGGCCGGCCCCAAACCTCCAAGAAACCCCACTTTCTCGGGTTCTCCTCAGGTTCCATTCCTGCCCCCACACATGGACACGCAGGTGCTGGCCTCGCTCCCAGCCAGACTGCTGCAGACAGGACACTCCACAGGCCGAGGACCAGGCTCCCTCCTGGGTGAAGCCCGAGCCGGTGGGCTCCCCGCCCCCCACTTTCTCCAGCCTCATTGCCCGGAGGCTGCCTGGTACTGATGCACTAACCCCTCCCTAAAAGCCATTTCTCTGCCCCAGCCGCGAGCCCTCAAGTCCCAGCTGGGGATGTCGGGGAAGTGGCCTCTACCAGGACCAGGCTGCCATCTCCCCCAGATGCCTGGGCACTAGCACAGCCCCGACTCGCCCATCAATGGACATGGAGCCCCAAGCTCCGCCCAAACCCCCCAGCCTTCCCCATCCCCTGCCTCCAAGACCTTGGGGGCCACCAGGCTTTCCATGATCCCAGAGAGGGCCGGACAGCAGCTCCGGGCAGCAGGAGGCCTCCCGGCCACAGCCCCCTGCTGCCAACTCCAAAGTAGGCAAAAACCCTCATGGTCTGTTCCATGAAATGGAGAAAAATAAGGGAGCAAAAGGTCTCCTGCCCAGAGGCAGGGGCAGCTCCTCGATGGCCACGGCGGGTGCCCTGCACCCTCTGGGGCCCCCTCCTGGGCCGGCCCAGCCCTGGCCCCTGCACCGGGACCCTGTAAGGGGGAGATGCCTCTCCCTGGGCCATGGGCCTCGGGGGACACTCACACCTTCCGGAAGACCCCAGCTGCTGGGCCCCACGGTTCTTGGTTTCCCTCCTTGCCTACAAGGGAGCCGCGGTCTCACTCACCCTGCCCGGGGTCTGCTTCCAGGGGCCCAGCCTAAGGCCCGACACTGGGGGTTTCGAACACGCCAGACGCTGGGCAGTGCACGCCCCTCACAGAGACCCCTCCAGTTCTCAGAACAGCGAGGCAGGGACGGTGACCGTCAACTTCACCGTCACCCCAATTCACAGGCAGGAAGACCACGCCGGCCAGCGACGGGCACGAGCCCAGCTGCTGGCCCCTCCGGCCTTGCCCGGCCAGGGCGGCTGGGGGCAGGCACGGCGCCGGAGCCCGAGAAAGCCTTCAGGTGTGTAAGAGCAAACCTCGCAACCAAGCCGAAATCCTCGTGTGCCTTACGGAGGAAGGGGCCGTCCCCACGTCGCCTGAGGCGCCCTGGCCACAGCGGGCCCGGGTTCGAGGGCTCCCCTGCCAGGCGCGGCTTCAACGACCTCGTGGGAGCCTCTTCCTAACCCCACAGGGCGACGCTGCTTCTTAGCCCCACTGCACCGAGGAGGGAACAGAGGCCCGGCGGCGGCGGCACTCAAGGCTCGCCCCGATCAGTGGCAAAGCAAGGACCCGACCTCGAGCCAGGAACACGGAGGCCCAGAGAGGGGCTCGGGCCCCGCCCCGGTGCCCAGCCTCCTGCCTGCCTCCTTCCAGCTCTAGGTGAAGGTGAAGGAAGCCGGGGGCCCTCCAGGCAGAGACCACCCAGCCTGGGCCATCCCCGTAGCCAGATAATCTGGGAGGGGAGCAGGGATGGCCCATCACTGGGGAGGAGGGGGTAAAAAAGAAGGCAGGGAGCTGAGGCACAGGGGGAGGAGGGAGGGTCTCAGGTCGTGGATGCCCTGAACAGGCGGGACCAGAACCTTCCACCATTCCATTCTTACAAGGCAAACAGGACAATCAGACAAGCGTCACTGACAACGGGACACAGATGGAAGTCCAGGGACACGGAGGTGCTTGGCGGCAGGAGGGAGCAGAGAGGGGACAGGGGTGGGAGCAGAAGCAGCTGGTACCAGCTCAGCCCTGCCACCCACAGCAAGGCGACTCTGCCGAAGGTGGAGCGTGACCGCAAGGTCCCGTGACGGCCCCAGAGCTCCGGCCCTGCCGCCTTCGGGCCTCAGGGGAGAGGACCTTCCTGCCCCAGCCGCTGAAGCCCGAGCAGAAAAGGGGGCACGTCGGCCGATGAGCCACCCAGGTGGCCAGGGCCATGGGCCCTCAAAAGCCTCTGGGGCTTGGAATGGACCCCCTTTCTCAAGGGGTCTCTGGGAGCCTGGGGATGGAATCCCCCTTCTCAGAGGGTCGCTGGGGCTTGGGACAAGACCCCCATTCCTGGAAAGGCCCAGAGGACGATGCGCTCCAGCAGGAGCCAGAGGAAACCCTGGGCAGCCCCCCTGGCAGCCCCTGGGCAGCCCCCCTGGCACCACGTGAGCTGCCTCTGAAACCAAAAGTGAAAGACAACAAATAACACAAGCATTTGTGATCTTCAAGTTGGCTCAGAGGAGACAAGGAATAGGTCTAGTCAATAATGCTTTATAAATTCTGATACCAACTCTACGAAGCCTGAGCGATGAGCCGCATGCAACAGCCACGCGGGGTGTTTGCAGCCTGCGGCCGGACCCGGAGCCCCCAGGCGCTCAAGCACCCACTGCTCGGCCTTCCCCTCCCTCCGCGGCCCCGCTGCCCTGTTACTGTCTAGTTCTTGACGTCAGAAACCAGTCCCAGGAGCTTCAGGACGCCGACCAAAGGGCCCACGGAGCATGGAGCTTAGAGGGCGGAGCAGGGGGAGCGGGGGACTCACTGGGCTGAGGTGGGGGACTCGTGGGGCTGAGCGGGGCCTCGGCCAACTCCCGGACCAGCTGTGAAGCAGGCTGGCGGTGCTGGGGGCGCCCACACCAGGCACTGGACACTCTCGCCGGGCATGTCCAGCAAGCGCACAGGACACGGGCACGCGCAGGCAGAAGCCAGAGCCCCAGCCTTCGAAGAGCTTAACCCCCAAGCAAGGGTGCTGAGGGAGGGGAGAGCCAGAGCCACGCTCCACAAGGCGGGGAGACGGGGCCCCACCCACCGAGCAATGACCAGCCCAGCCCGGGACCAGGAGCCTGAGGTCCCGACCCCTGAATCCACAGAATCCCACGTGGGGCACAGGGCAAGCCCCTCAGCCGCCAGCCAGAAGGGGTGCAGCAAGTGTGGACCCAGCTCTGGGAGTCTGGGCCTGTGCTCGACCGGCCCCTGTACCAGGCAGGGGGGTTCTCAAGAGGGGGCCCAGCCAGGGGGGGCGGAGCTTGGGGGAAGCCGGAGGCCGCTGGGAAGTAGCGGATGCCACGCAGCCTCCGGGCTCGGGCAAAGGATGTTGACAGGGCAGGGGGCGGGGGACAGATGGACGCAGGACTTCCTTGCAGCAGAGATAAAGCCGGGAGCCTGCGCTGCTCCCAAACCCAGGCCCAGCGAGAAGCCACCCAGCCGCACCTCGCAGCCCACCGCTGGGCCTCGGGCCCGTGGGGCGCGCTGGCCGCGAGAGGCTGAGCGCCAGAAGGACCCCCCGGGGCCCTGACCTGAGCTGCAGGTAAGCCTGCTTCACCCAGTTCCACCCACTGAGCTGAAACATCAGGGGAGGCAGGGCAGGTGGACAGGGGACTCAGGCAGGGCCTGGCCGGAGGGCTCCCTGCCCCTCCTCGGAGAAGCCCGCTGGCCTCTTCCCTGCACGGCAGCCCCCGGCAGCCCCCAGCCTCCTGCCTCGTCCTCTCTTCACAGCACTCCCCTGCGTCCAAAGCGGCCAGCATTCTTTCTTCACTCCCCATCTACTGTCTGCCCCTGCAGAAGGTTGGCAATGCAAGGACAGGGCTTTCTGTGCATTTGTCCAAACGTCGAATGCCACAGGCAGGCACTTGGCAAATGGCAGGTCAATGACGGCGTGAGTCCTGCTCCCAGCACCAGGGACAGGCCCGGGGGGGGGGGGGGCAGGTGAGGGGACAGGCCAGAGGTGGGCAGAGGTTGAGCCAGCTCTGGATTCCGGCACTGGGGTCCATCTCCCGACCTGCCCGAGCATCTGAGGACCGTGCCGAGGACCTGTTCCACTGGCAGAGGGAAAAGTGAGAGGAACGGAGCAGCCGTGGCCCAGAGGCCTGTGCTGGGGGGCAGGAGGCCTCTGCCCCCAACCAGCTGAGTGGCCTCAGCCAGTGCCCCCAGCTCTCCCCTCCTCCATGCACTGGCCAGGGCAGAGCCACCCTATCTGGGTGCCCTTCAGGCTCCCCCAGGGCCCAGGGACAGGGCCTGCGCTGGACAGTCAGAGGCCCCAAGAAACAGAGCCCCAGGCCCGGGCACGGCAGGCAGGACGGGGACTCCAGCTTTCGCCAGCTTCGGAGTCCACCCTGGCTGGGGGACAGGGTCCCTGCAACCAGCTTCCCCCAGAGACTGGGGCCCTCCAACCCGAGCACCACAGAGCCCAATCGCTCACCCCATCACCCTGTTGCCCAGCCAGCCATGGGTTGTGGCCAATGCCTCTGGAACCTTCCGTCACTATCTCTCTGAGGCTCAGTTTCATCATCTGCAGCAGGGCGGCTGGGAGGGAGGGGAGAGGAAAGTCACAGTGCCCACGGCCCCAGGCTGGCCCAGGGTGGGCTCGTGGCACGAGCTGCGGCTTCGTAGGCCCTGAGGCCCCAGGCAGCACTGCTGTGGCAGATGAAGGGGGCAGAGCGGGGCCTGCACAGAGCCTCCGCCTGGACCAGCCACCTACCTCCAGCCTCCACCTAACGAGAGGCGCCCCCTGTGCAATTCCACTCACTGCCGCCTCCTCCAGGAAACCTTCCACGATCACCCGGACACGACGGGGCCAACAAGCCCCAGCCAAGGACGAGCAAGCCCTGCTGCCCCGCGCAGCCCAGGAGCTCTTGGGGGACCCTTCCACCAGGCATCCCGGGGGGCTGGCAGGCTCTGCTTGAGCCCCCGTGTCCTGGCATAACCAACAGCCCCCTTCTGCATCACAACCTCCTCCAGGACCACCCAGGCTCGTCTGGGGGAAGCAGGGCGTGGAATCTGGCTGCCCAGAGCAGCCTCCTCCTGCAGACAGTAACAGCGCCGCCCCCTGTGTGCAGGCCGCCTGCCTCACCGCCGCCCCCAGCCCTCCCCAGTGGAGAGGCAGAACCTGCTGCCCGCCACCCTGGGCCCTCCGCCCTGGCAGCACCACCCTCCCTTCGCCGCCCAGTGGACAGAGCTGCTGAGGCCAGGGGCCAGAGGCCTGGCGTGGGGGGGGGCCTCCACTCTGGGTGCCAAGGCAGAGAGCGAGGCAGCTGCCCAGCTGGGGGTGTGCAGCTTTCCGAGACTTCTGGGGCTCGGAGTAAGTCGGGGCACTGCCGGGCACACTCCTTCCCAGGACGCCATGTGGCCACCACCCTCTCTTCCAGGTGAGGAGACAAGACTCCACGGGAGACGTGGCAGCACCACGACATGGGGTGACCACGGCCAGGAGTTCGAGGGCTTCCTGCACCACTGCCATTCCGGGCCATCTGTCTCGTTCACTAAGCCCTCTGGAGTACCCGCTGACGGCAGGTGCCGTGGGCACGAGGCTGAGCCCTGCAGCCTCAGCGTCCTCATCTGTAAAACGGGGTGGAGAGTGAGACCGGGCACAGAGCACTCAGCACGCTTCTTGGGGGCCCTGGGGAAAACCTCGCTCTCCTGGAGCACTTCCTGCCCCGTGAAACTTGTGCCAAGGGCTTTCCATACAAATGGATACATAATTGCAGGCTGCGATGGGTTCTGGGAGGGGGGCCCGGGAGACAGGGAAGGAGGCTAGACAGGCCTCTAAGCAGAGGGCGGAGGGAGCCAGGCAGAGAGAGGGGCACCCCAGGCAGAGGGGCCTGCCGGGCGGGTCCCGAGGTGGGCAGCCGGGGCAGGCAGCCAGTGCGGCTGGAGCTCGGTGAGGGGCATGCGGAAACGATCCGCGGCTGCAGGGGCAGAGCAGGGCCCCCAAAGCCGAGCATTAGGGATCACGCTGGCTGCTGATGGAGGGGGGGCCAGCAGGCAGCAAAGGACCAGGGAGGGGTCTTGCCCAGGGCTCGGCAGACTACAGCCTGCTGCCTGGCTCTACGCAGCCCCTCCAGGCTGAGTGGCCTGCGCCTGGTTCTAGGTGGCCCACTACCTGATTCTGTGCATCCCACAAGCTAAGAAGGTTTTTACATTTTTAAATGGTTAGAAAGAAAAACAATTTTTTTTTAAGTATTTCACAGCTCATGGAAATTATATGCAATTCAAATTTCATCATCATAAATAAAATGTTATTGGCACGCAGACAAGCCCAGTCACTTCCGTATCCTCTACTGCTGCCTTCACACTCCAAGGGCAGAGGGGAATGGCTGTGACAGAGCCTGTCTGGCTGCAAAGTCTGAAATATTTCCTACCTGGTCCTTTACAGAAGTTTGCTGACCTCTGGTATGGGACAGAGATGGTGGCCGGACCAGGGCGGTGGGAGAGAAGGAGATGAACTCACACTCAGGGACAGTCTGAATCAGGGCATCTCAGCTGGAAGGCACCTGTTGGGGCACCTGCCCTCAGCCAGGGCCCCCACGCCAGCCCCGACACCTCGCCAGCCCTGCACTGCACTGGACCCCTGTTCCCCGAACACCGAAGCCACAGTCTGCAGGCATGGCCTGGCCATAAGGGACAGGAGGAAGGGACCAGGGACAAATGTGTTCCCCACAGGTCACCAACCAGCCAGCCAGGGCCAGGCAAGAGGGCCCACATGAGGCCCTGGGGTGGGGGGACACCACCGCTACCCACCCTTGTCAGGGCCACCTCCAGCTGAGGCAGCTGCCCCCGCCCCGGGGCCCAGGCTAGCTCGGCACAGCTGCGAGCCCCCATGCCGGGAAGGCAAGGGGCAGGGGGCGTCACTGCCCACGACGGCTGCCCCGCCAAGCACTGAGCGTCCATCCTGCGCAGTTTAATCCCAGCCCAGGCAAGCGTCAGGTTTTGGGAATCGGGACACGTTGCACAAACAACTCGTTTTATGCCAATGCCACGTTATGCTCTCCCCACGATCTGGGCAGTGCTGTTCGTGGGTTTTTCCTGCCGATCCTAGACCTGAGTCTCAATGTCGCACTCCAAGGGATACTCCCAGTCAGTGCTAAAGAGGGAGCCCGCTGACGCACCCCGACCTGCCAACCCTCTGCCGTCCCCCCACCTGTGCTCCCTCTGCGCATCCCGATGGGGCGACCCAGGCACGGCCATGTGCAAATGCTAATACTGTGGATATATTTGGTTCAATCACTACTGCCCCCGCCAAGGGGCTTTTCAGACATTTTCTCCTACACACTCTCTCCTTATAAAATACAAAATACCAGATACTCTGTGTCTGTTTACACATAGTGAATGTATGTCTATGCTTTACATATAAAGAGAAAGATTTCTTCATCCCCAAAGATTGAATTTTCATTCCCTTGGGGGCGATACTGCCC
The DNA here is from genome assembly GCA_026826555.1 of Tolypeutes matacus. Lineage (NCBI taxonomy): Eukaryota > Metazoa > Chordata > Mammalia > Cingulata > Chlamyphoridae > Tolypeutes > Tolypeutes matacus. The sequence goes on from JAKSZT010054401.1 coordinate 370,738, forward strand.
CATTGAGAATGCGTGGGTTAAGCAAACTATTATCAAAGTTTATTTCACCCATTTCTTTTTACTTTCCTATTATGACTACCAAAAGTTTCAAAAAATATATATAGCTCCTATTATGTTTCTTTTTTTTTTTTTAAGATTTTATTTATTTATTTTATCCATTTTAAACCCCCCCTTCCCCATTTGCTGTTTTGTGTCCATTTGCTGGGCAATTCTCTGCGTCTGTTTCCTGCCATCTCTTCTCATCCTCCTCCTCCAGTCTTCACCAGGATTCGATCCTGGAGACCTCCGATGTAGGAGAGAGGTATTCTGCCACCTGCGCCACCTCGGTTCCTGGTTTTCAGAGCCCTCGGAGCATCTCATCTTGCCTCCCCCCTGTTACGTCATCATCCTGCTGCCTGGCTCCCGGGGCCCGACAGCTCAGCGGCACACAGAGCCCGGCAGCCCATGCGCCTTCTATATATATATATTTTTTTTTTTTTTTATTTTACCGGGAGGTCCCGGGGATCGAACCCAGGTCCCTCCATATGGCAGACGGACGCCCAACCATCTGAGCCACATCCCCCCCCTATTATGTTTCTATTTAGCAGCACTGCTCGAAGCAGAAAACAAATCCAGAGGTAAATGTGTGCACATACAGTCCACACGCCTAGACACACGGGGCCATGTGAACATACACGCATATCCTCACCCATCACACAGCACCAACCCCCTAGGCCTGGCCACTGAGAGGGCTCGAAGCGGTGACAGCCCAAAGCAGTGGGCACAGCCAGCACCCAGGTCTTGGCTTCTAAGCACCCCTGACCACTACAAGGAACCCGGGCTTCTTGGGAGAAATGGCTGGTTCTAGAGCAAGGGTGGGGCAAATGCAAGGCAGCCTGCAGCATCCTGTAGTGCCAGAAAGCCAGGCAGGCTCAAAGAATATGGACACACACCAAACACTGGTCATACCTGAAACAATCTGACTGTGAAAATAAGTAATTAAAGTAACAGATTATAACCAGTGGAATAAAAGAGAAAGCCATAATCCTAAACTGATGAAAAAAACAAGAGGGAAGGGGGAAAGGGGGGAGGAGGGAAGGAGAAAAGGGATAAGAGAAAGAAACAGTTATATTGTCTCACAGTATATCCTTAAAAATATTTGTTTCAAAAAAGGGAAACAAAGTAACTTCACAGCAGAGAAGTCTGGCAAACATCATCATAATGAAGCTATTAGAGTCAACAGCTCCAGCAACCGGGCAAACTGAGACCCCGCGCCACCTGGCAGGCGGCGAGAAGACGCCTAACCTAAACCTCATCCTGGGGAGACTGCAGACGAACCCAAAGAGAGGGACATTCTGCAACATAATAGACCTGTAACCTTCAAAAGTCTCAAGGTCACAAAAGTCAAAGAAAGGCTGAGGAACTGTCCCAGATGGAAAGAGGTTTAAGAGACACAAAACGCAGCCCGCGGTCCGGAGCTTAGCCCTTTCGCTACAACAGGTGCAGCGAAAACACTCTGAAATACTCAGAATGACAAGGCACTCTCCAAAGAGTCAAGAAAAAGTTATTTGTAGAGTACTTACAACTTTTACATAAGTCTGAGATTTTTACAAAAAAAAAATCTACCAAAAAAGATAGAAAAGAAAAGATCCTTTATTTCCTGGGATCAGCCTTCCTTTCTCTGATCCCAGAAAGCCAGGTGCCACACTGCCTGCAAGGGCCTTCTGGCTTCCACGGAGCTCGTCGGCTATTCGAAGTGCTTCTTCCATCACCAAGCATCTCCTCAACACCTGATGTGGGTCCTGCCTTCCTAAGAGCAGAGACTGAGTCCTCCTATTGCCGGCCCTGCCTCGCCAAGCACAAAGGCAGGCTCAGGAATCATTCTGGAAGGGAGGGAGATGGGATGAAGTTCTCGAAGGATGAACGAAAGGGCACAGACTCGGCAGGACCCAGAGCTGAACGAGCTGTGGCCCCTGCCTCTCCGAGGGGCTCACGGTCTTTGGAAGTCAACAACCAGACACAGCTGCCGACATCGGCGTTCTCAGGCCGCCCAGTTCCTGAGTTCTGGAAAGCGAGCAGTAAGGGTATGGCTGGGAAGTGACACATCCATGAGGACAAAGGGTGGAAAGCGCAAGGCTGGAGACACACGTACAGCACAACGGGAGTCGATGGGAGTGTGTGAAATCAGGAGGCTTCCTGGAGGAGGGTGCCCTGAACTACCTCCTACAGGAAGAACCAGTTTAAAAGGAAGGAAAGGGTCTTCCAGCAAGGGCGCATGGGACGAAGTGGGATGCCAAAGCACGGCCAGCCTGGGGTGTCGGGCACCAGGCAGGGAACAGGAGTTGAGGCTGGCTGTGGGCAGGGGACCAATCCTGGGGGGCAGGACCTGCAGCTTCTCTGTGCTACGCATCCCTGCAGGCAGGCTTTCCAGTCTGTTCAGTGGAGACAAGGCCACAAGGGTCGTGCTGGAAAGAGAGAGGCCGCGAGGTCCCGCCTTCACGTCCACAGCGCAGACCAAACACGCGGCCGTCTGCCGGCGTCGGCATCCTCGGGAGCTCATCGCCAACGCTGCTCCAGATACACTCATTTCTCTCACTAAGATGAGCAGATCGTGGCCATACCTAATTAGTTTAATTAAACCCAAGATGGCTTCCAGGCATTTTTTGGATTAAAAAAAAAAAGTGTATTCTGCCAGCTTCAGAAAAACCCGGCCAAGGGGACAAGTTGGTTCTCTCTGTACACAGCCAGCACTCAATAAATGCACACTTTTATTATGGTCCTTCAAGGCCAATGACCCAGCCGAGAGCAATTCGAAGTGGGACGGATGCCCCAAAAGCTCTGTCCCCTGAAAACAGAACGCTAGTGCGGCCTTCTGGACACGGGGACCTCGCTGGAAGCCTCCAAGCTTGGATGGGTGCCGGGCATGCCACCATCAGCCAGGAGGCGGGAAGACGAGATGGGTGTGCGTTTGCGCGCAAGGGGGTCCTGCCAACTCGCCTACAAAGCGCCCAGATCCCACGGCACTCGGTGCACGCCCCGCATCCGGCCCATGAAAGCAGCCGCACCCCTCCCCATGGCCCTCCCCCGAAAGCCCCTGAACACCCCGTCATCGGAAGGCAGCAGGCAAGCCCAGGAGGCTTCTGAAGCCGAAGCTGATTTAAAGGGTCCTGGGAGACAGAGAGGCCCGAGTTCACGTTGAGTTTGGCCACATCCTCTCTGCGTGACCTGCGGCAAGTTCCTGGACCTCTCCGCACTTTAGCTGCCACCCCTCCCCAGGACCATGCCTGGCACACATGGGTAAGAAAGGGCAGCTGCAATTTTTCTTGTCAGCAAACCACTGGGGGCAAATCTCCTGGCAAGAGCAGCTACCCAGGGACCCTGCACTGTGACTCTCCAGCCGGGGTCGTCCAGCTAACCCTCAGACCCAGCTCCACGCAGGATCACGGAGCCATCCTGGGCCATCTAAGGGCACATGAGGGTCCATGCGACCAGCCCACCCCATAAGATGCCAGGAGCGGTGAGGAGGGGGCCAGTCCGGCCACAAAGGGTGACACAGGCCAGCGTCCAGATGATAAGCCTAAAACCGCTGCTGCAGTACCGCTGCCCCACCTGCCCGGGGCTCTGAGACCCACAGAGAGAACGTGGCACCCACAGCCAGCGCAGGGGCAGGGCGGAGTCTCCTGCCACAGCCAGCATCACCCCCATACTGCCCCAACCACAGCCGAGAAGGGGCAGTTTCAGGACCTGGCGACTCTGCCCGGCCTGCGGCCCCAGGCCCTGTGCCCCAGCCTGCCCGCCAGGCGGCCAGAAACCCTGCCCAGGGCAAGCAATCTAAGGCAGGCACTGGGTTCAAGGTGCAGCTCACCTGCCAGCAGCGGCCCTTCCTCCCCACAGACGCTCCACCTACAAGATGGGAAAGTACTTCCCAGCCCGAGTGGCCAGGGGGACAGCTGAGAGGACGGGACCGGTGAAAGCACCCTGCAGCAGGCACACCTGGTGGCCCAGGTGAACTACCACCTGCAGAGGAGCATAAGGAGGGCAGGCCCCTCCCGGGCAAGGCTGGCCTTTGCGAGGGGCACCCCCACCCAGCTCCTGCAGGTGACCACTAGGACCGGGCAGAGGACACGCAGCCCACCCTGGGCTGGTGCTGAGTGGGGACTCACCCTGTCTCCCCATCCTGGGCCCCACGTTTTCCAGTGTCCCCCTCGTGAGTGGCCATGGTCCACTTGGAGACGCCAAGGGCCGCCCCATTAGTTTAATTAAACCCAAGATGAGGCTACAGGGCCGGCAGCGATGCGGGAGCCCAGACGCAACCCTTTGCCTCCTCGGGCCCCTTGGCGGCGCGTGGGGTGGAGGTGCCGCGACCCTCCGACCGCGCGGCGGGGCCTCGGTTCTGCTTAAGGCTTGGCCAAGTTCCCTTTAAAGGGCCAAGCCAAGCAGCTCCCGCCAGACGGACGGACATTTTCTTGCCGGGCCCGGCGGCCACCCGCGCGCCTCCGCCGCGACAAAGGCCACCCTGGCGGGCCCGACGGGGCTTGGGGGGTAGGGTGCGGGGCCGGGCGGAGCGGGCTGAGCTCCCGCCGCGCTGCGAGGAGGGGCGCGCGGGCGGGAGCGGGCGCCGGGCCCCGAGGGCACCCGCTCCCCGCGGCCTTCGGCAGCGCCCCGAGCCCCGCGGCGCGGGCGACTCCTCCGCGGTGTCCGGCCCCCAGGTGCGAAGCCCGAGGACCGCAGCTCGGGCTCGGCGCGCGGCCGGGGTGCGACAGGGACGCCGCCGGGGTCCACACCCGAGGACCGGCGCTCCCGGGCCGGGGGACTTTGGGCAACTTGGCGGCCCCGAGGCGCGCGCCCCCTCCCGCCGACCTCCCCGAGCCGCGGCGCCCCGGCCCGCGTCGCGCGGCCGCTCACCTGGGACATCTGCGGGCGGAAGTTGATGTCCTTGAGGTCGATGGAGCCCGGGGCGAGGTTGTGCAGCAGCTGGCACAGGAGGACGCCGTCGCGCAGCGCCTGGGCCAGGTCGAAGGCCACGGCCGAGGGCCACACGACGCGGTGGTTGGGAGGCAGGACCTTGCAGTCGATGAGCCAGCGGCCGCACTGTCGCCACTGCTCCATGGCGCGCGCCGGCCGCGCGGGGCTCGGGCTAAAGTGCGGCGGCCCCGGGCATCCCGCCCGCCCGCGCGGGGTCGGCGGCCGGGGCGGGGCTTCGGGGCGGCCCGGGGTCCAGCGGCGCCGCCGCGCTTCCCCTCCTCTTCCTCCTCCTCCTCTTCCTCCTCCTCCTCCGGCTGCTCCGCCGGCTCGCGGGCCGCCGCTCCCGCCCACGTGCGGGCGCCGGGTCCCCCCTTCACACACACAAGTCCCCCCGGGCTCCGGGCCGGGCTCCACGCCGCCCGCCGCCGCAGCGCTCCCCGGCCCGCCCCGCCGGGCGCCGCATTCTGCGCTCGGGGCGCCCCGCGGCCGCCGCCGCTCCTGCCCCGCCCGGAGACAAAGGCCCGGCGGGTCGCTCGCTCCGCGCCT